>WOXC01009580.1:0-488340 GCA_011680675.1 Gymnobelideus leadbeateri | reverse complement strand
GTTTATTTCACATGTATATGTATATATTACACACACACATATATATACATATATATGTATATATATATATATATATATATATATATTCCTTTTCTAGAATATAAACTTCTTAAGGACAAGGACTACCTCATTTTCTTCTCTGTATCCTGGCATCTAGAAGAGTACCTGAAACATATTAGCTGCTTCATAAAGACTTATTGATTACATGGTTATTTAAGGGGAAATAATGTAACAACCGTCTAGAAAGTCTGGAGTCCCATGGTAAGGGACTTTTAAGAACAAACTAATGTATTTAGTCATCAAGTAGTAGGAAACTTTTGAAGAATGTTGATCAGTAATGATTATAAGAGCTCTGTGCTGAATAAATTAATCTGGCCAAATTAATTCATTTGAGAGGGCCACAGGACAGAAGTAGGAGAACTCATTTAGATTATTGTAATAATTTAGGAAAAAAATTAATGAAGATCTGAAATAGGGTGGGGAGAGTAAGAATGCAAAATTAGAGGCAGATGGGAGAGATGTTATGGAGGTAGAATCAACAAGATTAAGCAACATATTGGACCTGGGGAAGTAAAAGTGACTCTAAAATTTGGAAACTATAGAGATAGCCCTCTGTTGTGTGTGTGTGTGTGTGTGTGTGTGTGTGTGTGTGTGTGTGTGTGTGTGTGTAGCAGTGGGGCAGGTATTTCCTTCAGTGCCTTTCACCTACTTATGTTTCGTCGGGCTTTGTGTTTTGACTATGGCACTCATAATCAGTCTCTTCCAGGCTTGTATTTTAAAACTGACCTGTGTACTGACTATGTTGGGAAGAAGAGCAGAAATGCCAGATGAAACCTCTCTGTGTCTGAATAAAACAGTTCTGGAAAGTGTTCTTCTCTGGGTCACCATCTCTATGTTTTTGTGATTTGGTTCCTGCTATGGACTTTAGGGAACATCTCATGCTATGGATTGTGTTTCAGGTTACTTAAGATTGTAGCTTAAAGTGTGGAATAGAGCAATGAGTTTTCAGGAACCCCACTTTGTCCTTGACCACACCTTCTTTCCTGTTCCCCTAAGTATTGCCTGTGCTAAATATCTTGGGAACTTTTTGCCTTCATATACTACCAAATAATCCCTTCTCGTGTCACTGATTACATGTCTCATTTTAGCCTTTTGATTGAAGTTAAACTTTTTTTTTTTGGTAGCATTCAAAACCTCTGATAATTTGGTAACAAACCTCCCCTTTCTAGTCATACTCATGCTACACTGCTCCCTAATAATCCTCTCTCCAGCCATTCTGAACTACCCTCTACTACCCAATGTGCCTCCCTCTTCTCTGCCCCCAAGCCTTGTCTATACTTATCTTTATGTTGAGAATGGCCTCTCTCTCCACCTTTTCCTATGACATTTCTTTAGTGCCCAACTTAAACTTCACTTCTTTCATGAAGGTGATATTTCCCTTCCTTGAAGGTCAGACATGATTTTTTTCCTCCAACCTAACATAACACTTTGAGTTGTATCTCTCTAACATGCTTATAATGTAATATTGACTATTAGAATTACCCATGTTTCCTTCTTACAACTAGTAGACTGTAAGAATTTGAGGTAAGGGTCCATTTCTTATCTTTGTGTCTGACCAAATTCCTGGCACAGTGCTTTGCATATAGTGATGTTTTTCAGTTGCTTGTCATTTCCATCTCTTTGGACCCATTTTGGTATTTTCTTGGCAAAAATACTGGAATTGTTTGCCATTTCCTTCTCCAGTTCATTTTACACATAAAACTGTTGCCTGACTTGTCTAGGGTCACACTGCTAAGAAGTGTCTAAGATCAGGTTTGAAACTCCTGACTGAAGGCCCAAAAGTCTATCTACTGTGTGACATAGTGGCTCTGTCCTTTAAGAAAACAGATTCTCTATGTGGAGTATGGATTGGACTAGAGAGAAACCAATTAGTAGATGATTTTTAGCATTCATCATATTAATTTTAGCTTTCTCATACTAATTAATAACTATCAAATTTCAATAGTTTTCTTTTAAGTTATAGGTCTTAGAATTTCTGGAAGGGACTATATGGCATAAAGTATCTAAGTTCCTGGAAATATATTTTTCCCAGAAATGCCTTTTTTCTGGTATTCAATTTCAAAAATTAATATTGCCATCTGTACTTGATAGCAAAAAATTCTCAATGTTGAATTTTATGTTTTTAAAAGAAATAAAATGTTATGTTTTCACAAATTATTTATCATACCATTTCACTCTATTCATTTTTTGTAACAATCTTGTTATGAACTATGGAACCAATATGGCTATATACTTAATAATTCCAACCCACTGAATGCAGTCACAGAAGATAAAGGTCCCCAGGCCCATGTGTAATGGAAGACAACATGCCATGATGCATTTATCAAAACAAGGCAGATGAAAGAGAGTTTCTGGAATGAGTGGAAACAGTTCTTTTTTTTTTTTTGAAATATTGACTGGCCAAGCATCTATGTCCCGTGGTTCAACAGTGAATGTAATTTTTAAATACATATATCATTGTTCCTGGTACTTGAAGATGCTGCTGCTGACAGAATTACTATCAGAGTCTACAACTGTGGCTCATAAGACTGATGCATACGTGACTGACAGTACCTGCTTTATTCAGTCCATAACATGCTTTACAACCCTAGCCCACACATGCGACTTCAGGACCAAGAGTCATTGCTTCTAATGTAGGAGAACCATGGCCAGTGCTGAATATAGCATATTTAAGTCTTTACCTTTTTTTATTTTTTCTTTCTGCCACATGTGCCCCCAATGATATAGTCTGCTGTGTGGCCTTTGTCTTTCCCAGAGATCCTATGGTCACACACACACACACACACGTATATACAAGAAACCTAAAATAAACATGATATAGACATATCATAATTATTTTAGGTTTCCCATTTTAATTGATAACTATTAAACTTTCTAAGTTTTAGGTTTTAGAGTTATTTAAGTTACAGGTTTTAGAGTTGCTCGAAGGGACTTTGGAGCAGTCCATTTTTTCCCAACTTTTTCACTGTCACTATCCAGACAGATAAGGAAACCGAGTCTCAGAGAGGGGGGCAGTAAGGTAATAAGCAACAGACCAGAATTTGAATTTTTGTTCTCTGACTGCATATTTGGTGCTCTTGTCATTACACCAATTTCCCAATAAACTATAAAGTATCTGTTAAGTGCTTGGATAGACACGTATGCACATTCATATATACCTCAGAAAATGCTGACCTGAGAGGTATCATTTTACAGTCATTTATATATTGTGATCAACCTTATTTGGAATATTGTAAAATCCCTCTACAATGAGGGTTAACTGATCCCCCAAAATACAAAATAAGATTTCCAGTGCTAGTGATTGATCCCAATGTCATTAACTTCCTTGAGCACCAATTCCATTCATAATATTGTTCCTATGGAAATGGCACTGCCTCTTCTTCTGTGATGCTACTTTTCCCAATGTTGTGTTTTTTTTGTTATATAGATATCCTTCTTATCCATCATTATCCCTACATTACAGAGAGAAAAGTTCTGTAAACATTGTCTGAATTTTTCACAAACAATAACTAACATTGTATTATACCATTTTATCAACTATGAAAAGATAAAAGTTAACTTGAATGAACTTGACCACAATTAAATAGTCAACAAGCATTTATTAAATTCCTGCTGTGTTCCAGACACTATGCTAGGTGAGACAAAAGTAAAAAGAATGAAGTACTCCCTGCTTTCCAGGAGCTTACATTCCCAGGAAGGGCGACAACAGAAAATAATAGTAGCAGGTTCTGCATTTAAGTACCTGAAGTGAAAAGATTGGCACTTAGGTAGGTCTTTATTCTCATCAATGTGGATATTCCATCCCCAGCTTATCATGCATGACTTGTGTCCACCTCCTCCCAGAAATCTTCCACTCCACATGCTAGGGGTCTTCCTCTGTATCGCTTAATTACCTCCGTACTCCTATGGACTGTCCAACTTTTATCTCTTGTTTTGTTACATATCTGGCTTACATCCTTTTTGTCATACATATCTATTTGATCATATATCATCTATAATTCTAATTGTATCATGTGTATGGATATATATCCAATATATATACAAACATATCTATATCTATCTATATGTATACATACATGTCTGTGTCTCTCTATGTTTATATATCTTTGATAAAGAAACTAGAGGACCAAAACAATAATTTTTTTTAAAAACCACTTTGTGTTTAAGGGTGAAGCATTCCCATTAGGGAATTTTTCTCTTCCAATGGTTATATTTTTTGTGATGTTGTGCTCATATTCACTCCATTCATTTTCCTTTTCTTTGCTGTATTTTTATGCTTCTTTTTTTCATTTTTACCTCTTTTGCCATCCTGTCTTCTGCTAAATAAATGCCTCTTCTTCTTTCTCACATCCCACTTAATGGGACTTAAATATGATCATGTTTAGGTTATACAGAAAGGAAAGTCAGAAGGAAAGAGAGAAAGTAGGGACAAAGGAAGGTATGGAGGGAGGGAGGAAGGAAGGAGGGTAGGAAGGGAGGGAGAGAGGGAGGAAGGAAGGAAGGAAGGAAGGAAGGAAGGAAGGAAGGAAGGAAGGAAGGAAGGAAGACAGAAGGATGGAATGAAAGAAGGAAAGGGGACACAAATTTTATTTAGCATGACATATAGGGTAATAATAATCCTGCAACTAATATATGGAAATATGGAACAAGGCAAATCATTTGCAAATTGTTTTATTTTTACTTTATGCAGGCAACATGATATATGTATAGAGGGCTGGCCTCAGAATTATGAAGATATGAATTCAAGTCTTGCCCCTGAAACATGTCACTATGTAACCATGGGCAAGTCACTTAATATTTCAGTGTCCCAGGCAACTCTAAGGTTATATAAATTATAGACAAGCTGCCAATCTTCATCAAAGGAGGACTTTTCTTACATTGATTAATTCTTTCCCCTCCTTCCAAATGACAATTATAATTTCAAGGACCTATTTAGGTAGTATATACCATGATCTAAGTAGTAGCCTGTGAATGTACTGCCTGGGCTGAGGTCCCTGGTGGTAACATGATGAGGTATCTAGAACATAAGCCCATCACTCCCAAATCTGCTCCTCCCAGGCAGCTTTGTCCCTGCACCTGAATCCCCACACCCTGTATCCATTTCCCTTTTCTACATTTTCTTCCCCTGTTAGAAAGTAAGCTCCTTAAGGATAGGGACTATCTGTTTTGCTTATACTTGGATCCCTCTCCTCCATGTCTCCAGTGCTTAGCACAGTGTCTGGGAAAGAATAAATAGTTACTGAGTTTCTTATCTCATCTCTCATCTCTCTCCATTTCCTCCCTTCCCCACCTAAGCAAATTTATGCAATACAAATTTTTATTTGCCAGTGGTCATTAAAGGCTACAAACCATTTCTGAACTATTCAATCTCACCCTACCCCTACCCCAGCCAAAAAAATTGCATGCTCGCACGCGCGCACACACACACACACACACACAAATAAACCTCATTTCCTTCAAGTACAAAGGATAATTCATAAACTTGCTAATTGGTCTTCCTATCTGCTGAGGTTGACATATGGAGCATAACATCTTAATTCACACTTTACTGGTAGACAATCTAGCAATAAAATTGGCTTTGCTTAGTTTTGGCCTCAAATTTGAAATTATAATATGACTGTTTACAGTAGAGCTAAGAAACCCAGAAATCTCACAAAAAGCTTTTATTCCAGAGTACCCCCAAAAAGGGCATGTATATTAATCTGAGGTTAACAGGGAACAGCTATAAGATTGGCTCTTATTATTTTTTTCTTGGTACCAAAGACACATAATGCTTTCAGGACTGAAATAACTACTGTTAGTTGTCCATAAAAAGTCTTAACCTTGAATGGTGTATTTGATTAGAGTAGAATGAGGGAGAAAGAATTGGTATGTACAGAAAGCCAAGGTTAGGGAGATGTATGCAATAACTACCTGCAGTGAGTTAAAATATTCCCTTCATGATTGCCCATAAAGGAATCAAATAGAGTGCCAGCAACTTTAAAGGGACAGAAACACGAGACATTCAGGCAAATCTCATCATGCTTTTTGTAATTCTTTCCTTTTATTAGCTCCAAAACAAGTATATCACACAAGTAAGATAACTGTACAATTCTAATTGAGTAATAAAAAACTACATCACCATTTGCTTATTTGTGAACTTATCAGTAAGTGACAGATTTTTTAGTAGTTACTAGAGTGATACTATAATATTTCTAAAAGATTTTCTCACTTGTGTGTATGTGTGTCTATACACACATATATGTGTATATATGTGTATATATATATATCATTATATATAGTCAGATAGTAGATTATGTATAAATATATATTTATATAAATAAGGGCATGTAGGTGGCATGGGATTAGATCAGCAGGCCTAGAGTCAAGAGGATCTGAGTTCAAATCCAGACACAAGCCTCAGACACTTACTAGTTATGTGACCCTGGGCAAGTCATTCAACCCTGCTTTCCTTATCTGTAAAATGAGCTGGAGATGGAAATAGCAATCCACTCCAGTATCTTTGTGAAGAAAATTCCAAATGGGGTTACAAAGAATCAGACACAACTGAAATGAATAACAAATACATTTTTATTTATGACATAACAATTATATTATGCATGTTATATGTATATATGTGTGCATTTATACACATTTATATACTATAACTACCTCAGAAACAAGTATGATTATATATACAGTAATAATAACTTGTATTTACATAGTGCTTTAAAGTTTCCAAGGCACTTTACATGTTACCTCATTTATACATGTTATCTTCAGAGAGTTTCAAATATTATCCCCATTTTTACAGATGATGAATCTAGGGCAAATAGAGTTTAAATGATTAAATGACTTGTACAAGTTCACATGACTTGTGTCTCAGACAGGATTTGAACTCAGGTCTTCTTGTCAAGTTCTATACTCTATCCATTTTGACAGAGAGAGAGAGAGAGAGAGAGAGAGATGTACACACATGCCTATAAAAATATATGTGCATATATTCTCCATCGTGCCCCACTTCCAGGTACCTTCTCTCCAATTCCCTTTTTTAAACTTTCTTTTGTGTATTGTTTTCCTTGAGGGCAAAGTCTTTTTTTTTATTTTATCTTTAAATATTTTTTTCTAATTTTTAAAAAAATGTATTCAAAATCCTTTAAAATATTTTTATCTCTTGACACTTAGTACCGTGCCTGGCACATAGTAGGTGCTTCATACGACTGGTTGACATATATGTATCGCAATAATAGTATCAATTACCACTAACATTTATGTGATATTTATTATGTGAAAGGCATTGTGCTAGGCACTTTACAGTTTTTGTCTCATTTGATCTCATTTATTCCTTACAACACTGGAAGGTGGGGGCTGTTATTATTCCCTTTTTATATATAAGCAAACTGGGGCAAATAGGGGTTTAATAACTTGCCCAGGGCCATGCAGCTGGTAATTGTTTGAGGCTGGATTTGGACTCAGGTCTTCCTGACTCCAGGCCCAGGGCTATATCATCTGTACCATCTAGTCACTCAACACACACACACACACACACACACACACACACACACACACACACACACCTCTCCAATAAAGTCCTACTGTGATGCTTTATCAAGGCACAAAAGTGATTTTGAGATACCAAGATAATGGCAGATTAAACAGCCTTGAATATGAGTCAAGTAATAGATATGTGTGTGTCAAATAAGGAGCAGTTTAACTTCAGAAAGACATATTACTTATTTGACTGGTGGGCAATGAACAAAAAATTGTGAAAACCATTTAGTAAATCATAGAGTATTCTGTAACCTGTACAGGTGAAAGGAATACCTATATCAGCAAAATTGCTGTTCTTTGAAGGATTGGAAGTATTTACTGTATTTACTGTTCACATGGTTCCGTGACTTCATAGATTCAGAAGTCAGCAGTGTAGACACATCAAAATCACCCATGTCTGTCTATCATATGGGACTTTTATCTGTGTCCCTTATAAACTCTTCCTGGGGTTTCTGTCCAATATACCAGAGGCCTTCCTGGTTTTCTCATGACATTGTGAGGATATCAGTGGAGGACACTGGAAGTCCATTGATCATTCCTCATTTGTTACACATGACCAGCCCATATTCCTTTTCTATCTATATTCCTTTAAATGTATGCTTTGCTCTGTCTCTTTGTAATTTCTTATTTGCTTAAGTAGTGCAACCTGCTTATGCCCTCTGCATTTACATATGAGTACATACCTTAATGTCCTTGTCATAACTATATTAAAGAGGAAACACATAGAAGGCAAGTATCATGTCTACAGAATCTACTTAATATGCCATCAGCAAGGCACTGCCCCACGCAGCTTTGTTATAGATATTGTTTAATGATGATAAAGTTGCCTATTCCCATTAAAAAGAAACTATCAAAAAGAAGAAAAAGAGATGGAAAATCTTGGTTCTCCTTCCCCCCTTGTCCAACTACAAACTGTCACTGAAATAGACACTTTCCCAGAGTGTCAAGATTCTTGTGACCCTGTTTTAGACAAAGAATTTAATTGTACTTTAAAATGAGTAGCCAAGATATTAGCATATAGTTAACCCAAACAAGCATATGTTAAAGGATCATATATCCTTATTTGGGATTTAGGGCCAATTCCTTAGACACATCAAACCCCAATCTAATGTCTAGGGGAAATAATTGTCAGTGAAACTTTTTTGGAGCATGGGGAATAGGGGTGGAGTATTGAGGAAGATTAAATGTTAATTGATTATACCAAAAGTATTTTTCAAAGAATTTCTGAGGTAAATTCCTATCTCAGGTCACTGAATATCACTATTCAGTGTGAGTTGGTTTTTTTCTTCCCTTTTGTAACCCCAACTTAAGCATATGCACAGCATGGTATTCCCTCCAATTGTTCTCATAAGTGAAAATAGAAAGGAAAAATACAGTGAACTGTTTTTTTTTCTTTTTCTTTCTCCTTGGTTCAATTTCACCAATATTACATAAGGGTTCATGTATTGTATATACATTCAACAGCATCTTTCTCTTGGAAGCCACTCAGCTGGAGTCAGCAGTTTCAAGACAGGTCTACAAATTTACAGACCGACAAATGGAAGGGGTTGAAAAATGACCACCTTTGCTGTATAGACATATATTTAACCAAAACAAAAACCCACTTAACCCACATTAAAGCTCATTCTGCACCATTTTATTATATTTAATGACTAACCAGTTCTCTTGGGAGAAAATGAAAAATGTCTTTGAGATTTGGTTAGGTTTGCAATTAATTTAGTTTAAGTTTTTGTGCAATTCTTTTATGTGCCTATTTTAACAATTTAAGAACCTTTTGTTATGCTTTTAGTTATGATTTGAAGCAGACATCTGTATCTGGAACAACAAACTGATTTGGACACCTGTGCTTATTAATGTTACTTGTGATAACTTCATTTTCTTAACATTCCCATTATGCCATTTCACAGTATTTACAACTGAAGATGACTGTGGAGATTATGGGATTGTAGACTTAGAGCAGGGAATGGTATTAAAAGATGCTCTCTATCAGTCCCTTCATTTTACAGATAAGGAAACTGAGGCTCAGAGTAGTTAATTTGTCAAGTGGTAGAGTTGGGATTTAATTCCAGGCCTTCTGACAGCAAATCCAGTATGCTTTCCAAAACACCGTTTCCAAAACTCTGATTTTGCAGATGAGAAAACACATTCAGAAAGACTGAGTGATTTACTTACCCAAGGTCACTGAAGTAGGAAGTAGCAGAGTTGCAATTTTTAAAATCCAGATCCTTCATCTCCAAATCCAGTGATATTTCCACAGCAGATGGTATTCAGTGAATCTAAAATCATGATGCTTTTCCTGCATTTGGAAAAACAGCATTTAAGTCTTTTCTAAGGAACTTTTTCTCTTATTAGCAACTGATGGCTAGGGGCAATACCATGGATCTTGTTCCTGGTTCCTCACCCAGCCCCCAACTTAAATGAGGAAAGTACCTCTACTGTGTTTGCCTGCTGTGATGAATTTGCTGCACAGCCCTGTCCTTGAATCACAGGCAATCACTGAAGCATGGTTTCTGAAGTTGATGTTCATAGGGAAGAAACCTCAAGGAAAATCATTTTCCAGGCTGTTTTATTTTTAAAGAACAAATGTAATCAATAAAAAATACAGGGCTGTAAATGGAAAGGCAGATTCTATTAGTGTATACAATTTTAAGAGGTGCTGGTTCATTTCTGAGATTAAATAGCTCAACAATGTCTCATTTCTAAGCAGCATTTGGAGATAGTTTTTCTCTGTACATTTTAAAAATTGAATATTTTAGTTAATATATTTTTAAACTGAAAGTGGAAACCACTGCATTGGTTATTCTAGTGGAAATAGGAATTTATTGAAAGTTTTTGAGTATAGGAGTGACCCCTTTAGACTTGTGTTGTAGGAATATTACTTTCAGCAGTTTTGTGCAGATGGAGTTATAGAAGAGAATGGACAAAAGCAGGAATTCCAAATAGTAGACTATTAGAATAGTCTAGGGGAAAGTTGATGAGGACATTAATTATATTACCTCATATTAGTGGCAAAACAGATAGAGAAGAGACAGATGTGTGATATGTTATGGAGGTAAAATAAATAAGATTTGGCAACTGATTGAGTATAGTAAAGGGAGTGGTGAAAGAGAAAGGGAAGAGTCAAGTAGGACTCCCAAATAACAAGCTTGGATGACTGGCATAGTGATACCCTCATAATTGTGCCTCTGTATATTTTCCCCTAAAAGAGCTAAATTACTGGGTAGGCATATTTTTATCCAAAGAGAAGCTTAAAACATTGGGGAAGACCCAAAGATAAGACAATAATCCTTACCTTCAACCTGATAGCTTCATAGATAATCTAACTCTTACAAATAATTTCATAATTCATTATAATCCACTGCTCTATGAGCATACTGTATTATGTTTGTGTGTTCGTGTAAATATCGACAATGTTAATAACAACACTGTAGTTACACAGATGAATCCCACATTCTTCATCATGTATTGGCCAGGATCAGGATCAGTAGAATGCCTGAGAGTTATGTAGCCCAGGGACTTTCCTGGCATTTGTTCTAGATTACAAGTTACCCGTCAGGTTACTGGCTTACTGTGGGGCTGGTAATATCCCACACATTCATTTATTCATTCAACAAGCATTTATTAAACATTTAGTTGCTCTGATAGATGCACTCTGTTCCACAATGGGGAAGTCCTAAAAAGAAGTAAGACATAGTCTCTGTCTTTGTTTACATCCTCCTAGAAAATATCAAAATGATGACTCTCCTACTATGGAAAGAGAGACATTAAGAGAATATCAGAGATTTAGCATTAAACATTCAACATTTATTAATCCTCTACTATTTGGAAGATACAATGCTAGGAACTAGAGATGCCAGAATAAAAAAAATTAGTCTATATGCTCAAAGAGCTTATTATTATTGCTAATAATTGTTGTTCATCCTTCATTTTCAAAGAGGACCAATGACATCACGGGAGATGTCTTGACTTATATGTGAATTGGATTTAAGTGAGGCAGAGTTGCACAAAGTGGCCAGCCTCATTCTCTCCTCCAGAGTCTTCAAAGTTCAGTGGTAAGAGGTAAGGTGACTAATGATGGCCTGGGATACAGTAGATGCTAAAGATAACAATAATACCTAAGACTTATATAGTGCTTTAAGGCTTACAAAAGATTATCATTTGATCCTCATAGCAACCCTGAAAAGTAGGAAAGTAGGTACCATTCTCTTTCCCATTTTTACAGATGGAGAAACTGAGAATGAGAAAGGACAAGTCACATAGTCTCACACAGTTAAGTATCTGAGGCCAAATTTGAACTCAGGGCTTTTCCTGATTCAAAGTCCAGCTCTCTATCCATTGTACAATCCAATTGCTTACTTTCTACTATGGAAGATATACCATATACACAGGTAAAAGACAGAGTGTTGAAGACAAAAGATAGAACCAAAGGTGCTCTGGAAAATTTGAGAGAACAACTTCAGCTGGGGGAATCAGGGAACTGAGGAAGGCCCGATTTAGAGGAGTTGACTCTTGAAGGAAAACAAGTTCTGAAAAGCAGACAGAAGCAGAAGTGCATTCTAGGGCTGGGGAATGACCTGTAACATTTCATGGAGGTAGTGTTGAGTGGCTACTCATCCAGTTTGACTAGAATGTATTGAGTATGACCCTACTTTCTTTTGCTTCTACTATAATTTCTTTTAACATAAACGAAATGCCAGAAAATACTGATTTTTAAATGCCACTTTTTTCCTTAGTAATAACACTATTGAAAATAGCTCTTTAGGGGCAGCTAGGTGGCACAGTGAATAGAGCACCGGCCCTGGAGTCAGGAGGACCTGAGTTCAAATCCAGCCTCAGACAGTTAACACAAAAACTAGCCATGTGAACTTGGGTAAGTCACTTAACTCCAATTGCTTTCCAAAAAGCAAAAAGAAAGAAAGAAAAGGAAAGAAAATAGCTCTTTAAAAAAATAATCCTGGTCAGCCTCTTCATCATTCTTGTCATTGTCCTGTGATTTTATTTCAGCTTCTTAATGTCTTTCTAAAGTGTGGTTCCCCAAATTGGACACTATTTCCAGCATCGTCTGACTAGTTCAGGGTAAAGGAAGATATGATTTTTCTTATTCCAGGATATATATATTTCTCTCAATACAGACTAAGACTCTAACATAACCTGAGAAATATAGAATAGCATATGGTCTAGAGATCTGAACTTGGAATAAGGAAGTTCTGGGACAAAGCCCTTTGTCACATTCTGGTTATGTGCCCCTGAGATATGTATCCCTATCTATGCCTTAGGAATCTAAGTTGCAGAAAAAGTGATAACATACATTAATCGTGGTAATTTCTTATACCAATGAAAGCATAGGTTATAGTAAAAAAATCTATTTAATTTTTTTGATTGCCACACCACAAAATTGGCTTGTTTTGCTCTACTTACAACTCTTCCATCCTGTATTTGTACAGTGAATTTGTTGTAACTAAGAACATGACTTTTTACTTCTCATTAAATTGAATATTACTAAATTCAAACTGTCGACATAATAGCTCACTTTAGTTTAATGCATAGCATTTTAGTATCAGAGCATCTTTAAACTAGGGCTAGAAGAGAACTCAGAGACAATCTACTTTGTACCCCTAACTTATAGATGAAGAAACCATGGCCACGAGAGGCTAAATGATTTGTCCAAAGTCACACAATGGGGTAAATCCATGCAAAATCATGGAGACAAGATATGACATGTTGAGTTTGCAGAAGAACTAATAGACCAAAAAACTTCTTTCAGTGTTCTTAAACATCTCCCATTGCCCACAGTTCTTTAAAGATTGCTTATGATGACAACAATGACTGTGATATAGACAAATCTATTTAATTAAAATTAAATTACTTTATGTCATTGGTTCTCTATGGTTTCTCTAGCCATTTTGGAGTTATTTTAGCTGTCTCAATAGCTTCCTAAATAGTGTATCTTATCAGCATTTCAGATCAATGAAAATTAGAACTGTGTGGCCTTTTCTGTTTAGCTTTTCTCAGTAGTAGAATATCGAAAGTATTTTTAGAACTAGAGAAATATAGAAAAAGATTGCAGTAAGAAATGTTTAGGTGACAATATCTTATGGTCCTCTTAAAATGCAAAAGACAACAAATTCTAATCTGAGAGGTTATATAGAGCCCAGACAGAGAGACAAACTGCAGTTAGTTAAATAGCAGATAAATCAAGAGTTGGGTTTGTAGGTTAGTTTGATTATGTGTGGATTGGGCTAGAAGTTGAAGCAAAACAAGCATAGCACTCATGAAATTATGTACATAGTGAATGTGAACCCCTGGATGCAGATGTGGGAAATAAAACTTGTTTTATTTTTTTAGGTGAGGTTAGGCACTTAATCACATCAACCTTTGGGGACAGATAAAAAGTTCTGAATTTCCAGTAGAAGAGACAGAGATAAGAGTAATATTAATAATATAAAGAAAGACAGAGATTAGTAGACCTACTTACCAATTATTTTTAAGACCATGGTATCCCCCCACCTTGTTTTATTTTTATTAACTTGGAGATAAAATAGTATTTCATGCCAGGCATTAATGAAAATGACATCCAGAAAATAGAGGGACCTAGAAGCTGCTCCAACCTGCCTGTGGTCAAAATCAGAACTCCCATACATCTGTATTTTTGTGTGTGTGGCAAAGCAAGGATTGGGCTGTAAATAATTTACCTGTCCCTTCATAAAGCAGGCAGAAAATACCTATGATTATGGCAAACTTCCAGAAGCCCCTTGGGCAGCACATATGTGGGGCCCTGTGGCCAATGGACCCATGCTGTACCTTTTTTTCTCCTCCTCTAGGAACCTCAAATAGAAGAACAAGAATTATATCTGCTCTTTATCACAGTAGAGAATGAATATCAGTGTTCCATCTTTTACCAACAGTGTGTATTTGAATATGTTGATATAAATATTTAAATATGTACTATACAAACTCTGTGTGCCATATATCTAAAAGGAACAATATGGATCCCTACAGATAGAAGCTGATTTTAAAAAAGAGAGATAAATGTGAATACTTCTTACAGGTAGAAAACTTTTCAGGACTCATTTTTCAAAGAAAAAAATGTTCCTTTGCAACCACAACACACAGCCTTAACATCTGTTTTAAAGCGTGTTAAAATCCGGCATCTCAATGTCAATTTGATCTGGCTTTATGGTATTGCTTGCTTGATTATGGCTCTCACTGGGGGAGGAGAGTTTTTCGATATCATCCAGACCTCCTGAGCACAATTCAAAGCAGCTGGTATTCTATATATTACATAATTATGAAGCACACAGTGTAGTTTAGAATACTTAAGAGGCACTAGGGGCCCACTTCTCAAAATATTTACAGCCTTTTATTCTTCTAAAAACAATAATTTGCATGCTTAAAATGATATATGCACCTTCACCATGCAAATTTACTTTAGTCCCTGTTTCTCAGAAAACTTGCCCTGAAAATATCACTGTTTAGCAGTGAATGGACCAGAGGGAGCTGCACTTGCCAAGGTAGAATGCATTAATGTTTTCCCTAAAGTCTGATGTATGCAAGGGGAGATATAGAAAATCATCATAAGGGAAAGGTTTGGGTAAAAGTTCCCCTGTTGAGAACAGGCATACCATATGAGGGGGGCCTTTTAAAACAGCGTACCTGCAGGTGGACAACATCAACAGAAATTGATTTACATTTTAAAAGGATGTTATGGGACTGAGTGTATATCTAATAGGCTAACATCAGTGAATGGAGTTTATTTAGATTATCTTTTTCTTATAATTATAATGGAGTTAATAGATCCCTGCAATTAGGCATCAAGCCAAGTCCTCTTGCCAAGAGCTGTCAAAAATGATAATTCTTATGGCTCAGTCAAATTAATGATGGAGTAGAAGAAGTTGGGGTCATTTCAAAAGAGAAGTTATGAACTAAGCAGTATACAAAAAGTGAATTTAGGAAGACTGAGATGGAAACAACACATATTTAAAAGATTGCTCAAAATAGGGGAAAAGAAACTCCTATCTGGGATGCCTAACAAAATATAAGCTTCAAATAAACTTCTTGTTCAGGTTTCTCTCTCATGACACAGAAGCTCTCAACTAGGAATTCCATATAGAGGTTGACTTAGAAATATAAACTATTAAAGCTGGATGTCTACTTAGAAATAGTCTAATTTAGGGATTCATAGCATTTTGTTTTCAGCAACCATATGAAGCCTATGGACTCTTCAGAATAATTTTTTTAATGCACAAAGCAAAATACATTGGATTACAGAGGAAGTCAGTGATATTGGAAAAATCTAAAAAAAAGTTCATAGACCCTAGTTTAACCATCCCAGGTCTAGTCCAATCTGCGCATTTTTCAGATCAATCAATCAACTAATATTTTAAAATACTATGGGTTAGATGCTATGCAAGGTGCTGGATAAGAAAAATGAGGTCCACAGAGAAGAGCTGGTGTGACCAATTTACTCTTTTGTAAAAGGAGCCAATTTATTCTGATAAATAAGAATGTCAAATTCCAAATTGTCTCCATAACTGCTTTTCAACAAAAAAGAGACAGCTTCCTGTTTTGCCATTGTTGAAATGTTCCCCAACCTATATGAGAGCCTGTAGCCAATGAAAGTTCATGCGCTTTACTAAAATAACCTGGACCTCAAGCTGGGGCTCCAAGAACCTGTAGCATGTGAAGCAGATACACCATGGCAAGCCACCTCAGCAGAAAGGCTAAACCAGGTTCAAAGTAACTGACATGACACATACCCATAGGTGAGTTGGGGGGAGGTACCTACTCAAGCATGTTAAGACTTCTAGTGGGATGGGCAGATGAGAATAGTTTGTTCCAATGGCCAGGAACGTGACTGAAGTAGGTGCTATGGAGTACTTAGAGATGGGTCAGATATCAAAGGTCATCCATCCTCTTTAAAAATGAAAGATGAAAAGCAACAAGTACTTAATATGTTTATTCTCCCAAGTTATAATGGAAAAGGTCCTCCTCTTTAGGAGCTTATAGTTTAAAACCACCCATCTGAACAACTAAGTAGAAGTTATTTAGGGAATAGAATAAAATATACATGGAATAAGTACATATATGCATAGTAAAATCATATTTTTAAAAAGATGATGAAAGTCTTAGATGCACAAGTAGCATTTTCATTACCATTGTTTTTCAAAGCCAAGAGCTTCAGAAAAGAAGGGAAAATCTGGGAAGCAGACAGCAGGCTAGGAAGATGATGATTCCTGAAAACAAGATTTGGATTTCTATATCACAGCTTAAAAGTCATGGATGGCAGGATCCTGGTCAAGAATGACTTGCACGCAAAATGTTGTGACTTGTATAAATGCAAATACAGAGTCGTTTTTTGTTTTTTTTTTTTTTGTTTTTTTTATCACAGAGTGATCAAAAGAGCTTTACATTGTAAAGTAAGGGAAAAGGAGGAAACAATGTACATATAGTGGTCAGAAAATAGCCACAATATAGAAAGAATATCTTTATAGTACTCAGAAATTCACAGGAGACAAAATACGAGAAAGGAGCCCAGCAATGAAAACATTGATATACAAATGAACAAAGTATGGCCAACAAGTAAGGTGAACTAGAGATCTTAATGCAAGGAAACAAATTTGACATCACATGTATCACTGAAATTTGGTAGGATAGGACTCATGATAACAGCTCTGCAAGGGGAAAACTTAATTTAAGCAGAGTAGCATCAATAAATGTTAGATTGGGTGAGTTGTATATTCAGGAGATCTTTTTGTGAGGAAATCTAGACACTGAGGTAGCAGAGAGGAGGAGAAAAGTAGTATGGAAAGTATCTGTATAAAACCCAATGGAGGTAGAGGCAGGAATAATATCATAATCAGAATATACAACAGATAATGAAGGCACAAAGAGAAAATAAATGAGAAGAGAAAAAAGTAGTTCACAAATCTGTTATAGCTGCATGGTGAAAGACTTATCCAGATGTCTACTGTAACTCTCTCTTCTAAAAACATAGTAATGAACATTTTCTTAACTTCTCTTAATTCTAATTCCATTAATCAATGAACTGAATAATCAATAAACATTTATTGCATACCTACTATGTGCCAGGAACATTCAAAGTATGGAGGAACCAATGAATGTAGCTGATTAAATTAAATTAATTTAAATTTAAAAAGGAGAAACTAAGTTGGAGTGAAAATCATGGAAACTTTGAGGGGAAGTGACCAGCATATTTTAACATGTGTTCCAAAAGAGGGAAGTCTGACATGTACCATAGATTTGGAGAGAAGAGATGTGAAAGGTTCATCAAGAAGATAGTAGGATGTCAGGACTAAAATTCTAGTGGCAAATTCAGCCCAGGAGAGAGGGGAAGGGTTCAAAAATGAAATTCCAAAGGCACAAAGAGAAACAATTCTGATAAAAAAGATAATGCAAATTTTCTAAAGAGACTAATGTTGATGCACAGAGAAGTCATTGAGAAACTTTGATTTTAAAAAGAACTGTGCAGGAGATGGAAACAAAGGAAAGTAAGTGAAAATAGGGAATAAGAAAGTGTATGAATAATGTTGGGGTAGTAAGGCTTACAATACACTGGTCTGGTTAAGTAAAGGGGAGGATAAGAGAAAGGTGTTTTGTTTTGTTTTGTTATTAAGCTGTGTTAGTGATGAACAGGATAAAAGAAGACACAGGATGGTTACTCACAGTACCTGAGACATTGATATTGGATGATGGAGGAAAGGCAAAGCCACTTAATTTGTATTTTCTTTTTCATCTCTGCCCATGGGGAATGGCCTTGGGCTGTAAAAGACAAAACAAAAATTACTACGAGGGAAATGGAATTCAAGATAAGTAGGAAGATAGTAATAGTGAAGTAGCTGTCTCTTATGAATCCAAATCATTAAACTCCCATAACTATAACCTATAGTATAGAGAGAACTGACAGTTGAAATTGCTGACTCACTGGCAGCTATCTTTGAAATAGCATAGAGAATGGGAGAAACACTATAGGACTAGATGAAGGAAAATGCCCCAATTTAAAAAAGAAAAGCAAAGTTTGCAAACTATGTCAGCAAGACTAACTAATTCTTGGCAGAATTCTAGAGTGTATTATTAAAGGTCTAGTTAACAAACTTTTAGAAAAAGAAACAGTAATCACAGAAAACTAGAATGTACATACACAGTCCCCTCCAGTAAACATTTGTTAAGTTCCTCCCATATGCCAGGATCTGTGCTAAGCTCTGGAGATACAATTAACATTTTGCCTCAAGGAGTTTACAATATAATGGGGGAGGACAACCATATCACCAACACAATATTCACAGCACCTATGGCAGCTATCAACATGCCAGCATAATGCTGAATCACAAAATATAACAGACTCTCCACATGGAATGCAGAACAAAACATTTATTCAAATACCAGAAAGCCAAATCCCAACACAAGAAAGCCAAATCCACCATAGCAACAAAGAAATCTATACACAATAACAATGCAGGGGGCACCACCATCCCCAAGCCTTCCCCCGCTATGGCCTTCCCACAAACAAATACAGCTCACTGCTTGCTTCTTTTCTCTCCCTCAGCTCTAACTGCTCTGACTAACTTCCTCTCAGCTCTCCTCCACCCTTCCTGCTCTACCGTTCCTAATCTATCTGCTTGGCAAGCTTCTCCCACCATAGACTCATGTGACTCAGGCTTCCATGTGACTCAAGCAGGTCACACGGGCCTATTAATGGATGTTAAAGATATTTCCATTAAGCAAAAATACATTAACAATACAACAACACATAAAAGGAGGCAAGAAAGGAGTGGAGAACACCAGGGGGTATCTTGTTCCATAAAATTGAAATCAGGCAAAGTAGCAAATGCAGAGTGGAGGTCATATTAGTTTAACCTTATTTCTATTTTTTAATAGGGTTACAATACTGATTAAGGAGAGTAACTTATAGGTTTGTAGATTCTTTAATGAAATTTTAGTAAATCATTTGCTGAAGTCTCACATGCAATTCTTTTTTTTTTTTTTTTGCTTTTTTTTTAGGAGGGCAATTGGGGTTAAGTAACTTGCTCAAGGTCACATGGCTAGGTTTTTGTATGTGTGTGTTGTGTCCGAGGCCGGATCCGAACTCAGGTCCTTCTAACTCCAGGGTCAGCTCTTCTCACATGCAATTCTTATAGATGGGATTGCATGATGGGGACTGGGCAATATGACAATTTGATCGGTTCATAACTGCTTTAACATCCAGACCCAGAAGGTAATTATTAATGACCTAATGTTATCTTGGAAGGAGGTCACTGGTGAAGTGCTTCAGAGATCTAAGCTTAGTGCTCTATCATTTAACATTTTAATGAATGATTTGATAATTTGCCTAGAGCATAGCTCTAACTATGGCAAGTAAATTCAATTCAATAAATATTTTTAGGTGCCTACCATTAACCAGACACAGGGGGTGCCTTAAGGGCATCTTGTCCTAGGGAGTTGAAACCAAGCAGAGCTGCATATGGAAAGTGGGGAATGAGCTCTAAAGTATAAATGTTACCCTCTATAAGGGAAGACTTTGAGAGGAGTTTAGTGCTCCACCATCTAGCTCTACAATTAGAGGAGAGAGGAGGCTGAGGGAGGTAGGAAGGAGCTTGAGTGTCCAAAGTTGAGTTAGCATCGTGGTGATGAGATTTGGAGCAATCAGCTTGTCCTGGGAGAGGCATATTGTTTTGGGGATTTGAAATCAAGCATAGCCCCCTGTTGCCTCTAAGATAAAATGCAAATTTCTAAGCCTGACATTTAAAGCTCTAACCTATCTTTCAATACTATGCTCTAACCAAATGGTCCTATTTGCTATTCCATGAACGTCACATCTCACCTCTCCTAATCCCTGTAGAGACAGATCTGCTATCCTCAATATAACCATCATCAGACACTGACCAAATGCTACTACCTATGGTCAGGTAAGCCATCTTAGGCAAAGAGGGAGAGGCAGGAGGTGACATTTTCTTGAGCAAGAAGTGGGGGGCAGATACCTTGATTACCATCTCCACTCAGATATTGGTGGAGGTAGTCAAAGATGCTATGCCCAAGGACTCTTAGAATAGCAACATTCCCTGAACCATAGTTTGTGATTTCTACCTAGCCCCACAATTATTTTCTGGGGTACAGTCCCTATAAAGAGTCACTCTGGAACTGCTTCTTCAGGTCAGTCCCTACCTCCTCATCAGTGACAACTAGTAAAGACTCAGAAAAGAAAGTTCTTACTACCAAGATCCTGGCACTTTCAAGTGGATGCATGTTATAAAGAGATATGGTTTTATGAATGAATGAATAAGCAGTATATATATAAATATATATATATCTCGATAGATAGATAGATAGATATAAATATATATGTATATATGTATATATATATATATATATATATATATATATATATATATATATATACCTTCACAGATAGGAAACAGGCAATCACAATGGGCAAAAACAAATTGGAAAAACAAAGACTTTAGAATCCTGTTATGGTAAAAGAGAAGAGCAAGGTGTGAAAAAGCAGTTTTTAAGGGCTTACTATGTGCTAGGAACTGTGCAAAATGCTAGTAAAAAAATAAAAAGCAAGATAGTCCTCGCCCTACATTCTGGTAGGAGACAACATATTTTGGGGGTCAGAGAGGTATATTTGGCTAAGAAAGTCAGAAGATGATTATTAGAGTAATAGAACAATTGCTTCACATGTCCTTTCCAAGAATAAAAGTTTGGCTTAATTATTATTTCCAGAGCTAATGGTAGGAAAGGGGGAAGTTAGGGTACAGGAACACCTACATGGAGTGCAGATGGCAGGAGAACAGCACATGGCAAGTTTAGATCAGGCTAGAGATAGTGTAGTCTCAGCACTCAGTGCCCAGGAACCCAGTGTGGGAGTGGGCATGGTGAGTCAGAGATAAAGGCTAGAATATAGGGGCATGACCTGAAGATGGCTAGGAAACAGTAATACAGTAGACTGGGGTCAGGCTAGAAATGATGAAGTGTCATTAATAGAAATGACCTAAGAAGATGCTTTATCATCTTCTCTTCCATTGCATCCTGAGGACTTCTATGCCTTTTGTTTTTGTTTTATTTTGTTTTATTTTATTTATTTTTAATTTTTTGGTTTTTATTAATTTGTTTGTTTACTTTTAGTTTACAAGATTCAGTTTCACAATTCCTTGAGTTTCAAATTTTCTCTCCCTCCTTCCCCTCCCTCCTCCATGCCTTTTTAATCTGCCTTAAAGCTGAATATTTAAGGAGGTATTATTCCTTCCTATTAGAACGTAAGCTCCTATATCACATTTCTATCTATATGCCCAGGGCTTATATCAGTTCTTCATATATAACAGTCACTTAATGATTAACCTCCATGCCTTTTGTTTTTGTTTTTGTTTTATTTTGTTTTTTATTTATTTTATTCATTTTTTGGTCTTTATTAATTGTTTGTTTACTTTTAGTTTACAAGATTCAGTTTCACAATTCCTTGACTTTCAAATTTTCTCTCCCTCCTTCCCCTCCCTCCTCCATGCCTTTTTAATCTGCCTTAAAGCTGAATATTTAAGTAGGTGTTATTCCTTCCTATTAGAATATAAATTCCTATATCACATTTCTATCTATATGCCCTGGGCTTATATCAGTTCTTCATATATAATAATCACGTAATGATTAATTCCATCCACCCATCTATCCATCCATCTTTTCATGTTCTAGCACAAACTATTCATGATACTTCCATCTAATCAGAAATGCCTTCTTGTCTCACTATAGCCTCTTCTACTATTGAGTTTGCTTGAAATCTCAACTTAGTAGTCACATTGAAGTCTTTCCTGATACCCAAAGTAGGAAGGTTCTTGTCCTCCTGAAATGGCCTTATATTTCCTTTGTTCTTTCTGTATTCTCCAAAAGAATGATTCCTGAAGGAAATCATGTGTGACTTTTGTCTTTTAATCTCCAGGGTTTGCACAAAGCAGATACTTAGTCAATACATATTGAACTGAATTGACTATTTGGCATACTTACTCACACTTGAAATTAGCTCAAAGTGTGGAGGGATATCTCATATCATATAATAGGATGGGAATCTGCAAATGATAGCCAAGAACATTGGGCAAAATATAATCAGTTAAAATGTCATTATTTTAATACTCAGTTGATCCATGATGGCATTGATGTGGATACTCCCCCTATTGGTGAGCATCACAACTCAGCTATACCTTCAGATCCTATCAGATTTTGGGATCTGTTTTTCCTTTGTCTTTCAACAGATGATATATATGGAAAGTCAATCTCCCTGAATTTTTAAAAAGTTGTATGATACACTAGGGTTCCCAAAATCAACTTCATAAGTATGAGATAGGAGAAGGATCAGTAGGCATCAGGTCATATAAAAATATAGGATTTAGTGAACTGCAAGCTCACTATGTTAATAGCATAACATAGCTACTAAAATAATAATACAATCTCAGGCTACATTAAAATTTTTGTCATGTAACATCTATGCTTAGGGAGCAGATTGTCCCATCATACTCCACCCTAGACAGATCACATCTGGAGTACTTCCTTCAGTTTCAGTCCCCATAATTTAGGTAGGATATTAATAAGGTGGAGAGTGGCCAAAGGAAGAAAACAGGATAGTTAAAAAAAGTTTGAAAACATTTCATAGGAAATTAGAGAAATTCAGAATGTTTAGCTTAGAAAAAGAATGCACTTAAGGGGAAATATGATACAAGTCTTCAGGTATTTGAAGGCTTTTCTGTGTAGAAGTGGAAGTAAGTTCTTTTGTTTGGCTCCTGAGGGCAAAAATAGGATTAATGGCTCAAAGTTCCATAGAGGCAATCTAGACTTGAGATTGGGAAAATCTTCCTAAGAGCTACTCAAAATTTGAAAGGATTATTTCAGATAGTAATATGTTCCCCTTCATACAAATTATTCAAGGAAATGCCACATGAACATTTGTCCAGATGCAGAATGGATTCTTGTTCAGGTATAAGTTGTACTAGATGACCTCCAATGTCTTTCTCATCTCTGATATCGTATGATTATGTAAATTACATTATAAGAATTGCATAGGCAAGAAGAGGTTGTTAAAATGTACTGGGAGAGCCAATACCCAGATGAGGTGCTAGGTCAGTCTAATCAAAGCATCTAAATAGAATGAGAGGTAAGATAGAATGTAACCTCCTTGAGGGCAGACAGTACTTTAGCTTTGACTTTGTGTCCTTAGCATCTAGCTTAGTGCTTGGAATATAGTAGGCACTTAAATATTTCCTGAAAGAATGAATTTAGTAATTTAAAAGACAGTTCCTTTGGATGCTTAATGTTCTTTAGGTGCTGATTAGTATGTCATATTTCATTTTTATATCTTGCATAATATCTATCACAGTGCTTTGCACATAATAGATGCTCAATGAGATGTTTCATTAAAAGAATAAATGTTTCAATTTTTTTCTAAATGCATTGATCAATTGAGTAGAAGAAATATAAAGTATCATTTTAGATAAATGAATATTGTGAGTGAAAAATATTTCGTATTAATGCAAGACATTTTATTATAGACTCAAGCAATTATGTATTTAGTTCTGCAAATCTAACCAAAAGAGTAGTGGATGATTGAAGACATATCTGATCTCAATAAATATTAGTGGAGTTGTTAAGACTTCAGGAAAAGAAGTTTATTTACCAGGTTGGTAACCTCTGAGATATCATATCATGGATTTACTTTTAGTAAAAAGCCATGTTTGCTTCCATCAGCTTGTCATGATACCTATGGCACAAAAAGAAATTAATCATTTTTAAGTAAAAAAAGAAAAGAATTTCTTTCGTAAGCCATGATTTTATGGCTTCTGAAAGGATACGATGGGGAAAACAATTACTGGTGAAGAGTATGGACAAATTATTATCATCTCTATGGGGAACCCTAGTTTTTCCATGGTGTCCAGGAACTGAATGGATAGTAGACACTGATGTGATTATCTCACAGAGCTTTACACTCCCGCAGTGAGTGTTATCATTCAATTTTCACACAGCAAGGGTGACCAAAGCTAATTGTTTGGATCCTGTTTATGTCCCACCAACCCAGATGAACTGGGCTGTTTTACATAATAATCTGGATGATTTGTTGAACATTTATAAATGCCATATCAAAGCCCATAACTGAATTGAACCAATGAGATTTGTTTATATTTTGCATATTGTGAAAAGAAAGTATTTTCAAGTTGAAAATAATTCTTGTACGAATTAGTTGATCTATTTGGCAACTTTATGTAAAGGACATTTCATATCTATGTACTTCATATAGTGGAAAGAGAATTAGACTTGAAATCAGAGGACCTGAATTCTAATCATGTTTCTACTTGTTACTCCCTGGATGATGTTGGATAGATCACTTAATCTCTATGGGCCTCAGTTTCCTCATATTTCATTTTTTAATTATGTAGGATGGGTTAGAGAATTTCCAGTGTTTTGTATTTTATTTTGGTTTTTATATATTTCTAAGTATAATAATAATAATGAGGAACTATGACTTCTTGTGAAATTTAGGCTTGAGATGTTAGGTTTAAAGACTTCCTGTAACTCTTAATTCCCTTCACAAATTAATATTTATTGCATCTCTAAACTATCTATAGACATGAAGGATAATTCTGATGGAACTGAACCTTTGTTCATGACCTTCTATTCCTTTTATACAAGAAACTGATAGTTTCTATCATTGTTATTAAACTCAAAGATTTATGAAAAAAGGACAAGCATGTCCAAGGGTCAATGAGTAAGTAATTGGCAAGATATAGGTTGGCTGTTTGGTTGGTTGCTGTCCTTTGTTCTCGAAGATGATCAAAATGACATCACCATGCCAAAGGCAATCTTCAGTGTGTCTGACTGTGGCTGATCAGACCAAAATGAGCTCAGAATGCTCTACCACAAGTCGGGTACAAAAACTCAATGTGAACATTTGAGGTGGATTCACCAAATTTTTTCATCCTGCATTTGAGCTGTTTCAATTCTGTTTGCCCATAGAGCACAGCACCTTCTCTGATGTGGGCATGTCATGCTGAGCAATCCTGTACCAGTGTCTCCCATGTCCCACAATCAATTTTAAAGTTCTTGAGAGAAATCTTGAGAGTGTCTTTGTATCACTTCTTCTGAGCACCATGGGAATGCTTGCCCTGTGTGAGTTCTCCATAAAACAGTCTTTGGCAACCATATATTTTGCATTCAAACAACATGACCAGTTCATTGGAGCTGTACTCTCTGAAGCAGAGTTTGAATGCTTGGCAGTTTAGTTCAAGTGAGGACCTCAGTATCTGGTACCTTATCCTGCCAAGTGATCTTCAGAATAAGTATTCTGTGATAGAATGATGGGGGACTATGAGAACTGAACAGTTCACATATTGTCAAAAATTATCATTGTATTATCATTTTTTGCTGAAGTTTTTTCTTTAAAAGAGATTGATAGTAGAGTGGGTAGTTCCATAAATGACTATTGTAAAAGGAAAAGATATCAATAAAATGGGTTTTTTTGCTTTTTTTTAGAGGGAAATTGAGGTTAAGTGACTTGCCCAAGGTCACACAGCTAGTTTTTGTGTTAAGTGTCTGAGGCTGGATTTGAACTCAGGTCCTCCTGACTCCAGGGCTGGTGCTCTACTCACTGTGCCACCTAACTGCCCAATAAAACTTTAAAAAAAAATCTTCGTGAGGTATCATGGCATAATGAAATTTCCTTGAAGCCAAGAAAATCTGAGTTCAAACTCTACTTCTAAAAAATAAATTCTCCTTCTGATGTCTATTATAGGCTGTGTAATCTGGGTCAAGTCAAAACATCTCAAAATTCTATAAGATTTCAAGTCTAAGACAAGGTGCCAGCCTACAATGATATAGGGAATTTCCTCATTTTATGGTTTCCTATAGAGATTAAAGAATAGGTCTAGCTCTTTCTCCATCTCTATGAGATAAGGTTAAATGGTGTGACCAGGGTTGGAATTGCTCCTAACTTTCTTACTCAGATGTTTTTCTTACATCACATTCTTTTATTTCCCAACAACTCCTCATGAAACAGGTGCCAAAACATAAATTAATATGTCTAAAATGCTTTTCAAACTTTAAAGTACTATATAAATGATATTCTTATTATTATAACCATCAACATCATCAACATTATCATGAAACTCTCCACTAAGACATAGAGAAGTTCTGATCTTTACTAATTGGGGGGGGGGGAGTAGATAAGAATGCCTGTACTGCTCAGATCATCAATATAAGAGCAGTCTTGGAGCTTGACAACATGAAATATCAGTGCCTTATCATGAAAAACTTTCCAAACTTTGCACCATTCTTCCTTAAAAATATAAAAAATCACCATTATTCTTTCCATGTTGGGTTATCCTATTACAATTAACTTTAATTTATTTTCACAGTGCCTTAAATTTGCTTCAAGGAAACAGGCTTTGTCAACTCAGTTCATTTCCTTTTTCCAGTTTTAATGATTTCAGGTAGCTGCTTCTAATTTTTTTTAGGCTTGCACAAATGCAAATGGTAATGAGTTTTTTTTTGTTGTTGTTGTTTTCTTTTTTTTTTCCCAGCAATTTTGAAATTCATCCCTAGCCTATTAACTCTGTAGAGAAAGTTACACTGTAGGAGCTCAGAACATTTCTGAACAAAAATTGTCTTCTCTTGCACGAAAGCAATTTCCATGCAATCAGGCTGGGTTAAAAAGAGTCCGTATTCTCTTGAATAGTATTTGTATTGCTCTACTAATGTCTGACCTACATAGTGTACTGGGAGATTCTATTACTTATCTTTATTTTCAGAAGATACTATGCAAGATCACAAGAAGAAACTGTTGATTACATTTGCTAGCTCACACTGTGATTTCCAAACTCAGATCTGATGATGCATCTGCATCATTTAACTGATTTGCTTAAAAAGCAGAAAGGATTTTCTGTAAATACATCAGTCGATGCCTCATTTTAAGTTGCAAAGCTTCAGTGGCCTTACTTAGTCTCTGTGTGTGCCTATTTATTTATTTAAATGATAGTTTTAATTGATGGCTTTTTATATGAGTCATTTCTGAGAATACTTCCCCTCCCCTCAAAAAACCAAACAAACAAAAAACCAAACCCAACCCTTGCTCTTGTAACAAAGAAAAATAGCTGAGTGAAACCAAACAACACAGTGACCACCCAGACAAACAGTGAATGCCTATTCTGTACCCACAGCCTTCTATATTTCTACTTCACTATGTTTTCTCATCTGTTTTCTAAGGACATAGTCAGTCACTAAAATTATTTAGCATGAGTGTGCCTAGGTTTTTAACAAGAAACTTACCACACTGTTCACATCTGCCTTTATTTAGGTAATTCAAAACTTTTTAATAAGACACAGAGAAAAAAATTGCATTAGTTTGGACAGATTTACAGAGTAGCCTGCAACTGCCTCTTGTGGAAGAGGTTTTGGTTTGATTGAAAATGCCTCTTTTTTCTAGTCTTCCTATAATGCAAAAATTAAACCTTAATTTTGTTTCATGATCACATGATAGAATGAAAGACCACAGATGAACAGCCCAAGTAGTAACACAGTAGTATCTCCGAGAAAATAAGAACATTTCCTTTCAGAAAGGAAAGCCTCCAGTGGTAAGGTAGATCTTTGGCTTGTCATTTGTAAATGGCTTTTCCATTGTGGGTATAATGATATAAATAGAATTTTCCAATATAGTCAATGTATGCAATAAACAACATGGTGCTTAAAAAAATCATCATTACTGCCAGTAGGTAGACTCATTAAGGATCAAATTCCTTCTAATCCATATTTCCTCAGAAGCCTCTGAAGGATCAAACAGCAAACTGATTTTAATAAGTCTTCTGTCATCTCTTTACATGCCCCGGCAATAATGAAATTTAAACATAATTACATTGGGCTCAAATGGAACAGGCTTAGTGCTGTATTTAAAAAGTGGACCTACCCTGATGTGCCTCAGGGCTTGACCTTAGCAATCGATGCTGATATGATTCTACAAGTCTGTAATCAGTTTGAGATTATGTTCTGGTGTCTCTTACCACAGGTAGATCACAATTTTCACTTTGTTCTTCAAGTAAAGATGGATAGAAGATGATCAGAAAATGTACTCTGCAGGCACTGTTTGTTTAATGGCTTCCCTAAAAGAAAAAAAACAAGCAAATCTGTATGATAGTTTGTACCTTTAAATTCAGCAAACTTTAGAAAGTACCATTTAACCTTCTAAAAACATTCTTCTGTTTGTTGGAAGCATTAAAATGCCCTATAATCATGATGCATACTATCCACCTCTTGACAGAGAGAAACTCAAGGTTCAGAATGAAATATGTGGGTGTATTTGGATATGCCCAATGAGGGAATCTGTTTCTTCTTGACTACCGCATATGTGTCATAAGAATTTTGGTTTGGTTTTCATTTTTTTTCCTATTTAGGGCATGGGATGGAAGAGGAAGAAAAAATAGATTTCTATTGTTTTTAAAAATGAAATTTAATAAAAATTTAAAAAGTGGTCTATTTGCATCTTTTTCTTTTCATGATACACTTGAGTTAGTTCCAATTTTGATCTATAGTAATCTATAGTGCTTGAAGTAATCTATAGTGCTCTTCCTTGATTGAAAAGGATTAAGTTTGCTGGATTTAGAGCAGCTTCACATAAATGAACTTTGGGATCTGCAGAGGTCAAGTTATTGATTATTGAAAATTAAATGGAATTATATAATATTTCATGGTCAATAACAAGAATGAGAGAAAAGAAATAGCCTAATTAGTGACATATTTGGCACCCCTGAGAAAAGAAAAGAATGAGGAGAGCCTCAAGTGTGTCAGATAGATAGATAAAAATTTATGGGAAAATATGAAGAAAGAATCCCAAGAACACAGATTTAGAGCTAGAACGGACCTTAAAAGCTATCTAGTCAGAACCCATTAATTTCCCTATGAGGTAACTGAGACTCAGAGGTTAAATGACTTGGACATAATCATATAACTGTAAGTGGCAGAGGCATGATTTGTGATGGAATTGGGGTTGCCCCTCCCATTGAGGACCAAAGTTATTGTAGTACTTTAGAGTTAGAAATAACAGAAATGGAAGTAATCTAACTTGTCAAACCTTTCATTAGGTAAGGAGACTGAGACCCATTTTGGTGAAGTAACTTACCCACCAGACTCCTTTTCCCCCTTTCTCAAGTTCACAACTGATTAATGACCTAGGGAATAGAACTCATGTTTTCTCCCAATCTAATGATCTTTGATAACTGTACATTGCCTCCACATTTTTAGAGAGGTACAATTTTCCTCAAAATTTCTCTAAAGTCATATTATTTATACCCAGTCTCCCCAATGTCCAAGATATTCCTCTAATCAATATTTAAATGTGTGCCTTGAGAGAAGTATATTCAACTTATCCTATTGAAAAGTGGGAAAAATATATCTTTTTGGAAAATAATTTTGTACTATCTCTCCAAAGCCATTGCAAATGAACACATTCATTAAGAAGTCATCACAGGGGCGGCTAGGTGGCACAGTGAACAGAGCACTGGCCCTGGAGTCTCGAGGACCCGAGTTAAAATTTAGTCTCAGATACACACACACACACACACACACACACACACACACACACACACACACAAAACTAGCCTTGTGACCTTGGGCAAGTCACTTAACCCCAATTGCCCTACCTTCCCCTCTCCAGAAAGAAAAAAAAAAGAAGTCATCACAGTTGGATCTTCCTTGTACTCTCAATAGCAAAAAGCCATTTATTCGAATAGACATTTGGAAACTGAGTTTGATGACCTAGGCCACACTAGTGACTTTTAAATTTCCAGAAAATAGTACCTTTGTGAAACTATGAGATTTGTGATGGAATTCAGAGGGAAAATCAAACTAGAGTTGAAAATGGAAAGGATGGAAGTGTGTTTCTCCTACCCTTAAGGAAAACGTACTTAGAGAATAGATCAATGGATAATTTAAAATGGGTTCTTTGATTTTCCTTTATATGGCAAAGTCCCTTATGAAAAGTGAACTTTTCATTATTGCTCATTAACTATTTGACAGTAGGGTTAACAAATCACAAAACAAAACAAAACAAATTAATACCCTACATTGCCATTCCTCTCCCCACCTTGATTTCCATCATGGTTAGCATATTATTTAGGTACTACTACTATGCCATAATGTTATTTTGCTTCCAATCAGTCATATACCCTTACTGGCCATAAACTCCTATGGAAAAAAACATTGGTCAAGGAAGTCAAGTTCTGGTCAGTTGGTAATTCTATTTGCAGGTAGCTAAGGTCCTTCCAGGAAGTAATTTCAAAACGAAAGTATTAGGTTCTGATACTCATTAAAGATCATTTAGAAATGAGGGAACAAAATGTCTTATCAAAAATGTCACCTCATTAGAAGATGTGATTTCCTAAGATTTCATTTATGCATACTTCCTCGCGAAAAAAATGTAGAAAAACTGCTTTTGTTAATGCATTTGCTAACAACCAAATTCAGCCTCAGATTAAGCTTTGGAATTTTAAAGATGACCTGAAATAAATATAGATTGCACATCTACAAAACAGTGCTCAGAATAACTTCATGGTGATATTTCTCTTCAACACTGTGCCTTCTTTTTATTCTTGTATCATGCCACATTTTTTAAAAGAATGCTTAGTAGTTTTTCAAAGATTTTGAAAACGTATGTGGAGCAGTGTTTCTTAATTTCAGTGATATTTATTTGTGAATTTGTACAGATGTTTCCAGTCCTTCGATTTGACAGTGATCTGGCACATTTTGTTCAGAGAGGTTCATATAATTTTGATATATTACCACATCTATTTTTTTGCTTTTGCTGTTTGCTCATGTGAATAATTGACTCTGTTTAATTCATTCGATTGTAGGGTGCTTGTCATTTCGTTTTGGAAGTTGAAGTTCCTAATTTCATAGTGAGCCTCATAGCTGATTGGATTACTGCCCAAATATTCCTGTTCTCTTTATACATTTGTATAGTAATATCTTTATGTAATTCTGTTTTATAAAAGAAAACTATTTGCTCATAGTGTCCCTCTGATATTTTCACTTTTGCTGAGATAGTAAGTAATGTTATAACTCTGAACCCTGTTTACACAAACTATCCATAGAAACTATTTTCAACTCATTTTTTAAAACCATGATTATAACTTTTAGTTGAGCAAATATTGAACTTTGTTAATCCCACCTGTGTCTCCTGCTGGGTAATAATATGTACTGGCACATTTAGTTGAGGTTCTTCAGCCTTTGAATAAAAATGTTGCCATGGGAACGTGAATTTGTACTCCCACCGTCCTTTACACAAGTACACCTGCGTATGGTACAGGTTTCCATGGTAACATTTTTGTTCTGAGGACATAGAATTTGAACAGAATGTGCCATGAGGCTCTTGAAACATGTGCAATGATGGCAGTAATATGAGTATACTTAATACATGCATTAGAAATGCATGTGGTTCCTTAGTGGGCAGCATCCACAGTGCTTCTTTCTAGTCCCTGTGACCTCTCCAGAGTGTAGCAGCCACAGTGCATAGAAATGATAGCAGATTTTAGTTTCTCTTCTCTGTATGGCCCTTTCCTTCCCCACCCCCCCACCCTTAAATCTGCAGAAATAATCATTCTCAATGGCCATCATTACCAGATAACAATTTCTTGATAATGATGTATTATAAGCAAAAGGTGTGTCACTATCAGTTCCAAGCTCTGTCCAGCATTTTTCTTTTCAAAGGGAGACATTCAGCTTTGAAGCCTCTAAAGTCACAAAAGGGTCTGCTAATGATTTTTCCTCTCCTTCACACATACTTTGTTTGAAAGAGGGTATGGGTTCCAGTATATAAGAGCATGGTAGGCAAAGGTTAAAAAGTAGCTTTCAGTTTTTCTTTTGATACACTCTCTAACATCTTCACCTCTTATAATAACTTTAACTCTAATAAAACAAATGAGATCACAGCTCCCAGATTAAAATGACCCATGGTCTTTCTCCTCATGTCATCCATTGATGTCATTATGCCTTATAGCTTAGTTCACACAAGTGACAAAAAAGGGTGTGATTGCTCAGTGATAAATAATTTTAGGCTATCATTATTGTTTTATCACAGTGTTTTCAGCTTTTACATTTATTTCCATACATCAGAGAACATGTTCTTTTTGCTGTCAGGTATGTGGGCACATTTGTGCTCCTTCACAGGTTGGAAAACATTGGGCAGTCATCTCTGGGTCTCCCCCTTGTGCTGTGAGTTGTCTAGAGAAGAGCCATTGGGGGTTATTACTAACGTCAATCATTTTCAGTTGGCAAGGGTACTGAAATAGTCAGAAGCCAACACAGTATTACATTTAACAGGGGACATAATTGATCGCCATCCTTAACCAAGGAATTTAAGGAAAATGAGATGTTTTAAAGGAATTAGGTCTAGTAAATCAATTTTGAACACATTTGTGATAGATTAGTTTAGAGTGTGAACGGTGATTGATTTGTCTGGTCAAGTAAAATCATTCATCAGTTGTACAAGGTTGGGTTTGGCCAAGTTGAAGTCAGCTTAAATCAAATACACAATACAAATGCAGGGGATCAACTGGAAGAATTCTTGATCAATTTTATCGGTTTCCCAATAACCATAATGAGAGTGTAGGGCAGGGGTGAGGCATTAACCTTTGGAAGCACCTTAGGACCACTTCCCTGTGTAAGTGTGGGAATGCCTACTGAAGTCTTGCTGAGGGGACTCAGGGAAATCTTGGTGATTGGTTCACTGGGACTAGGAGGGATGAATTTTTGTCAAAGGAGCTACATCTGTCTGTGATCTGTAAAAGCAAGCTGACAGACCACCTTGTTCCCTTGAATTTTTGTTTCACATCCCTCTGTGCAGAAGACAGATCAAGTTATACAGCAAAACAGACTGGATTTAGCAGCAGGGGATGTTCAACAGTTCTCAAGTTTGAGAATTCCAAAGTTTGAGATTGTAAGCAATGAAACTTCTAGAGAGATAAGAGGAACTGTTTATGCAGTGTTCTCTTCAGAGAAAGAATACTATTTCCCATGTATTTCCTAAGTAGTGTTCTACTAGGAAAACAAAATCATTTTTTAATCAGACAGTATGGGTCTAAATGGAAGGAGACTGCTTGCTCAGCAGCCCCAGAGTGTCTTAGCCTTCTAGGATGATTCTAAAAATGCAAGGTGACAGTAAAAGTCTAGAACAGATATTGTTGGACCCTTTGGGAGGATGCCTAAGGGTTGCTCCAAGTTCAGTTCCCCTCTGTGGCACATGTGTTGTGGGTGCTGATTGGTTATTTTAAGAGATTTCTGTGTTGCTTATATCTGTTTATGGTCACCTGCATTTTCAGTGAAATATACTGTCCCAGGTATATTCCAGATATCCTATATTGTTTACTCATTTGTTTATAGTACAATCTTGCTACCACCCCACCCCTTTTAGGAAACCTAGACAGAAGCTATGCCATTAACACATATTTCTTGGAGTAACTTCAGGTGGCAGCATCAAGCCAAAAAGACTTGCTTCAGTCAGTTCCCAGGATTGGACATGGGCTTTGAGAGCTAAGATCCTTGGGGGACAAGGAGACTCATTCCCTGGGTTCAAGATTTAATATAAAATGTAACATCTTACTTATCCATGTTGTTGTTTAGTTGTTTAAATCATGCCCAATTCTTTGTGACCCCTTTTGGGGTTATCTTGGCAAAGATATTGGAGTTGTTTGCCATTTCCTCCTCCAGGTTATTTTACAGATGAGGAAACTGAGGCAAACAGGATTAAATGACTTGCTCAGGGTCACATAGCTAGTAAGTATTTGAGGCTGGATTTGAACTTAGGAGGATGATATTTCCTGACTCCAGACTCTGTACTCTATCCACTGTGCCCTCTACCTGCCTTAAATGTTGAATTTATATTCTTTTCATTCACACAACTGTTGCTCTTGTTTAGGCCCTTATCACCTCTTTCCTGGAGTATCGCAATAGTCTTCACATTGGCCTCTATACCTCCAGTCACTTTTCACTTCAATTTATCCTATACACACAGTTGTCACAAAATGATTTTTCCTCCGTGCTTTGTACAAATATTTCCATGTTACTTTGACACTAAATAAATTCTACTTTGTTAATTAAAGAATCAAATATATAATCCTCTCTTTGGCATGTAAAGACCTTTGAAACATAGTTCTAACCTACATTTCTAGTTTTATTTCATGTTACTCCCTTTCACACACATTGCAGTTTGTCCTAAGTATCCTTACCATGACTCACCCAGTCTATATAGCACTATTCTTATGGCCATGCCTTTGCATTGATTGCCTTCCATGTCTGGAATGCACTCCCTCCTCACCTCTACCTCTTAGAATGCCTACTTTATTTCAAAGCTCCAGTTTAATACCACCTTCTCTTTAAAACCTATTCTTCCCTGACTTCTCTAATACCCCCTTCCTGCCCCTGCCAATCTGTATACTCAAGAGTAGAGACTAGTCCCTTCATTTTCTTTGTACCTCTAGCACCTAGGACAGTTCCTGGCACTGGGTAAAACATCATGCTTTCCAATTGACTTCTTTTACATGTTTATTTTGGAAATTATGGAAAGTAAAAGTTTGTGAATCACTGGCTACAAATCCCATCCTCCACACCCACCTCTCTCTCTCTCTCTGTCTCTCTCTCTGTCTCTCTCTCTCTCTCTCTCTCTCTCTCACACACACACACACACACACACACACAGGATTACATATATGTTGAGCACTGTGGGAATGTCATTAGATACATGTACTATATTTTCCTTGCCAGGAAGGAAGATAGAAGACAGTAAGAGACAAAGGAGAGGCCAGTATATGTAAGACAGTAAAATAAAACTTTTACAGGTTTGCCAAGGTACCTGCTCCCAATCAGGACTGCACTGCAGGGTAGATAAAGTCATAGGCTTGGATAATTCATGAAGACCTGAGTTTGAATCCCTCCTCAAATAATTTTCATTGTTGTTCAGTCATTTCAGTCGTGTCTGATACTTCATGACTCATTTGGGGTTTTATTGGTAAAGATACTGGAGTGGTTTGACATTTCCTTCTCTAACTCATTTTATAGATGAGGAAACTGAGTAAAACAGAGTTAAGTGACTTGCTCAGGATCACACAGCTAGTAAGTGCCTGAGGTTGGATTTGAATTCATGTCTTTTTGACTCAAGGCTGGGTACTCTATCAACTATACTGTTTAGCTGCCTTCAGACACTTACTCCCTGTCAAATCCTGAGAAAGTCCTAGCCTCTTAGCTTCAGTTTCCTTTTTTGGAAAATGAGGTTGATAACAGCACCTGCCTCACAAAGTTGTTGTGAGGATCAAAAAAGATTATATATATAAAGCATTTTTAGATGCTTGGCCTAACATTTCCTCTAAGTGACAGAGCTGAAAGCAGAACTTGGGTCTCCTGGCTATAATCTAAGAGTTAATATGTTTGTTTATTTATTTACTTACTTACTAACTACACCATGTGGGGATGTTCAGGCAGCTAGGTGATGCAATGGATAGAGAGTGCTGGGGCCTGAAACCAGGGAGACTCATCTTCTTAAGTTCAAATCCAGCCTCAAACACTTGCTAACTGTGTGACCCTGGGCAAGTCACTTAAACCTGTTTGCCTCAGTTTCTTCATCTCTAAAATTAGCGTCAGAAGGAAATGGCAAACTACTCCAGTATCTTTTCCAGGAAAATTCCAAATGGAGTTATAGATCTGCAATAAGGAAGGTAGTCAGTAATTTAACCTTGGAAGGAAGTCTCTAGTGCGGAACTATGCTGGAGGCCCCACAGAATCTGGGCTTTACTCTGTTCTTTTTTTTTTTTTTTTGCTTTTTGGAGGGCAATTGGGGTTAATGCCCAAGGTCACACAGCTAGGTTTTTGTTTCTGTGTGCGTTAAGTGTCTGAGGCCAGATCTGAACTCAGGTCCTTCTGACTCCAGGGCCGACGCTCTACTCATTGCACCACCTAGCCACTCCTACCGTGTTCTTTTTAATGAATGACTTAGATAAAGGTAATGAGATGACACAAAGTTAGGAGGGATGGATGACCATGGAGGAGAGAATCAGGATCCAAATTTAAGATTTAAGTAGTTTAGTATATTGCACAGAATCTAATATCATCAAATTCCATAAGGATAAATATATAAAATCTAATCCTAGGGTTCAAAAATCAGTCCCACATGTGAAGAATGAGGAGGCAGACTTGGGTCTTTTTTCTGAAGAAGATATGGGCTTTTCAGTGGACTGTAAGCTTAAGATAGGACAGCCCAAAAAACTAATTTAATATCAGCTTATATTGAAAGACACAACTTCTAGGAGTAAGGAAATGATAATCTCACTATATTCAGTCCTGGTAAGGTCTCAGGGTATTGTCTTTGGTTCTGGTGATAGCATTTTATGAAAGACATTTCTAATCTCAAAGCTCTTTGGGAATGTGATAAGATATGCACCGTATGTCCCTTGGTAGGGAGGAAGATGGGAGAGAAAGGATGGTATTTGGAGGACACTAGAGGAAGGTAATTGGGATGGCTATGGGTCTCAAGGTCACTTCCTACACAGATCATTTGAAGGAAATAGAGATATTTAGAGAAGACATAGAAGGACTGTGATAGCTGACTTCAAGTATTTGAACGACTATCAAATAAAGGTAGTAATGATAATGATGGTCAATAGCTCTTTGAGCCTGGGAAGTTAGTTTCCTCATCTGTAAAAATGGCAATAACAACATTTGAACCTATTCCTGCTTTAGTTACCATTCTTCCTAAACATATGGATGGTTAACACAACTTAGTTAAGTGATGTTGAGTGGTCAACATTTGGGAAGTCAGCTTGGCTTTATTGTTGCCTTCTCCCTTTCATTCTTTTTTTTTATTTTTTTACTTTTTGGAGGGCAATTGGGGTTAAGTAACTTATCCAAGGTCACCCGGCTAGGTTTTTGTTTGTGTGTGCGTTAAGTGTCTGAGGTCAGATCTGAACTCAGGTCCTTCTGACTCCAGGGCCAACGCTCTACTCATTGCACCACCTAGCCGCCCCCCCCCTTTCATTCTTAATGGACTAATTTATTTATAGCCTCCCTACTTTCCAAAATGATTTCAAGTGGCTACCCTTCTCCCTTTGGCTGCTTTTCTCTTTCTCCTCCCCACCTTCCCTGGAGAAAGGAGAAAATTTCATTCCAGCTGCTTAAGTGTAAAATAATTAATAAGTTATGAATGAGCTGAGTTTATTATTTCTTCCCTATGCCAGGTTTTTCTGTAATGAATTTTGGCAGGAAGATCTAATTAAACCACAATAGCAGTCCCTGAGAATAGTAACAGGAAGCATGTTAAACAGCTACCTCACCAAGCCAAATTCTTTTTTTTTTTCATTTTGCCCTTTATTTTGTCTCTTCTAACCTTCAGAAGGTACTTTACACAGAGAAGCAGAAGCCGTGTACTAGAGAGTTATCCAAGTGCAATGTTATGTACATTTTATAAATACAGTGCTTTGCCCTCTGGCTCATGTGTTAGGAATAAAAGATTTAGGCGTAACTGGCAACACACATATACACACACACTCCTTTTTTGGACTATTCTTAAAATAAAGTAAAATATTGGTTGTACATTTGAGATAGTTTACATTTTAAACAAGCCACAAAAATGTATTTAAAGTCCAAATGTTTAGCATACCAGGATCTGACTTCCCCTCCCCCACTCCCCCCCATCATGTCCATTCCCACTGCAACCTTAATCAAGGTAAGCTCTAATCATATCACACTTCCACTTTTGCAATTGCCTCATGATTCACTTTCCTTTCTCCACTTTCTTTCTTTCTTACATTACACTACAATCTGTAACAAGATGAATCTTACTAAGAGCCACTTTCATCAAGTTACTCCTCTGCCCAAAAACTTTCAAAGGCTTCCCATTATTTTCAATATTAAAGTATAATTTCTCAAACTTGACTTTCAAGACTACCACAATCTTACTATAATCTAGGAATTCTTAATCAGGAGTCCATGGGATCTGTGGATAGATTTCAGGGAGTTCATAAATTTGCAATTCATGAATCCCCTATATTCACAAACCTATTTTGATAATTGGATTGGATGACTGGTTTCTCCTGTAATGCTATGTATTTTATTTTATGCATTTAAGAACATTATTCTTAGAAGGGTCCATAGGCTTTTCCAGACTGTCAAAGTGGTCCATGGCATGAAAAGATTCCTTGTTCTAGCTTGTTTTCAGTCTGATGTCTTACTTCTCCCTTACATTAACTCTTTTCATGGGTCTACTCATGGTCCCCACAACTTATCTTGTCTTTCACCAATTCCTATTCTTATTCTCATAGTTCTCTTCATCTAGAAGGCTTTCCTTATTCATCTCTGCAGGTTCATATTCTATGTGTCCTCCAGGGTTCTGTTCAAGTTCATGATGCCTTCCATAACTGGCCACTGTGATTTCTCCTTATGAACTCATGTCTCATTTGTAGTCTGTGATGCTTTTGGGAGGCACTTATACACTTCTTTTTTATTCAGTTATTTTATTTAGGAGTAGATGTCTTCTGTCTCTCCCTCACACTACTTCATATCTCCCACAGGGCATATCATAGCATCCTTCACTGTTTCTTCCAATCTTCTGGGCCTGTTATGAGTATAGAAGTGATCCACTTTCCTTGTCTTAACCATATGCTGTTGTTAAAGCAGAGATAATCTGGGGTAGTAACCAGGATAGGGAAGTCATCTAGACTACAAAGTATTTGGACAGTCTGGGTTATCACCAGCCCAGTCTCCCAGGTCTGGCTATTGAAGCTATAAGTAAGGAAAGGTAGTCTGGGACTCAAACTTTGATAGCCTTCATGGACACTTGACTACCTGCTTATCAACTAGACTGTAGCCTTCCATTGTTTTAGGCTAATCTAGAATTATTAAGGTCAATGCCTTGTTAATTTGGCATGAGGGTTTCATGAGGATTTTGTCCAAGAATAGGTGACTATCTAGGCTGAGGATATACTAGATGGAGACAGTGGGGACAACTGGAACATCAGAAAACATGGGGTCCACTATTGTTTAGAGTGGGCTTCTCTGAGGGTAATGAGGACAAAGTACCAACCCACTACAACATTAGCTCAGTGGTCATCCATGGCAGCTATGGTGTAGCCCTGAGTGTGATCCAGTTCCTATGTACCTGGGTATATGTGTTCCATATAGATATACAATTTTACAACTTAAGGCCACAGGTAAGTTACATGAACTAGTAAGAAAATATTTCTGTACCTTTGTTTTCCATGGTGACCATGACACACAAAGAAATGGCAGTCTTAATTGTGGGACAGACTAGGTAGTCCCCAGTGGTGATAATGCCAATAAAGTGGCCATCACTACCAAACACCATAAGATCTTATTCTATGTGACCATCCTCAACTCTCTCCATGGCCTATGTAAAAATATATTACTGAGGGGAGATGTGGCCTTATACTGAGCAGCTTGCATGGGGCCAAGATTTCCTTCCTGGAGACTGGGATTTCTAATTTTCCATAACTCATCATCTGTGACATTTTCCTCTTTGAAAACCATGAACTTCGTAAACCTCTGAGAATATCACCCCTGTGTAAGACTCAGAGCTATTGCATTACTAATTCATTCTCCCTGATTACCTAGTAAATTCTTTGACTGCTTGGTTTGTGTCTTATCCATCTTGGATTCCTAGCTTAGTGCCTTGTACTTTGCTGTTGTTGTTCACTTGTTTTTCAGTCGTGTCTGACTCTGTGAGCCCATTTGGAATGTTCTTGGCAAAGATACTGGAGTGGTTTGCCATTTTCTTCTCCAGTTCATTTTACAGTTGAGGAAACTGAAGCAAACAAGGTTAAATGACTTACCCAGGGTCACATAGCTAGTATGTGTCTAAGGCCAGATTTGAACTCAGGAAAATAAGTCTTCCAGACTCTAACACTGGTGCTCTATCCACTGCACCACCTAGCTGGCTTGATGCTTTGCACTGAGTAGGTGCTTAAGAACTACATTTCTTAATTTAATTAATAAATATTTTGAGCAATGGAAATAGTTAATTGTTAAATGAACCCACATTTTAAAGTCATATAAGTACCAATGATTATTTCAAGTACAGATTCTTCCCCTTCCAAATCTTTTTTTCCCTTATATTGAAGTTTTAATAGATGCAGCATTAACATCTGACCTGAGACTATTAGCCTGGAAATAATGCTTGGATGTGGCACATTTTGAATAGTTTAAAATCAGAGAAGAGAGGAGACTTAATTTGACAGGGAAGGGTATAGGGGACAATGTGGGGACAATGTGACTGGGCATGTGCCAGCTGGCATGAGTAAGTATTGAAGCAGTCCCAGAGAAGGACGGTTGCTCAATTGCATCAGAGTGAATGGCTGCCTGTCTGAACCAATTTCATTCACCAGTGGAGTGAAACAGTGTTGGATGTTATGTCTAGTCTTAGTCAGCCTTTTCTATTTCTTGCAAAGTTGAGTACACCCAGTTACTGGACAGCCTTATCATCTCTTTCCTCTTCAGCCTCTTGTGGTCAAACGTATATGCCCATCACTTTATTGAGATTTCTCTATGACCACCTTCTTCCTAATACTCTATCCTTCTCTTGTTTCCTCTTCAATAACTCCTTTATTTCCCTTTATTAATTCATTTCCTTTTCCTTATGAGTTAAAGTGAACATTCCCAAAGTTTCTCCTGGGCTGGGGGAAAACCTGGTTGTTCTTTTTCCTTCTTCCACTCTCCCCTCCCAGCTGATGTTTTCAAAAGATTTAAACAGGTTGCCTCCAAGCTTTCTTAAAAAGCAAAAGGGGTATCACTACTTTAAAGAGGCCCAATCTCAATGTAACACAACTAGATTGTGTAGAATGAATTATAGTGGGATAGCTGAGCAGCTATTAAGTAATGAGGTGTAGTGGACAGAAGAAATGCTTTCAGGATATACAGAGACATGACTTCAAGCAACAAATCAAAGCTGCAAATATGTGTAAAGCCACAATAGCTGGTGAACTACTAATAGCAACTGCATTACTCTTACTCAGTTAAAACTTTAGACAGAAACAGAGAAGAGAGATAGGGAGAAAGACAGAGACAGAAAAAGAGAGAGACAGAGAAGTGAGAAGACAGAGAAAGAGAGACAGAGACAGAGAAAGACAGAGAAAGATAGAGACAGAGAGACAGAGAAGACAGAGAGTAGGGTGGGGGGAGATAGAAAGAGGCAGAGAGAGACAGATAAAGAGAGAGAGAGGGACAAAGACAGAGAGAGAGAGATTACAACCAGAGAGGATGCATAGGATCAAATTTGAACTAAAAAAACCTTAGAGATCACTTAGTAATACTCCCTCATTTTGCAGATGAGGACCAAAGATGTTAAGTCACTTTCTCAGGGCCATATAGGTAAGTAATTAAAAGTCTGAATTGGAAGTATAGTAAATGTTTAACAAGCATCTTTCCCAAAACATGAATGAATGGCACACTTTTGAGTCTCATGAGCATTATTAACATTTTAACTCACTTTCTTACACCTAGATAATCAAGAAAACAATAGCTCAAGTCATGATTTGTGTCCATTGCTAATTCCTCGGGTGTTAATGCTCACTCTAACAATTTAATAACTCTCCAAAATGGCTCCAGAACACCCCAATTTGAAATCCATGGCCACTGACTCCAAATCTATCATTCTCACTATAACACATAAAGACATGCTTAATAAAATGATCCTCAGCAGGAAAGGGCAAACATGAGGAAAAAAAGTTTGGAAACAATGGAAATGCTAGTATTTTCATGGAAACAAACAACTGGTTAATCTCCTAGAGAATTAAGGATCCTATACTTATCTCATCAAATATCATTAGTGTATAGATCACATCAATCATGGACACCCTTTCCTATATCTTCCCTTTGATGCCTAATAGAGTCCTCAACTCAAAGCAAGTACTTATTAATAAATACTTTTTAAATGAAAAAGCCCTGCTTCTAGAGACACAAAGACTAGGTTCAAATCCTGCCTCTGATACAACTTCTTATGTTACTCTGGGAAAGTCACTTGGCCTCCTTGAGCCTCAGTTTCTTCATCTGTAAAGTGAGGGATATGGCCCCTGAGGTTTGTGATAATATATATACTGAGTTTCCAAAGACTCGAAGTCAATTTGAGGATACATGAGTGGTGGGAATAGAGTAGAGAGTATTTTAACAAGAGCTTTCCAACATTATTAACACTCCCTTCCTTCTGGTTTCCCTCTACTGATCCCCACCACCACTCTGTATAGATTCTAATGATTTAAAATGAAAAGACTTATTGGATTCTGTATTATCAATTGGATAAGTCCTCTCTGGAGTCCTCTTTGTCAAGACCCTTAGATACCATTTGAATTTAAAACAGACTGTTACCTGTAGGCTTGAAAAACACAGCAGTATCATATCCAAGGAAACAAGGAAGGAATTATTTTTAAAAATCTATTGGAATATCCCCTTCACCAAGGCTGGCTGGGAGAAAAACTAGGGGGCAATTACAAACTTTTTGAGAAAGGTTCTAAGAACTTAAACCTGATAAGTTGACAGCTTCCTTTGGGAGAAATTATCCACCCTCTCAGTAACTAGGGTTTGCTGGTACTTAATGGGAAGGCTGAGCTTCTTCAGCAGGGCCTCACAATTTAATGGACACTGCTTTTTAAGAATCTTATGGCCCCGTTTCCCAAGGGTCTTAAAAATCCTTATTGTTTTTAATAGAGCATGTCTGGCTAGAATGACCATTACCACTTCCTTCTTGGCTTCCAAAAACACTTCATTTTATGGTTCAGAGACTACTAAGAGGTTACTTTCTAATTTTTCAGACTCTAATAAGCATACTCTATATAATATTATTTAATAAAATTTTCTGAGGATTTTTTAAATCTTTCCATATTTCAATGAAATTACAGTGGGTAGATTGGTATTCTGTTACTGAAACATTTTGGGTTGGATGCTTGCCTTAAAAGAATATTACTTAGGTTATTCCAAAAAATGTTGGAGAGCTAGAAAAACAGTAAGAGTATTGTTGTGCTCAGGAAATGTGACCCAGCTTTGACTATAATTCGGGTGGAAAATTAAGTAGGTCAGCCCCTTTAGTAATATAAAAGTATTTTTTTCTTAGAAAAGAATCAAGAATTTTTTAGTGAAAGAGGATTAGCCAAGCACATAGAAGGAGAGATGTGTGATAAAAACCAAAACAGTCCAGTGAGTAAACAAAGGAAACATCAATAGATGTTTCCAGGTTAAAACAATGCTCCTAATTTTGTCTTAATATTTCTGCTGCTTTCCTGGAAAATTGGTCGAGGAGAGATTTTCTTTTCTTTTCAAGGTTCAATTCAGTATATTAATCCTCTACATAAGGCCAATGATAAGTGTCTCCTGCAGGCATACCCTCCCTATATTGGTCAAGTGATTCCACAAAGACAGGGTAGGTGAGGGAAAAACATTGAAATGAGCAGTTATTTCCATAGGGACAATGGTATAAATTGGAACATATTCCTATGAAGTCAAACTAAAAAAGCACGTGATAGGAGAGAAGAGAAGAAAGAAGTGAAGAAAAAATGAGATAAACTAAAACAGAAAGTGTTTCCTCTTTATTGGACAAAACCCTTCAATGGGTTCCATTATTGTTGAGATGACCAATTCCATTAATGACTGTAAATTACAACATGATACAGTCTCTTTCTGTGACTTCTTATACTCTTTAATAGAGACAAGTATTACCTGGTACCTCATACATATGAAAGTGAACTTCCGAGAGGGCGGAGCCAAGATGGCAGAGTAGAAACGGCTCATCCAAGCCACTCTGCGACCAGATTCCCCCCAAACTATGTAAAAGGGGACTCTGAACAACTTCTGGAGCCCCAGAACCCACAGAATGACACAGAGAAGCTAACCTCCCACTGAGGACAGCCCAGCAGCCCTGCAGGAAGGACCAGCACAGCGGTCTGGGAGCTGGCAGCGTGCGACGAGCAGAGCGCAAGAAGCAGAGCCAAGCGAAGCCCAGGTCTGCGTGAGCCGAGGTTTTAGCCCAAGGGCGCCAGGGCCAGCAGCCGGCTGGAGGAACCCCAGAACACCAGCAGCCATGGCGACTCCAGAATTATCAACATAGACATGCCTAGGACAAAGTAAGAGGTTAGTGTCCTATGGACTTTGGGACCCGTATTTGGGGGAATGCGTCGGCTCCCTCCCCTGGGGGCTAGAAGCCGCTGAGGAGACACGCCATTTTGTAGTTTTCAGAGGCAGCTCGGGCTCCCAGCCTACAAATCGTGGGGAGATCCAGCGATCAGTCTGGGGGGGTAATCGCTCTTGCTTTAACCTCCCTGGATCTGGATTGTGATCTAGGGTGGAAGTTGTGGGTGGGTTTACAGCTTGCCAGAAATGGAAGTTGCCCCCCACACTTTCAGGACAAAATTCCTCTATCTGGCCTTAAAGCCATAGTGTGGCAACAAGCCCAAAAGTCAAGCAATTAAGTGGCAACATGCCAAGGCAAAGGAAACAGAAAAATGCAACCTAGACTCCTATTTTGGGGGCATAGAGCGGGAAAAGGACTGTGAGGTCAGAAGGCCTGCTCCAAAAGCCCCAGGGGAAAACATGAGCGGGTTGCAGGCCATAGAGGACCTTAAGAAGGACTTTAAAAATCAAATAAGAGAAGTGGAGGAAAAATTAGAGAGAGAAATGAGAAGGATGCAGGAAAAGTATGAAATGAGGGTCAACAGCCTGACTGAGGAAAAACAACACCTTAAAAAATAGACTGACTCAAATGGCAAAGGAGGCCCAAAAGGGCAATGAGGAGAAGAATGCCTTAAAAAGTCAAATTTGCCAGATGGAAAAAGAATCTCAAAAGTTCACTGAGGAGATTCATTCCTTCACAGTTAGACTGGAGCAAATGGAAGCTAATGACTTTATGAGAAATCAAGATGCTGTTAAGCAGATTCAAACAAACGAAAGATTAGAAGGCAATGTGAAATATCTCATGGGAAAACCACTGACCTGGAAAATAGATCCAGGAGAGACAATTTAAAAATTATTGGACTACCTGAAAGCCATGATCAAAGAAAGAACCTAGAAATCACCCTTCAAGAAATTCTCAAGGAAAACTGCCCTGATGTTTTAGATCCAGAGGGCAAAATAGAGGCTGAAAGAATCCACCAATCACCTCCTGAAAAAGATCCCAAAAAGAAACTCCCAGGAATATTATAGCCAGGTTCCAGAATCCCCAGATCAAGGAGAAAATACTCCAAGCAGCCAGGAAGAAACAATTTCAATATTGTGGAAACACAATCAGAATAGCCCAGGACCTGGCAGCTTCTACACTGAGGGATTGAAGGACATGGAATATGATATTCCAGAGGGCAAAAGAACTGGGAATGAATCCAAGGGTCACCTACCCAGCAAAACTGAGTATTTTGTTTCAGGGGGAAATATGGTCATTCAGTTGAATAGAGGACTTTCAAGCATTCTTGAGGAAAAAACTAGAATTGAATAGAAAATTTGACATCCAGACACAAGAAGCAAGAGATTCCTGAGAAGGTAATCAGGGAAAAGAAATCAAAAGGAACTTATCAAAGTTGAACTATTTACATTCCTATATGGAAAACAATAACTGTGAGTGATGATATCTTTCTCACTATGAAAATAATGGAAGAAGGGTGTGTGGTCATATGAATACATATGTGAATGTGTGTGTATATGGATAGAGGGCATAGGTTGAATTTGTTGGGAATGGAGAATACTCAAGGGATGAAATTATGAGGTGAGAGAGGAAAGTGGCAAGAGGAGATGGGGAAAGACAGGGTAGGGTAAACTATCTCATGTAGAAGAAGCAAGGGGAAGTGGTTGCAAGGGAGGGGGAGAATAGGAAGGGGAAAAAAAGGCAAATCCACATTCTCATTGAATTTGGTTCAGGGAGAGAATGACATACATACTAAATGGGATATCTCAACCTGCAGCAGAATAGGGGGAAGGGGGATGAGAGGAAGGATGATGGATGGGAGGGCATCCTTGGGGGGAGGGGAGGTTGGAAGTACCCACTATAGAAGAGGGACAGGATCATGTAGGAATGGACCAGGTGGGGGGTGGGATGAGTGGGAGGGAATTATAAGCAGCCTTGTACAATATATCTACTATGATAATGTTTTGCATAGCTAGACATGTACAACATATACTGAATTACTTATCTCCCCAGAGGGAATGGGTGACAAGGGAGGAAGGAAATGGATCTGAAATTCGAGGTCTTAAGATTAAATGTTTCAAATATATATAAATACTATTATTAATACTCTTTTGCTTATAATTGAGAGATAAGATGTGCAGGCATTGGGACACAAAGTTTCACCTTCCTCCAGTGGAAAAGTCGAAGGGGGTATGGGAGAAGGTATGGGAGAGAGCAGATTGGAGGAAGCGATATCTTGTGGGACTGCTATTCTGGGAGGTTGGGTAGGGGAATAACGGGGGGAAAATGATTGTAACTCAAAATCTGGCGTAAATGAATGATGTAAAACAGAAGTTAATAAAGCATTTGTTTAAAAAAATATAAAATTAAAAATAAAAAAAAAGAAAGTGAACTTCCATTTATGATGTTTTCTGATATGTTTTAATGTCTCCATGACTGTTATAAAACTTTGGGAAGGAATCACATTGCCTGACATTTGAAGTCCATAGCCAATGGAGATTTTGTTTTGCTTTTGCCAGTGGAAATACATTTTCCAGACCAGTTTCTTTCTCACCTGACACCTTCATCTAGCAGGTAATTAAAAATCTAGGCCTTAAATTTTGAAGCTATTTTTGTCTAATTCTAATCTTAACTTCTATCCCTTTTACCAATAATTACTTATATGTGTGCTTAATCCTAACTGGTTCCTCCCTATTCATCCTTATTACTTTTCCTGAAACTCTCTGTAACAGTATTACTTAACATATCCCTAAAAACCAAACAAAAATTAATAAAAAAAGAAACACTATCCATATCATTGTCCCTATTCTTACCATAAAACTATCCCTAATTTTCTAGTTCCATTTCTCACTCTATTAGTTAATTACAACATTTCCCTAATCTAAAAATATGTATAGTACACTTAAAAACAATAAAATATAGAAGTATGTATAGCTTTGTTAGTCAATATGTTAACATTATTAATATTACAAATAAAGAAATGTTGTTGATACTAAAATATTCAAGGTAGAGTTGAAGAAACAAAATAACAATAGCATTAATAATAATAAATAATCAAAATGATCAACTACCACTTGGTCTAGACGTGTATATATATATATATATAAATGTATGTCTGTGTATATGCATATATGTATGTATGTGCATATGTGTATATGTATTATACATACATGTTTTAAGAAATTAAAAGATCTAAAATTTTTAGGGTTAAATAAAATCAATCAAAATTTGGGTAAAAGAATTATTAATTGGAATACTTTCTAAAAAAATAATCAAACAGAAGAAAGTTTGAAAAAAATTATATAGCAAAAGTGCAAGAAAAAAGGGTTAAGGTAAATCACTTTATTCCAGACTAGTAGAGATACTCTGTAGAGAATAAATCCAGAGAAGGTAGCAAATCATCAAGCCAGGATGCTGACTATAGGTAAACATGTTGCTAAGAAGCCAGTAACATGATGGATGATAAAAGTGAATGACAGCAAATTAAAACTAGAAGGTTTATGGAGAATAAAACCAAAGAAGATAATGTATCACTATCTTAGGATGTTGACTGTAGGTATGGTGTTATCAATTTAAATGATACCTATTTTCTAGAAAAGGAAACTAACCCACAGTTAAATGACTTGATGCTAATATCCAAAGACTTAGACTCAAATCCTGTCTCTAATGTTTACTCCCTTTGTGACCTTAAGCAAATCACTTACCTTCTTTGGACATCAGTTTCCTCATCTGTAAAATTAGACAGCCTCTGAGTTCCCTTCCAGTTCTAAGTCTATGGTTCTATGATCCAAATAATGGCTCTACTAAGTCCAAGCTGTGACCCAAACTCTATCTCTTAGACTCTTTTCATCAAACCATTATTCCTTCCGGTAGTCTGGTGACTTGCCCAAGGTCATAGTGTCAGCCATGGGCAGCATACAGGCCTATGTACCTAGAATTGAATGTTCTACTATGACTTATGTGACAGTTCCTATGAATCATTATATGGAGAAAGCATAATATAGTAGAAATAGTGTTAGGTTTAGATTAAAGAATACTGGTCCCCCTATTCCCAAAGGCCATTGCTTCATTCTTTATTTCTTAGGGGAAATTATTCAATATTTTAGGCCTCAGTTTTTTGACCTATAATATGAGTGCTAAGAACTAGATGATCTGTGGGTATCCTACCAGCTCTGATACTAGTGGAGGGTTCCCTTTAGCTTGCTATATCTCTATCTCTGTATACTTATTTAGAGCTGCCGAGACAAGTCATTTATCTTCTCTCTGCCTCAGTCTTCTCCTGTCAATACAAGAAATTCCATGGTAGTACAGGATGATGTATATAGTACTGAACCTGGAGTAAGGAAGGCCAGGGTTCAAATCTAGCTTTAGAAATTTTCAGGGCAGGGGGCCGGAGCCAATGTCAGAGTAAAAGAGGAAACTTGCTGGAGTTCCTACTCCAACCACCTCCAATACCTTTAAAAAAAAAAAGAAACAAATTTTAAAGCTCCAGAACCCACAAAGTGACAGAGAGAAACAAATCTCCCGCTGAAGGCAGCCGGGCAGGTTGACAGAAGTGTCTATCACACAGGGTAGGGATCTGAGCACAGTTCCACATGAGCCATGTGGGCCCAGATCTGGGGTGGTCCTGGCCAGTGTCCCAGACTGGCCAGAGCAGACTTCAGGAGAGAGAATCACCAGAAGCTGTGGTGGTTTCCAGATGTCTCAACCCATAAACACCCAAGAAAAAGTAAAAGGTCAGTAGGGAACTGTGTTGGAAATGGGTGAGAGAAGAATGCTGTCTGGCCCCTGCCCACAGGGTGAGAAGTGGTGGAGATGCATGGCTGCAACTGCTGCCATGTGGCTGCCTCCAGAGCTCCTGGCCTGCAGATTGTTGGGGGACCATGCAACCATCCAGAGGGTAGTCACTCTTGCTTTGACTTGCTTGGATCTGGGAGCAGTCTTGGGCTATGGTCCTGGGGTGAGGAACACCAGTGTACCAGAGCTTGTGGTGGCTGTAGAGAGGGCATCTTCCTCATAGCTCTGACAACTGTGAAAACCCCAGTAATTTGGGACACATCTCTCTCCACTCTGGAAGCAAAGTTATACCATGACAAAAAGCTCAAAAGTCAAGTAATTGCCTGGCAAGATGAGCAAACAGAAGAAGCATAATCAAACAAATAGAATCCTTTTTGGGGGGACAAAGAGGATCAAAACACAAAACTAGAAGAAGAAAACAAAGTCAAAATTCCTGCATCAAAAGCTTCCAAGAAAAATATGAATTGGTTGCAGGCCATAAGAAGGATTTTAAAAATCAAGAAAGAGAAGTGGAGGAAAAAATGGGAAGAGAAATGAGAATGATGCAAGAAAATCATGAAAAGCAAGTTAACAGCCTGATTGAAGAAAATAACACCTTAAAATAGATGAACTCAAATGGTAAAAGAGGCTCAAAAAGCCTATGAGCAGATGAATGCCTTAAAAAGTCTAATTGGCTAGATGGAAAAGGAACTTTAAAAACTCACTGAAGACAATAATTCCTTCAAAATTAGATTGGAGCAAATGGAAGCTAATGACTTCATGAGAAATCAAGACACTATAAAACAAATCCAAACAAATGCAAAAATAGAACCCAGTGTGAAATATCTCATTGCAAAAACCACTGACCTAGAAAATAGATCCAGGAGAAATAATTAAAAAATTATTGGACTACCTGAAAGCCATGATAAAAAAGAGCCTAGAAATCATCCTTCAAGAAGTTCTCAAGGAAAATTGCCCTGATATTCTAGAACCAGAGAGCAAAATAGAAATTGAAAGAATTCACCAATTACCTCTTGAAAAAGATCCCAAAAAGAAAACATCTAGGAATATTATAGTCAAATTCCAGGGTTCCCAGTTCAAGGACAAAATATTACAAGCAGCCAGGAAGAAAACATTTGAGTATTATGGAAACATAATCAGGATAACCCAAAAGCTAGCAGTTTCTACATTAAGAGATCAAAGGGCTTGGACTATGATATTCCAGAAATCAAAGGAGCTAGGATTAAAACCAAGGATCACCTACCCAGCAAAACTGAGTATAATGCTTCAGAGGAAAATATGGCCACTCAATGAAATAGAGGACTTTCAAGCATTCTTGATGAAAAAAACAGATTTCAACAAAAAAATTTACTTTCAAATACAAGAAGCAAGAGAAGCATGAGAAGGTAAAAAGGAAAAAGAAATCACAAGGAACTTAATCATGTCGAACTATTTACATTCCTATATGGAAAGATGATAATTGTAACTCATGAGACTTTTCTCAGTATGTGTAGAGTTGAAAGAAATACATATGTGTGTATATGTATGTATGTGTATAGGGGGCACATGATCAGTTGAATATGAAGGGATGATATCTAAAAAATAAAATTAAGAGGTGAGAGAGGAATATATTGGGAGAAGGAGTAAGGGAGAGATAGAATAGGGTAAATTATCTCACATAAAAGAGGCAAGAGAAAACTTATAATGGATGGGAAGAGCAGGAAGGTGAAAGAGAATAGGTCCAATTTTTTCTCATTAAATTTATCTTGAGGAGGGAATAACATAAACATTCAATTGGGTATCTTACCCTATAGGAAAGTAGGGGGCAAGGGGATAAGAGGGGGATGATAGAAGAGAGGGCAGATTGGGGGAGAGGGTAGGCAGAGAAAGGGGGAGAGAGAGAGGGAGAGGCAAACACTTTTGAAAATGGAAAGGGTCAAAGTAGAAAATAGAATAAGTGGGGGACGGGATAGGATGGAGGGAAATATAGTTAGTCTTTCACAATATAACTGCTATGGAAACATTTTGTGTAACTAGACATGTACACCCTATATTGAATTGCATGTCCTCCCAGTGTGGGTGGGTAAAGAGGGAAGAAGGGAAAGAATCTGGAAATCAAAATTTTAAAAGCAAATTTTAAAAATTGTTTTTACATGCAACTGGGAAATAATATATACATGCACTGGGATATAGAAATCCATCTTGCCCCAATAAGAAAGTTGAGGGGGATGGAGGAGTATATAAGAGAGGACAGATTTGGGGAAGGGGTACTCAGTAGGTTCACTATCTTGGGGTGGGAGTAAGGGAAAGATGGAAAGAAAATTTATAACTTATGATCTTGTGGAAATGAATGTTGAAAACTAAAAATAAATAAATAAATTGGAAAAAAAAGAAATTTTCTAACCATGATTCCAGACAAATGACCTAATGGTTCTCCTAAGGTGGGGGGAGGTGTCATTGTGTCAGTTGGAAGAATACAGACATAAACAAAGTCACAGATATTTGAAAAAAATGGAATGAAACATATAAAAACATAAAACACGCTGACATGAAAACATATGTAATTTTCCACTGAACAGATAAGGAAAGGAGTAAGTGTAATTTTTACAAGACATTTTGTCATGTATAAAGAACCAAGAAATTTTATTAAAATAAATTTTGCAGAGTTTAAAATAGTGTTCTTTTTTCAGGGTTAAAGGTTTAAAGGAGGGATTATATTTAATAAAATAATTAATTGACCTATTAAAAAGTGTTTAGTTTTCTCATAAATCATGAAGTCCTCCCAGCTACATGCTTCTTAGCTATCATAGTTGTACTTATAAATATTCTTAGTTTATGAAATGTCCTTTGCACCAAGCACTGAGGAATTTTATATAGAAGTGGTGCTTTATTGATGCTTGGTTTTTCTGACCTTTCCAGTCTTGTGTTGGTGACATATTGGTCCTCTGTCTCCAACGCTATGAGAATCTAATAGATAGGATGGAATGGGTCAGATAATGAAAGTCCCTGGTACATTAACTTTCAATTTCATGAATGTCTGAATATTGCAGCGAAGATGAATAACAGGACTCTCTTTGCTTTTGCATTTTAACATTTATAAGCTGGTTAAATTCCTCCCACACCACCTCATAGCAGCTCCTCATTTTATGACAAGAGCATGTCCATTTACATTTTTGACCAAGATGATAAGATTCTGAAACAATTTACAAGCTACAAAGGAGGCATCTTTCTGAGTGTGATGACTAAAAATGGTATTCATTCAATTTATAATATGTGAACTTTCCATTTAAAAAAAGCAGCTCCCTTTCCATCTCCCTGTTTTACTGACATAGGAGAAGAGTTGGGGGTGTGGAGTTGCATGCCTGATCTATTATTAGCAGGCTAAAATCATCCCCCAAAGCAGTGTTATTGTTCTGGAGAAGCATTAATCTGCACAGAGGATGTAATGGCAAAGCATAGTAGTCTGAACAGTCTGTTAGAAGTGATTAATCATTGGCATGAGGCTCAAAGTCACCAGAGTGACGGGGAATAAGAAGGAGCCAGGGAGTTGTTGGGTGAGGATAGGGATGAGGAGGCACACAGCTGTTAGATTGTTGGGGTTAGGATGATGAGAAGTGAGCTCATTTGTATTCTCCTGGGTTATTTTATAGTCATTGCATCATCTGCTCTTGCCCTATTCTATTCTAACCATTATATTTATGGGATTCATTTTTGTGAAATATGACCAGCAGGAGACTTTACAGTTTGGCCTTTTGGATTGTGCTGATACTACATCTGTATTTTTTTAATAGGTGCTATTTTCCATGGTACAGAAGCATTTTTTTAGATCAGAGATGATGTTTTACATAAGGGAAGCAGCCATTGGGTTGATTCAGTGAGAAATTATATTATATAAACCACACCTGCCCTGAACTTCTTTAATATTTGGTTAAGGATGTGTGTGTCTGTGTGCATGTGTGTGTATACATATATATGCACATCCATAAATATACATACAGATACATACATGAACATGTATATGCATGTATATGTTTGCGTGCATAAGTATGTACATACCTGCATAGACAATAAACATGCAGTCCTATATATTTATGTGTGCACATGTATGTATATGAATATATATATACACAGAAACACATATATACATATATACACACATATATATGAAGCTAGGTGGTACAGTAGATAGAGCACTGGACTTCAAATCAGGAAGACTCATCTCCATGAGTTCAAATCTGGTCTCAGACATTTACTATAGCTGTGTGACCCTGGGCAAGTCACTTAACCTTGTTTGCCTCAGTTTCCTTATCTACAAAATGAGCTAGAGAAGAAAGTGGCAAATTACTCCAGTATCTTTAATAAGAAAAACTCCCAAAAGGGGTCACAAAGAGTCAGACACAACTGGAATGACTGAACAACAACAATATATACTTATATATGTATGTATGTGAGTGTGTTTTTCTGTATATGTGTATACATATATACTATGTTTAAATGATGAAATAGATTTTTTCCCTGTGAAAACCTTCCATTACATAATACAGAATAGGCAAGGAACATCCCATTTAAGAAATTTTTTTTACTCTCTGATCCCTTGGGGAAATCCCCTCAGGTTTTATACTTGGCTCCATACTATTTCCTGACAACACAAACTCCTCTAGAGAGACCAGTCACTCTCTTGGTTTCAGTCATTATGTAGTTTCTGTCCATGTCCAGATCTCATTATACAGCTTTGCAGTCATCTTCTATCCAAATTTCAAAACATTCTACCTGCTTCAATCCAAGTCCAAGCACAATGATTTGGCCATATCCTAACTTCATCAAACTCCTCTAATGGTTCATAATTGTCCATACAATCAATATGAACCTCCTGTGAGTGTGTTTCAAGAACACTTCATCACACTGTGCCACTCAACTTAACTCTCCTCTTCTATAGCTAGACCTCTCTCCAGAAAAGGCACTCCTGCCAGGCAAAGCTAGACTCTTATCTCCAAGTTTTTAAAGATGCTGGCTCCTTTCCAGGCTTTTAAAGCATGGATCCAACTCCTCCTCTAGAGATGTGATATTTTGCAATTCAACCCTACAAGTGTTTATTATGAATCTACTATGTGAGAAGTAGCCTAACAGAATGAATAGAGAGCCAGCCTCAGTGTCAAGATTTGGGTTCAAGTACTGCCTCTGACAGACATTGTGTGACCCATGTCAAGTCATTTAGCCTCTCGGTCTTAGCCAGTCTATTGAAAAATAGGTGTCAATCTATACTGTCAATGGTAGTTTCCTCAGTAGAAAGTCCTTATACCACTGAAATCACAAATCACGTTTTAATAAGATGCCAATGGTACTGAGCTAGGCACTAGAGATTCCAGATAAAATGAAGAACTAAATCCAAAGCTCTTATTTCAATGTGCCTTATCTAGCTACATTCCTAATAAATATCTTAGGATTATCTCTTATTTTTCATTATATTCTGTGTATTTGTCATACCTGTGCCCATCTTCTTCATGATGAGACTTAGCTCCTTAAGGTCAAAGAAGGTAGCTAATTAAAGCTCTGCAAATATACTAGATTTCTGATAAGATACCAATCACTGTCATTTGCTGAGGTCACTTTAAAAGGTGATGCTGGAGTCCCGAAGAATGACTATTTCCCTTGTCACTTGTATATCTAGGACCAGAGCTGTCCATTGGGTACAGTAAACTGAGTTAACCTCCTCAGTCCTTTAATCTCTTAGTGGGCTTATTATTGTAATAATCAGTAACCTCATAGGGAGGCAGCTAGAAGAGAGGGAGAAGCACTATTGGTGCTAAACAAAAAAATAACAGACCAGAAGCTCAGAAACATACACCTTCAAGACAAAGCAAATGGAATTGTCCCCCTTCACCTTCAGTCATGCATCCCTAGGTCAAGCCCACTGTAATTCAAATGGAGTTACTTGACTATTTGAAGACAACAACATAACCTTGCTATCTGTACACTGTCTCTATAGAACCAATCTTTTACCTGAAATTTGATTATTTAACTCTGCCTTCTTGCAGGATTTTCCCATTTGCATATTCACTGCAAATGTAATAGGTTCAAGCCATATCTTAACTTTTCCATCTAATCAACTTATCATCATTCCTTGTAAATTTCAATCAGTTCTATTACTATTCTGTCAATCTGATATTTGAAAACTCAGAAACATTTAATTTTCTCTTACCAATATCAGTCCTGGCAATATGACTTTAAAAATAACTTTTAAGTCTCATCCTTCTTATTTTTAATGTCACTATCCAGAATCCCCCCACCTTAGGCCTTGGTTGTTGCAATATATTTCTTCCTAAGTGGTTTTTCTGTCTCTAGTCTCTCTCTCCCGAATCTCTAATCCATTCTATTCACTGCTGCCAGATTCTTCTTCCTAAAATACCAATTTCACTGAATCCCCCCTGTTCTCAATACCTTATAATGGTTTCCTATTGCCTAGACAATAAAGTCCAAATTCCCCAGTCAAGGCCTTGCACACTGACAAAAATAATATCTGACATTTTATATTTTATTCATAGGAGCATAGAATCTAGATTTGAAAGGAACCTCAGAGTGCATTTAGTCTGAAACCCTTATTTTACAGATGGGGTAACTGAGGTACAGGTAAATTAAATGACTTCCCCAATTTACACAAGGAGGAAATTCAGAGATGTGACTCCAATCCAGGTCCCCTGGCCACAAAGCCAGTGGCTTTTTTCCATTGTACTATACCCCTGCCTATATAATGTTTTATGGTTTATAAAGTAATTTACAAATATCTCATTTTAATTGAGAAACAATCTGGTGGTACAGGTAGCAACAATCTCATTATTCCCATTTGACAGATAATAAAACTGAGGTTTGGAGACATTAAAGGACTTGTCCAGTTAATTGGAAGCAAAAAGTAGCATTTGAACCCGGGGCTTCTAACTACAATGCCATTGCACTTCCGTTATACCAAAGCTGTCTCTAACCATCTAGTTTCATATCCTACTATTTCCAAACATAATCCTCTGTCCTAACCAGAATAATCATCTTATTACCTCATAATCCTTTCTGTCTGATACTTTTTTCCAATTAGATCATGTCATCAACCAGCTAGTTTACTAACTGGATGCAATGTGACGTCAGTGAATTTGGAATGGCATAGCTTTAAAAATGTTAGCTTTTTTAGAATCTTATTTTAAACATTTGTCTCTGAGCATAGAAATCTATGGCCTTGAAAGAAGCAGCATTTTCTCTGGTACTATCTAGTGAACTTGGCCTCTGATGTAAGTAAAGGAAGGATCTATATTTATTTTAGCCTCTGTGGGATGAGAAAGACTCTTTTAATCTCTGGCCTCCTTAATAATTCTCCTGAACAAACACTTCAATTCAAGGAGCATCTCTGAAATGCCAGGTACTAGAGATACAAACAAATCAGTCTGTGCCCTTAGGTTTTTTACTGCTACTGGGTAGGGGGTAGAAAAAATTTAACATGTAGACAGAGAAGCAAATATAAAGTATATACAGAGTAAATCCAAAGTGATTTGGAGAAGAGAGGATACAAACCTTTAGATGATTGGGAAAGGACTCATAGAGGATAATACTTGAGCTGATCCTAGAAGGGACAAAAAGGTTCAAAGAGGAGACAGTGATAAAGAAGTCCATTTTAGACATACCTGTACAAACGTGCTAAGGTGGGAGATAGAATGTTGTGTACGGGGATTAGAAAGTAGATTAGTTGACTAATATGTATAGTCTGTGAGGAGAAGTGATGAAAAATCAGTCTTTGAAGATAGGCCAGAGATTGCAAAGGGCCTTAAATGCCAAACTGGATGGTTTATATTTTATCTTAAAAGAAATAGGGAGCCACTGATGCTTCTTGAACATAGGACTTAGATGTCCAGTATTGTACTTAAGGTAGATCATTGTAATAGTCAACAGGAAGATAGAATGAAGAGGAGAACCTTAAAGAAGAAAGACAAATTATGAGGTTGTTGAGATGATCCAAGTGAGGAGTCCTAAGAGCCTGAATTAGAGGAGTGGTCATGTAAGTAGAAAGAAGGGGACAGATGGAAGAGAAGTTATGGGGACAGAATTAACATCTTAAATGCTCTGGCAATTGGCTGTAGGGGCTTTCTGGTTTTCTTATGTGTACGAAGTTGGAACACTTGTGAAAGGACATGTTCTAATAAAGAGAAAAAAATGGTTCAATGTCAACTTAAGAAACTCTAATGGAGTTCGTAAAGGAGAGGTGTTCTTATTCCTCATTTATGCCTTGGTGTCTTTCACTTTTAGCTTGTCACCTTCTCTGAGGCCTGTAGTGCTCTACCAGGCAACTAGGTGGCTCAGTAGATAGAGTACTGGCTCTATAATCAGGAACACCACCAAACCCAGCCTTAGACACTTAGTATAGCTGTGTGACCCTGAGCAAGTCACTTAACCTTGTTTGCCTCAGTTCTTCATATGTAAAATGATCTAGAGAAGGAAATGGCAAACTACTCCAGTATCTTTGCCAAGAAAACCACAATTGGGGTTACAGAGAGTTGGGCATGGCTGAAATAACTCAACAACAACAGGGCTCCACCAGTTGCTAGTAACCGTCCTCTTGCATCTACTTTGCATATATCTTGTATGTACCAATTTACATGCACATTCCCAACATTAGAATTTAAGCTCCATGAAATCAAACTTACTTTGTCTTTGTATCTCTAGCCCTTAAATGAAGTCAAATCAAGTCAATTAAGCATTAATTAAGTGCTTACTATGTGCCAAGCACTACCTAAGTACTGAGAATAAAAATACAGTTATCAGGACTGTCTCAACTCATCAGGAGCTTACATTCTAATGGGGGAAGGAAACACAAAAAGGTAAAGTGAAAAGGGAAGGGAAGATGAAGGTCCTTGTTCAAAGAGCATTGTAAAGAGTCATGGCTGACTTGGGTGACCTCTTTTAATGAGAGTTCTAAGAGGAGTCATCCAATCAGAGAGAGAGGAAACAGGCAGAGGTACTTCTAATGTGTAAAGTCCAGGGATAGAGCAGCTTCCATGGTGAAGTTCCTGGGGCGTGATAGAAAAAAGTCTGGGGGGATTCAGGAATGCAGTATGGAAAAGAATGAAAAAGGAATGCCGTCCAAAATGGAGTCCAGCTTCCCAAGCAGGTCGCCCAGTCAAAGGAGAAAAGAGTTAGAGTATATTTCTAAGCATGAACTACATATCATGTTAGGGTTTATCTCATCAAAGGAACCACCAGGTTTGTTTTTTAACTGTGTGAAACCCATTGTTCTGATATTTAAAGCAGATAATACAAAAAGAGTTTATAAAAATTGCTTAGATATCCATGCCAACAGTGAGGAGCTTACCTTTCCTGGAATTGCACTTGTCTGAACATGCATTAGTGTTATCCTCCTTTTCCTTCTCCCCTGGTCTTTTGTCATGACTCTAAATGTATAAATCTGCTGAGGGAAAACAGATATAAGAGATTCTCCAGTTCGGGAACTCAGTAAGCACATGCATATTTGGAAATCTGATGGTAGTTGCCCTACATTATGACAGTGAACATGGTGTGAAAACAGATTCTATAAAGGTTGATCTGAACTTATGGCTTATAGGGGCAATAGTGAGACTAATCTGGCTGAATGACCTCTTCGATCATACCTTAAAACTGGAGGTGTATGTGTCCTAAATAACCGGCTACTATGCAAGCCATTTTGATTAAATATAAATATATGTCTGTATATACACATAAATATATATGTGTGTATGCATATATACATAAGTATATACATATAGCATGTGCATTTACATGTACACATACGTGTGTACATGCACATATACATGTGTGCACACAAATGCACACATATCTATCCAAGAATAAATTTGAATATATGCTTGAAAAGAAAAGCTAAGTCGACAAAGCAGTTCAAGGTAGCTGTAAACCTAGTCTTTAGACTTCTTTGGTTGGATAGAATACAACTTGGGCAGATATTTCTCAGGGACATCTTTCAGTTATTAAAAGTAGTTAGCTTAGGGGCGGCTAGGTGGCGCAGTGAGTAAGAGAGCTGGCCCCGGAGTCGGGATGACCCAGGATCGGTCCCAGCCTCAGAAAATGAGCACCCACACATAAATAATGACTGGCCATGTAACCTTGATCAAGTTACTTAACCCCAATTGCTTTTTTAAAAAAGTAATTAGCTAAGATCTAATTGAGAGGAATCTTCTTTGTGCCACTATAAGGGTTTCTGGAGAACTGGAAAAAACAGTAAGAGTTAGGGAAGTCATTTTATAAGATTAAAAAATATTTTAAGACTGTATTATCATTTATCTCTCTTATCCCTCATACTTGTGCTACCTAAGGAATGGGGGTTATCTTTTTTGGGGGAAGGGCAAGGCAATTGGGATTAACTGATTTACCCAAGATCATACAGCTAATAAGTGTCAAATGTCTGAGGCCATATTTGAACTCAGGTCCTTCTGACTTCAGGACTGGTGATCTATCCACAAGGTCACCTAGCTGCCCTGGAGCTATCTTTCATACACAAAAAAGGCACCATGGGTTGGGGCTTCTAGGGACTGTAATCTTTATTTTCTAATAAAACGTTTCATGAAATAAATATATTTTTATGATTCCTACAGTGATCAGTCAGCTTGGAAATCCTAGCAAAGTAAAGAATTGTTTTGGTATCAAGGCAGATATTTCTGAATTGGTACCTATAACTTTTGCTGGGGGCGGGGGTGGCAACAGGGGAAGGAGAAGTCAGGATTTGGTGTAGAAAGACTCTCTCTACCAATACAGATCAGACATTCTTCTAGAATTTATAGTCTTACAAAGTTGCCTTTGAAAGTACTGAGAAGACAGACATTTTCGCAGGGTTGCCCAGCCACTGGGGATCAGAGGTGTACCCACTACCTTAGTCAACATCTTCCCATACCTATGATACTGAATGAAAACATAAAGCATTCTCAACATTTATTGTTTAAATATTTAAATGGTAAACTACTCCAGTATCTTTGCCAAGAAAACCTCAATTGGGGTCATGAAGAGTTGGATACAACTGAAAAAATGACTGAACATCTCATAAATTGTTCGTATAGTCTATTAAAGTTTACAAAATATTTTACTCATCACAGTCCTGTGAGATAGATACTGTAGGTATTATTATTAATATGAGGATACTGAAGCCCTGAGGGGTGCTCTTCCTGCCCCTGGGTCACATAGTAAATAGGTATTTGAGGCAACATTCAAACCAAAGCCCACTGTCACTAAGTCCAGCTCTCTTATCTCTTATGACAATACCTATAAAAAGCAGAGAAGGGTGGGCATGCAATTAAACCTAACGTGGAAAGGTGCACATGTGAAGGAACAATAGAATGACATTTCTATGACAGCGTCCTGAGTCCTTCAGCTTTCCTTGATGTCCAGCAGAACACAAGGAATAAAATAAGCAGAGAAAAGGTAAAAAGGAAGGTGACAGGTGGAGATGACAGAACAGGAATGCTGGCAATAAAAAAATATAATGATAGCTTGGATTTTATATATACTTTGAAAAGTAGATAAAATCCTAATTAGTATTGGAGCTATTGTAAGATGGCCAGCCCTCCAGCTGTAAACCTCCCATTTGTGAGACATAAAATAGAACTAAGTGATGTGGTGTGGTGTGGTGTGTATGTGTGTGTGTGTGTGTGTGTGTGTGTGTGTGTGTGTGTGTATGTCTGGTGGGGGGGGTGGAAATTTGCACAGGTACTTGTTTGAATTAATGGACCAATAAATTTGAGCCAAAATTGGCAGTTATAAAAATGTAGATGTTTGGATTTATATATTCTGAATTAGGGTTATCTTGCTCTTTTGCTATATCTGGACTTGTGATTTCATTGGTGTAAAGAAGCATGGGAGCTGTTCCTCAGTGACTTCGGGTGCCATTATACTGATGAATTAGTGTATTAATGAAAAAGAAATTATTAACCACTTGTTATGAGCCAAGCCCTGTGCTACTTATTAGAAATACAGAGGGAAGTAAGCAAGATAGCCAGTGCTTTTAAAGAGATAATATGTTTTGAAAGGGGGATAAATGATAAATTAGAATTGGAGATAGTCTAATCATCCCAATCCTCCAACTCTAAACCTCCAATTATGAGACATAAAGTAGTAATGGGGATGGTGGTGGTGGAAATACAAGTGGAGAAAATATAGTACAGAGAAAGAGTTGGTGGGGGGAGGGTCCCATCCAGAAGTGTGAGATATCTTGGATTCTAGACCAAAACAAAACAAAAAAGAATCACCAATCAAAGCAGAAAATCTCAGGATCAGAATCCAACTTCCAATGGCACTAAGTAGTTTAATGACTTGTTCAGGGTCATACAGCTGGAATATGTATCAGAAATAGAACTTGAACCCTGGTCTACCTGCCCCCAGGATGTCACTCTATCCACCATAGAATGCTGCTGCTATTTGGGGGTTATCTATTCTACTTTCTGAGTTATGTTTTATTTTTATAAGCTACAGGCAATAGGAATAAGTCTCCAGAATAATTTTAATTGAATATAATTTCATTTAATTATAGTCTACTCTTACTTGGTTTACTTGATTCATTGAGACTTAATGTTGCCTACTTCCTCTTCAACAAACTCAGATTTTTATTACTTCTCCAAACCTTCCATCTGAATGTTTTCTGCTTAGGGAAGCTAAAAAATATGAACAAATATACCATATTTTAAAATCACTTTCTAGGTAAACGATGGCCAGCAAAAGATTTAGCCCAGACTAGATTTGGAATTTATATTGAATAGTTTGAGATCTTGTGTTCCTTCTATTTTTTCTTGTATTCCCATTGGTGTGAACCAAGGGGATATTTCTTAAACAAAGAACAACAAGGAAAAAAAAAGCTAAAATCAGGAGGGAAATTGGTTTTCCTGCAGACCAACGTCTTTCACATTAACAGAGGAAAGTGCTAATGTGAAACCCTGTGACAGTAATCACATTTCCCTTTAGCTTTGTGGGGAAATCACAGTCATCCATATTAGCATTTCACACTAGTTAGGGAAGAACAGTAAAATGATCCAAGGAGACTGTTCCAAAGGGTGAGAGGACCATGAGTGAGAATTGATTTGGGGAGTGAGTTTTCCTGGGGAAAGCACCTCTCTAATAAATTTTGTGTGGAAGCCAAACACTTTTTAGGACAGCCTTTGAAAAAATAAAGTACAAGAGGCAGTGACCATGACACAGGAGCCAGGCTAGGCTGTAGTTTATTCAGACACTGACACATGATCAATATTGCCTGCACCTATTGATGATTTATTTGGATAATTACTCATGAACTCTTACCTAAGATGTTGTCAAAACAAGGCAGCCTTATAATGGGAAATGACTGTACTTTGCTGTTTTGTAGATGAATTTTAATATAATAATGAAAATAATAATACCCAGGCTAGAATCCTGATAATGACCAATCAACAACAGATTAAATGTATTAGCTAAGAGGGGAAAATTAAAAAAAATATTTTTTTCCCAAATCTTAGCTCAGGTCACTATCAGGATTTGACTTCCCAAAGCAAAGATATTTTTCCTATTAGTCTAGATGACAATGAGTATGACTGGAAATGAACATAGTAAAGAACAGGACCCGGGTTCAGGACAACTGCTAGCTCACAATCTCAATGAAGGCATCAAGGCCATTGATATATAAATTAGATGTTTCTCTAACCATCTTGGTGTCTAATGATGTGCAAAGTACAGAAGGTACTTATCAATTCAATTCAAAAGATGTTTATTAAACACTTCTTGTATTCAGAGCACTGTGCTAGGCACTAGGGATACAAAAATTAAAAAAAAAAAAAACCTAGCCCTTGCCCTCAAGAAGCTTATATTCTACTGTGGAGGTACAATATCTACATAGATAGATATATTTAGCTATGTATCTGGGCTAGCCTTCTCCCCAGCTAGCTACTCATACATTTTTGAGGTTGGATCCCAATGGGAATCACTGTCTCCAAGATTCAAACATACCCTGTGAGTTTGTACTCCTGAATCTTTAGCTCATGAGGCCTCATTTGTGAGTTTACCTATTAGAGTCAGCCAGTAGACACAATTAACTCAAAGCAAAGGCATTTACTAAGATGATATAGAAAGAACAACAGTTAAAACACTCTTTTCCCCAGTAGATACTTTCCCAGAAATACATACTACATCTACAGGAAGCGAAAGCAGAGAATTAGAATGCACTGGTAGTGAAGGACAAGTACAAGGAACACATATAACCAATGCAAATACCTTCTCTAATACCTGGCATCCTTTCTCTTTTTGTGGTGTCTCCATACTTCTACCCACAGGACAAAAACATCTGAATAGGTAAATTTGCTTCTCTTTGCAGCATAACTTTCAACTACCAGGGCTAGTTATCTCTTGAATCTATAGTTGGTTCTCTTCTCTGCTTTCAAAGGTCATGCTCCTTGCTTAACTAATTGACAGATGACATAAATCTAGGAGAGATAGCACACAATGAATGCTAAAGTAAAACTCTAAAAAGATTTCGATAGGCTAGAAAGAGAACATTGTACTAAATTTAATGGTGATTAAATGGAAAATCTTATAACTGATTTAAAAAGATAACTGTAGGTATGAAAAATGGAATACAAAGATAGACACCCTACCTGCAAAAAATCGAGTAAGCTCAGTGGGCTACAAGTTCAATATGTCAGCAATGTGATAGTAAGATAATCTTAGGTACAATGTCCAGGTTGTAGCTCTTGAATATTCTGTCACACTTAACCTTTTTCTGAGTTTCACACTGGAGAAGTAAGAATGTGACTTTCTCCCCTGTCCTACATTCTAACTTTCCCAATTATACTCCTCCTAGTTACTAGTTCCTCCTGGTTCTCCCTAATGAAGGATGTCTTGTTGGAAAGAGTGGTTTGTCACCAATTCTCTCTCTCTCTCTCTCTCTCTCTCTCTCTCTCTCTCTCTCTCTCTCTCTCTCCCTCCCTCCCTCCCTCTCTCCCTCTCTCCTCTTCCTTCCCATCTCCATCTCCCTTTCTCCCCCTTCTCTCTTTTTCTCCTTCCCTCTCTCTCCCTCTCTCCCTCATTGTCTTTCCCTTTTTCTGTTGGTCTCCCATTTTCCACCTGCCTCTTTCTCCCTCCCTTCTTCACCCCCTCTCCTGCTGTAAATGATTTTTTAATCAGTTACCTTTAAATATTGTACCAAACATTTTAAAATAAGAGTTTTTTTTAAAACCCATCAGAAGATATATCGCACGTGTGTATGTGTTTACAGGTATGTATGTATATATGTGACCAAATAATCAAATGTATCTATAGTCTCATTAATTTGAACACTTTGTGCAGGCATGCAGATCGCAACCTACATATGCCTGCCTATCCTGTGGAAATCTTGTTCATGTCCTATCATGATGAGGGGTGTTGCTAATATTTGGGGGGTTCATTTATTTTTCCTTATATCACAAGGCTGCAAGTGTAATACATGGACCATCCAGCAATTATCCCTCACTCTCACCACATGACTAACCTGTAAAATATATTTGTGTTTTACATATGCATATACAGATATATATGTATATATATATATATAGTCATTTACATATCCAATTTAGTACATGAGAAAAAATCCCACTCCCTTTCAATTAGCATCTTTTAAGAAATTTCTCATTAACTAGCAAGTTCTGTTAGTGAATTCTAGGTGCCTATTCTTAATACTGTTCAACTACATTCCCTTAGCTTTCCTGAATTATGGAGAAGCTCGTTTTCCCTAAGAAGAAACAGGCTGCTGTAAGTCATCCAGTATACACATTATTACACAGAACAGAATGGATTGATTCTATTATAGGATCTTCAAACAGGTACAGAGAGGCACTTCCTACAAGTAATGCCTAGTATTACTGCCTCAGCGAAATTGATGGCTGATGTCAAGGCTCTGCAATTGGTGGTTAAAAAGATCCTTTAAATACAAGAGGTCAATTTGGGATCGCTCTTTCTTGAAAGAAAAAAAATGAGCATCAGCCTATTACCTGGGTAACAACTTTATATGTTCCATTTAGTTACCAGACTGAAAACTACATTGGCAGCTTTAACAGATAACCTTCATTAAGATAATGGAGAGAGGTCACACTTTTTTTTCTGATCCTCCTTGTTATCCATCACCCCTTTTAAGCATGTATTTCCCTTAACTGGGATAACTTTATTTTTAGTGCCTAAAGACATAGCTCTTGAAAAGAGCATGTTCTGATGAAAACTAGTTTAATTTTACCTCAGTCCATCCAGTCCATTCCTTCAGTAGCAAACTGAGCTGACCTAATACGAAATGAGAAAATTGTGTTTGGTGCCTTGGGCTGCAAAATTGCAGCTTGTATTGAAGGCATTTAAGTTTTATGAGATAGAATTCAGGAACTGACCTCCAGAATCCCTATTTCCAAAATCACTACTCAGTGTCCTAGCCCTATGAAAATCTAACCAATTGGCTATGAAACAGTATGACAATATCCATCACAAAATGAAATATCTCAAGTCATATATTTCTAAAGAAAAATAGTCAAATGCACAGTAACTAAACTCAACCAATCCAATTATGTCCTGGTTGACTATGAAGAGACTTAAGATCTTTTAACTAGCTTGTACCAGATAGTGCTTTCAACAGAGTTTTGGCAAACCAAGAGCCCTTTTAGCTTCCTAGCAGTAGATTGGAACTGAATCATTTAGTGAATTCAGTCCTAAGTCTGATGATCCAACAGAAGGTGTAGATTTAAACAGATTATTGTTTTTGTTTTCTGATCAAGAGAGTCCTATATTAAGCCTCTTTAAACCCTTCATAGAATGTGATCTATTTTGGAATTGTTAGTCATGATTGGCATCTTTAGCTGAATAGAAGCTGAGGGTATGTTTCCATCTCTGTGATGACTGTATTGCTTTCAGATTTCATTATTAAATCAGTCCTTCACTGTGAAATGTAGGTACATACAAGGTGGGATATGATAACAGCCTTGACAGATGCTTCCAAATTTAAGAAAGAATATGATAATATTCTTATAAATAGGAGAATAATAAAGAAATAGTAAATTATATATACATACATATATATGTATGGGAGAGAGAGACAGAGAGAGAGATACAGAGAGACAGAGAGAGAGAGAATGAGAATGAGAATCTATTTAGGATAGGAAACAGACTGTGCTTTCATTTGTAAAGAAAACCCCTAGGGTAGGAAACTTCCTGTACCAAAGAAGGTTGGCATCTTCTCTGTAACCTTATAGTTTAAGAGAGAGAGAGAGAGAGAGAGAGAGAGAGAGAGAGAGAGAGTGAGTTACCTAGAGGCCTGTGGCATTAAGTATCTTGGCCAATGTCACACAGCCAATATGAGTCAGAAGTAGGACTCAAACCCAGGCATTTCTGTTGTTGAGGCTGGAATTCTCCATTATGCAATGCTACCTCTTCAAGGGAGAATGTAAGATATTAACAAAGAAAAGAAAAGATAAAGAAAATTAGAAATGTAGCTCAATTGTGAGAGTTAATCAAAGAAGAATTCTGCTATGCCTTATCCATTCCCTTTTTTACTTTTAAAACAGGCCTTTTGGTTGCTTCACCATATCGATAAACATTTAGGCTTAAGCATCAACGTTCATTATAGTATGTTGTTTTTGCTTATGCTAACTAATGTTCTTTATAATGTCTTGTCTTTTTCTATTTAAAAAAATATATACTTTTTCCCCCTCCAGAAGAGGATAGTGAAAATGCTGGGGCTTTGATTTATTCAAATGTGATGCTTCAGGCCATATTTTCATGCCATCAGTATTGTGTTCTGTTAGAATGAAAGTGCTTAATGGACATTAAGCATTATTTTTTGTTCTGATTTAATACAAGTGTAGCCTTTTTGCTGATCAGTACTGCTTTAAGATTAATTGCCTAAATTAGTGGTCTGGATTCCATGTATCATGGCCACACACAAGTTTATGAAATTAGGGCCTACCACCATAGGACTCACTAAGTTCTTCCAGTCAGAGTACCCCAAATATTTTTCAAATAAAAGAATTCCTCTGCTCCTCACATAACATTTTCTCCTTTTCCCTCCTTTATGATGGGAATTAAATACTTGATATGTTTTATTATGTCACATAACTAAGGCCTATTATACAACTAGGTGCAATTCTAAATGACCTTCTGACAGTGAGTGAACAAGGCACAAATATGAAGATGAACATACGGCTTTTTTGGTGACCCCAAGCTACACTAGGGTGAAAATGAGGAAACGGAAATGGTGTGATTTAAAAGAATTCACCCTACTTGGCTTCTTAGTTTCCTAACTTTCATCATCTTGTCTCACTCTTTGCTTAAACTTAATTTTTTCTTTCTTTTTCTATAAAACCCAAAGTGGCAAATGGATGGCAGAAACACTTTTGGAACAAGAAAGGAAATCTAAAACCATCTATGTTTGTATTCAAAGCCAGGAAGAAGGTTATGGTGTTGTTTGTTTGATTGATTGAGTCTTTTCTAGTTCAAACAGTGCCTAGAGAAGAATTAATCAGTCAAACAAACAATATGCTTTTATTAAGTGCCTACTGTATTCAAGGGACTGTGCTGGACTATGAAGACACAAGTTCAAAGAATAAAATAATCCTTAGTCTGAAGGAGCTTATGTTCTAATAGAAGAGATAATAAGTACTTCTATAAGTACACACAGAACAAATAAGAGAATAATAAAATGTACTTAATAATACAATATTAATTCTTTATGTTATTAATAATATAAGATAGTTTGAGAAGGAAGACACCATCAGTTATCGAGTCAATAATTCCTTTTTACAACATCCCCATGAAAGAGATAGAAATATGGTCTGTGAAAGGAATTTTAATATTCTGGATCAAGGAGATCCAAGTGATGGGTGATGATGAAATAAAAGATAAAACTACTTGGGAGTGTGATGGAGATTCAGTAAAGGGCAGATCATGGGACATTGATGAACTGTGAGGCCTGAGCATTCGAGAGGACAACAGTGTATGCATTGAAGTCCCCAAGTATGCTAGTAGGATTGGGGTAAACATTAAGATTGTGAAACAGTTGTTGCACTCTCTAAGGAGGGAGAACATCACGAGATCTTGTTAGGGTGATATTACTGAATTGAGTGAATCTAAAAGGAATAGAGATTTTTGAGAGATACCCAAAGAGTATGTCTCCATCTCCTCCTCTTCCTTCTGCTCTTCCTCCTCTTCTTCTTCCTCCCCCTCCTCCTTCTCCTCCTCCTCCTCCTCTTCTTCCTCCTCCTCCTCTTCAGGAGGGTTAGGACTGAGACACAGCGTCTTCTTAGGGAATCCAGGTTTTCTTGAATTCAAGAAGATGTAAGGAGTATGAGTGGACAAGGTCCACAACTTTCTTTATTGTTGTTGTTGAGTTGTTTCAATTGTCTCTGACTCTTTTTGACCCCAACTGAGGTTTTCTTGGTAGAGATAGTGGAATGGTTTGCTATCTCCTTCTCCAGCTCATTTTACAGATGAGGAAACTGAGGCAAACAGGGTTAAGTGACTTGCACAGGGTCATTCGGCTAGGAAGTTTCTGAGGCCAAATGAGTCTTCCTGACTTTAGGACTGCCATTCTATGCACTTCACCACCTTGCTGTCCCAGAAATTTCTAGAGAACTCTATAGAAAGAGAAAGCAGGGACTTGGCAGAGATAGGAGGAGTATAAGAAAGCATCAGTTCATAGTGGAGAAAGAAGTATTCACCCAGGCAACCTTCCACATTGTACTGCATGGATTTGGAGACTAGTAAGACAGTTTGATGACTATGGGACAATACATTCACACCCTTGCAAATAAGCAAAGCTAAGCGTCTTCAGGCCTCAGCTAAAAGGTCAATTTGATTTTCTTCGGGTGGGTTGAGTCAGGTTACCAACTTAATAGGATCCCTGGTATCTGGGCTCCTTATGGGTAGTCTATAAATAACTGTCTCCAACCTGTAGCCCTCTTCTCCATATTGAAGATGGGTAGAGATTGAGCCAACGTCCTCAGAGGCAAGAGAAGGAGAGTGGGGGTGGAAGGAGCAAATGGCACAGTGCCTTTATGTAGGACTCAGCTGGCCTGAGATAGAAGTGGCCTACACCTTTCCTAACAGACATATTGGAGAAGGATTAAGGAGGTGGAAAGGGCCATAAGATAACAGGGTGCCTGTATTTCCACTTCAGTCACTTGACAGGATTCAGAAACCTGGTACCTACAGTTCCCAGAGAGTAAGACCAGAAATGAGGACTAGCAGAGGAGATGCTGATGAAGCCTTGGAGGCCTCAGACATCAAGGACCTAAGCTGATCGGTTCCTGCATGCTAGACTCTCCTGTAGTAGAAGGAGGAAGAAGGTTAAATTTAAGCCTCCAAACGATGTCTTTAAATTGCTGGATTTTCTTCTGACCTTGACTACACACAGTAGGAAATTTAAAATCTAAGCACATGAATTGAATTTCTTCAGCTCCTGGGCCCTTGGTTTGCCTAAACATCAAAAGGGTTTGGGTTGCTTGGCCTAGAAACAATTTCAGACACTTAATCTCTGTAGTGTTTTTATATACTTACATTTCCATTGTGGTATTTCCATTTACTTTTTATGGCCATGACTAAGAAACTGTATGTAATTAAACAATAGTTATGTGACTGGTTTTTATTGTCCCAAACTTGGACAGAGTGTCTCAGTGAGTATAAGTAACATAAAATATAACAGTCTAATTAGGTAAATCCATATATCCCAGTCCCCTAGGTGGAAAAAAGTTTCTACCACCCCCCCAAAAGGGGAGATTCTAGGTGAGAGAGGTATTTTGTTCTCTGAGTGTCATAGAGAGCTTAGTGATAGCCCAGGGTTTCCTCTTGTGTCAGTGATAGCATATAACCTACCATATAGCACATAAATTCATAGCATATAACCAACCATATAGAATGATTATGGAACTTCGAGCACTCTAGTCCTCATCAATGACTAGCATCATTCGTCAGCCACCAAAAGAATCCCCTCCTTGGTGTTTGTATCCATGTATATAATTTCAGAAATGAATTCACAGTAAATCCTCCAGACATTAGTACATGTCCTTAAGAAAAAAGAGATGAGAATATCAGAGATCTTATTTTTAAAGTTTTGATTAGTGTTAATTACTGCAAAGGTTGTTGTAAGAATCTCAAAGCATTTTATCACTTTAATACATTGAAGAAGGGAAGGCATTTAGAGTGGACAGGCCTGGATTTGGGATCAAGAAGACATTGATTCAAGTCCTAGATTTTAGCATTAACCAGTCACTTTAGGGAACTCCCTAGCACTCATCTATTAAGTCACAGAAGGGTTTGAACATGTGTATTCTACGCTTTTGAAAAATTTATAATGCAAACAAACTGTAGTAAAAGGAACTCTGAGTTTGAAGTCAGGGAACCTGGATTCTGCTGCATGATGCTGGGAAGTCACATTTCATCTCTTGTAAAGTGAGAAGGTTGGATATGATGTCTTCTAAGGACCCTTGCACTTCTAAATTATGATATTATGGACTTACTTTTAGGTTCTATAAAATGATAAGGTCTGTAAAATTTGGAAGTCTGTAGGGAGATGTATTTTGAATGTTTAAAAAATCATTTTATTAAGTGTTGGCATGTACCAAGCATTGTGCTGAGTATTGGTGATACAACTATAAAAATCAGAGTGCATGCTCTTAAGGAGCTTTTCCCCATCATAATAATGGGGGAGATGGCATACATAAATGAATAATAGGGGAGTATTTTGCTCTGACCAGAAATAGGTATAATATTCATATAGTGTTATATAGTTTGGTGCACTCCATCCAGGTCAATATCACAATTGACTTGATTGTAGTTCATTATTCTAGAACTGTGAGGGAGAAAAAGAGAGGAAAATGTACATGCACAGTGAAAATTATTTGTTAAGGCTATGGAAGAGTTGGTTAGAGACTGGAAAATTATGTGGTTGGAACTCTCCTGAAATAGTGATCTAACTTTTTAGTAGGCAAAGAACAAGAAACGAAGGGGGTCCATCTGTAATAGAATGACTGAACAAATTGTGGTAAATTAATAGAATAGTTTATCATAAGAAATAATGAAGGGGATGATTTCAGAGAAGCCTGGGAAGATTTGCATAAACTTATAGAGCAATGTGAGAAGAAAATAGAGTGCAATTTATATAACAGCAACATTGTAAAGATATAAAACTTTGAAAGGATTCCCTATATATACCACCATCCCAATGTCTCCCCATCCTAAAAATATATTCTTATTTTATCCTTCTATCCATACAGTCATCCTGTAACTCTTCTTTTTTATGGCTAAACTCCTTGAAAATGCCACCTATAATAGGTGCCTCTATTTTCTCTCCTTTCACTCTCTCCTTAATCCCTTACAATCCAGCTTTTAACCTTCCCATTCCATCAAAACAGGTCTCTACAAAATTATCAATGATCTCTTAGTTACCAAATACAGTGGCTGTTGTTGCTTGTTTGTTTGTTTGTTTGTTTTTGCTTTTTGGAGGGCAATTGGGGTTAAGTAACTTACCTAAGGTCACACGGCTAGGTTTTTGTTTTGTGTGTGTTAAGTGTCTGAGGCCGGATCCGAACTCAGGTCCTTCTGACTCCAGGGCCGACGCTCTACTCACTGCACCACCTAGCCGCCCCACAATGGGTTTTTTCTATTCTCATTCTTCTCCACCTCCACAGCATTTGATATTGTTGACCACCTTCTCCTCCTTGATACTCTCATTTTTTCTTATTTTTTGGAATACTACTCTCTCCTGTTTCTCTTCCTGCCTTTCTGACCACTTCTGCTCAGTCTTACTTGTTAGATCCTTATCTAAATTACACCCTCTAATCATTAGTGTCCCACAAGGTTTTGTCTTGAGTCCTCTTCTCTTCTCCCTCTATAATACTTCACTTGGTGATTTTGTTAATTTCCATGGATTTAAATGCCATCTCTACACTGATAATTCTCAAATCTGCCTGTCTTGCCCTAGTCTCCCTCCTGATCTTCACTCTCCCATGTGTAATTGCCTTTTGGACATAAGAAACTGGACATCCAGTTGATATCCTAAACTCAACATGTCCCAAACTGAACTCATTATCTTTCTCTTAACCCTTTCCCCCCAAAAAAGAAAAAAAAAACTTTTTCCCTGTGCAGTACTTCTTAAACTATGAGCCTTGACCCCATATGGAATCATGAAAAAATCGGCAACTATAAAAGGTTTCTGAATATGTAACAACCAAAAATTAATTAAAAATCAAATGCTTAATGAATCAAAATGTTTCTGCCAGTGCTTGCCCATGTTACATTGAGCAACTTCTCTGTAGTCTTGGTTCTGAACACAAAGCATGTGCATTTCGTACTGTATATGTCCTTAAGCCATGTAATACCAACAAATGCTGCTGCAATACAAGAAGGGGTTGTAAGTGGGAAAAGTTTAAGAAACCCTTTGTGTAGGGTATAACCCAGTGCTCCCAGAATGTCAGGTTTGCAACCTAGGAGTAATCCTGGACTCCTCACTATCTCTCACTGCCTCCTCCCAAATAACCTATTGATTTCACTATTGCAACTTCTCTTGAATATGCCTTTTCTCTCTTCTGACACTTCAACCACTCTGGTACAGGCACTCATCACCTCCCATCTGAGTTACTGCAATGGCCAGCTAGTGGGTCTGCCTGTCTCAAGTCTCTCCCCACTCCATTTAGTCACCACAGTATTTTTCCTAAAGGGAAGATCTTACTCTGTCACACCCCTATTCAACAAAACTCTAGTAGCTCTCAATCACCTCCAAGATCAAATTTTAAAATGCTCTCTTTAGGGGTGGCTAAGTGGTGCAGTGAATAGAGCACCAACCCTGGAGTCAGGAGGATCTGAGTTCAAATTCGGCCTCAGACACTTGACACTCTTACTTAGCCATGTGACCTTGGGCAACTCACTTAACCTCAATTGCCCTCCAAAAAGCAAAAAAACCCAAAAAACCAAAAACAAAAAAAAAACCATGGAAAAAGAAAAAAAAATGTTCTATTTGGCATTCAAAAGCCTTTATAACCTCACCCCTTCCTACCTGTCCAGTCTTTTAGTACTTTACTCCCTAACACATACTCTTCAATGCTGTGACACCAGACTCTTTGTTGTTCCACAAATATGACACTCCATTTCTCAACTCTGGGCATTTCCTCTGGCTCTCCCTAATGCTTGAAATGCTCCTTCCTCATCTCCACCTACTGCTTTCCCTAACTTCCTTTAGATTCCAGCTAAAATTTCATCTTCTACAGAAGCTTTCCCAACCTCACTTATTTCTAGTGCTTTTTCCTCTCCTAGTTATTTATCTTGTACACAGCTTGTTTGTTCATATTTATTTGCTTGTTGTCTCCCTCCCTAAGTTGTAAGCTTCTTGAGGGTAGGAACTATTTTTTACCTTTTTATACTTCTAATACTTTGGACAGCTCCTTGTACACAGTAGGTGCTTAATAAGTGTTTATTGCCTGAATGACAATTCAAAGTTCAATTGCAATTCCAGGGGACCCATGAAGAAACAATATATCCATAATGGATTCAAGATATAGAATGATATAGATAAAGAATTGCCATTTTGGGGAATGGTCAATGTGGGGATTTGTTTTGCTTAACTTCATATTTGTTCAAAGTATCCCCTTTCCTAGGATGGAGGAAGAGATTAAAGGGAGATAGTGAAAGAGAAAGTAAATTATTGTTAATTGAAAAATGAGAAAAGCAAAAAGTAGTGGGCCAGAAGAGGCAGTTACCAATCTGTTTCGTTGTTCATAAATATCCTTGACAAAGCTTGATCTGCAAAGGTTGGTTGGATTGTCTTATAGAAGTAACCCAACATAAACACTTTGGTCCAGAATAACCTAACATATGGTTACTGATCCCTGCTCTGAACATATGCAAACAGAGTTTTCAAATCTTACACTGGTGCCATAAATACTAATTCAATATCAGAAATCTTTGAAAGTGCAGCCAATTAATAGACTAAACAAATCTACTCTGCAAAGTGTTTTATGACCCAGAGGATAATTTAAAAAATCATTCTTGAAGATTTAAATGTTGCATGTTTAGTTCTTCTTCAACAAATGCTTTGTCTTTATATTCTACCAATGAAGTGATTTTCCATCTGAGAAGAGGCTGAGAGTGTGGCCATCAAGGTAGAATTAATTATATTAAAATTGATTGCAACAGACAAGTAGGAGGGAGTGCTTTAAAATAATCGCCCATGGACTGCACTTTAGTTGAGGAGATACACATGAAGAATTGCTTTACACTCTGCATTAGCCCATCTTAATGATTTTATCACTATGATATATACAGGAGCTACAATCCTCACAGTGGGTAATGAAGCCCAGCAGATTTACTTGATCCAAGATAGCTGATAAGGAGACAGGCAACAGTAGTTAAAGGAACTGCCTTTTTTTTTCTTTTGAACAGCAGTATTTCTCTTCTATACTAGATTATTCAAACATATCATCTATTCAGTTTCATTTTTTAATTGCAAAATTATTCAGTAGCTTGATGGAGACAATTTTTTTTAATTCAGTTTGATTTTTATTCTCTGGGCCCATAGACTGCCACTTTCTTATCTCTCACTAAGAGAGAGAAGAAATAATTCACCTCAGCTACCCTGTGGTTCATTGAATTAGATGGGAGGAGGTGGAGGCAGGTAAAAGCAAAGTGAGAATGCAGCTTAATCCCTAAATTTAATCTAAGGTTTGTTAGATCTTTTAGATTCCTATGTCTCCTTCAGTTTCATTCTATAGAAATGAGAAATGTGAAGTGATGGTCTCTGACAGGTCAAGTCTGTTCAGGCCAAGCAGATATATTGGTGTTTTCATACAGCAAATTCCTCCCACATCATGTTTTCTCTGTATCTCAGTAATAGGACTGTCACTCAGATTTTTGCCACCTAAAGTCAGTAAGAAAACTGCTGAACTACTTCAGGCCATGGGATAAGGGAAAGCAGTCCTAACCTGAAATTCAGGGAGCCCTAAATTAAAAACCAACCTCTGGTTCTTATCAGTCATATGAACGTCAGTTTCCTTATCTGAGAAATGGGAAAGATAACTGTAGTACTTACCTCACAGGGTTATGAATATCAAGTGAGACAAAATATGAAAATAATTTTGCAAACCTCAAAATGTTATGTAAATGTTGGTTATTATTTAAGAATCCAATGTTTTGACTTCTAAGATGGTGTCAGGTCCCAGAATCTCTATAAAGTTCCCAGTAAAGCTAAAAATAAAGCACCAGAAAGAACAATGATAAAGAAAATCAAAGAGAAATAACTGTCAAGCCTCCATAAAAGTCCAGAACTGCAAAAGAAGACTGCAGTAAATCTAACAAGGTTCTAAGGGAAGACAAGCCAGGGTGGGCTCAAGGCAAAGCATGTATAAGTAGTCCAGATCCACAGAGATAGGGCCAGAGGAATGCCTAGGTAGGACACCATTGTCAGGCACACTCAAGTTACAGGAAAAAAGCCCACTACAAAAGGAAATGCTAGGGCAGCACATAGGCAACTAAGCCCCTAAGATCTTATAGAAAGCCTGCTGCCACCAGCATAGTTGGAACCATCTAGTTGAAACCTTTCAGGTTCACAGAAATAAAAAAGATACTACTCTAGCTTCAAGACTTGGAGAGGAAAGTATAGCAGGGACCCAAGACCAAAAACTGAGTTGAACCACTAGGCAATTGAGCTAAAGCCCAGGGAATCTTGGGATTCCAAGACCAAACAGGTCAACCCACACCATTTCAGAGTATGAGATGTATAGCAGACTTTGACCCAAGAACAATGCACTAAACCAGAAACTGAGAACAGGGATATGAGGAAAATGACAAACACAATGAAGAAATACTATAGACTGAGAGACATCCAAGATATAAATCCAGAAGAAGAAAATAATTTCCCCATTCCAAATAGATACTCATAGAAAAGAATGACCTAACTATAATGACTAAAATAGTAATAGAAGAAATGAAACAAGAAAAATAAAAGGCAATGGCAAATTAACAGAACTAGGAAGGAAAGAATGAAAAGGAGAATTAGGAATTTAGAACAAAAAATGGTAAGCCTTAATCATTGGACTCATTGAAAATAAAGGTAGGCCATGTAGAAAAATAGACTCCATGAAACAACAAGACATACTAAAACAAAATTGAAAGATTGAAAAACCCCAATTACATATTTTCAGAAACCATTGACTTGAGGAGTGATGATCTAAGAATCACAAGACTACCTGAATATTATGACCAAAAAGAAAAGCCTAAATACACTATTTCAAGAAATCATAAATGAAAACTTCTCAAATCTATTTTAATCAGCTGGCAAAGTGAACATAGAAAGAACTTTCCAGTCAACTCATGCAAAATAATAAAAAAAAATCAGGAATGTCAAAGCCAAAATCCAGAGCTTTCACATAAAAGGAAAATACCATAAGCAGTCAGAAAGATAGAAATCAAGTCCTAAGCAATCACACTTAGGATAACACAAGCCTTAGTAGTTATGGCCCTACAGTAAAGGATACCTTAGAATATGATATTTCATAAGACAAAATATAATGCCTGATAGCCAAGAAAAACTTAGCCTTCAAATTGAGTGTACTACTACATGGGGGGAAAAGGATGTATAATTGTAAGAGAAATTCTAAGAAATCATGATGTAAAGACTAGAGAAGACACAAGACTGAAGAGAAAACGAGAAATGTAAGTGTAAACTTCTGGAAGGAGCTATACAATGAAGATGTGCTTATATTCTAATGAAGAAGATTCAAGTGTACCTACCTCACAGGGTTATTGTGAGGGTGAATTGAGATCACATGTGTAAAGCATTTGAAAACCTTAAAGTACTTTGCAAATACAAGTATCCCTTCAGAACCTTAAAGTTTTCAAGGATCACGGAATGAGTTGTATGAAACAAAAAGAGGTCCTGGGCTGGTTTTGTTTGGTTTTGATGGTCTTAAGAGAGGAAAGTATTGAGAGGGAAAAGAATATACTAAATTAATAAAGGAGAGGATTGAACAAGTGTCATACCATAGGGGTTCAGGAATAGGTGAAGGGGAACAGGAATCATATGAACCTCACTTTCATGTGAACTAGACAAAAGGATAGCTGAACACATACACACAAAGTATTTGTTATAAAAATACATTTAATTAGACAGAAAAATTGGAACAGAAGGGAGAGTTTAAAAGAGAGGGAAGGACTGGTGAGAGGTTAGTTATAAGCAAAACAGCTTCATCATTAGAGGGTATAACATAAAAGTGAAACTAAAAGGAAATAATTAAAAAGTTAAAAAATTGTAATATTCATGATATAGGAAGTAGAGGATAGGGACAAAACAGTGGAAACAGATTGCTACCAATGTAGATCAAATATAGATATGGAGAATAAGATTTAAGGATGTACACAATTAAAAATCGTAACCATATGAGCAAACGAGATGAAACTCACTTGTAAAACAGAAGGGAAAAGAATTATGTATCAGAAAGCAAATCTAGCAATATGAGGCTTACAAAAAACAATTGAAACATCAGAATTCTCACAGTTAAGGGATGAGAAAAAAATGTATTATACATCAAATGAACTCGGTAAAGCAGGAAGAATAGTCATGATCTAAGACAAGGCAAGAGTAAAAGTACACACAATTGAAAGAAATAAATGGGAACTACATTACGCTTAAAGACATTATAGATAATAAATAATTATCAAGGGGGGCGGAGCCAAGATGGCGGAGTAGAAACAGCGCGTCCAAGCCACTGTCCCCCTAGATCACCTCCAAACTATGTAAAAGGGGGCTCTGAATGAGTTCTGGAGCCCCAGCACCCACAGAATGACACAGAGAAGCTACCCTCCCACTGAGGACAGCCCAGCAGCCCTGCAGGAAGGACCAGCACAGCGATCTGGGAGCGGCAGCACTCGGGGAGCTGAGCACAGGTCCGTCTGAGTAGTGGTTTTAGCCTCAGGGAGGCCGGGCCAGCAGCTGGCTGGAGGGACCCCAGAACACCAGCAGCAGTGGCGATTCCAGAATTATCAACATAGACATGCCTAGGACTAAGTGAGAGGTTAGTGCCCTATGGACTTTGGGACCAGTATTTGGGGAATGCGTCGGCTTCCTCTCCTGGGGGCTAGAAGCCACTGAGGAGACACGCCATTCTGTAGTTTTCAGAGGCAGCTCCAGCTCCTGGCCTGCGAACTATAAGGAGATCCAGTGATCAGTCTTGGTGGGGGGGGTAATCACTTTTGCTTTAACCTCCCTGGATCTGGATTGTGATCTGGGGTGGAGGTAGTGGGTGGGTTTCCACGTTGCCAGAAACAGAAGTTGTCCCCCACATGTTCGGGAGGAAAGTTCCCCTATCTGGCAGCAGAGCCATAGTGTGGCAACAAGCCCAAAAGTCAATTAATTAAGTGGCAACATGCCAAGGCAAAGGAAACAAATTAAACAGAAAAATACAACCTTAGACTCCTAATTTGGGGGCAAAGAGGATAGAAGCATGGAAAAGTCAGAGAATTGTGAGAAATCCTGCTCCAAAAGCCCCAGGGGAAAACATGAGCAGGTTGCAGGCCATAGAGGACCTTAAGAAGGACTTTAAAAATCAAATAAGTGAAGTGGAGGAAAAATTGGGAAGAGAAATGAGAAGGATGCAGGAAAAGTATGAAATGAGGGTCAACAGCCTGACTGAGGAAAACAACACCTTAAAAAATAGACTAACTCAAATGGCAAAGGAGGTCCAAAAGGGCAATGAGGAGAAGAATGCCTTAAAAAGTCGAATTTGCCAGATGGAAAAAGAATCTCAAAAGTTCACTGAGGAGATTCATTCCCTCAGAGTTAGACTGGAGCAAATGGAAGGTAATGACTTTATGAGAAATCAAGATGCTGTTAAGCAGATCCAAACAAATGAAAGATTAGAAGGCAATGTGAAATATTTCATGGGAAAAACCACTGACCTGGAAAATAGATCCAGGAGAGACAATTTAAAAATTATTGGACTACCCGAAAGTCATGATCAAAGAAAGAACCTAGAAATCACCCTTCAAGAAATTCTCAAGGAAAACTGCCCTGATGTTTTAGATCCAGAGGGCAAAATAGAGGTTGAAAGAATCCACTGATCACCTCCTGAAAAAGATCCCAAAAAGAAAACTCCCAGGAATATTATAGCCAGGTTCCAGAATCCCCAGACCAAGGAGAAAATAGCTACAAGCAGCCAGGAAGAAACAATTTCAATGTTGTGGAAACACAATCAGAATAGCCCAGGACCTGGCAGCTTCTACACTGAGGGACTGAAGGGCATGGAATATGATATTCCAGAGGGCAAAAGAGCTGGGACTGAACCCAAGGGTCACCTACCCAGCAAAACTGAGTATTTTGTTTCAGGGGAAAATCTGGTCATTCAGTGGACTAGAATACTTTCAAGCATTCTTGAGGAAAAAACCAGAGTTGAATAGAAAATTTGACATCCAGACACAAGAAGCAAGAGATACCTGAGAAGGTAATCAGGGAAAAGAAATTAAAGGGAATTTATCAAAGTTGAACTATTTACATTCCTATATGGAAAAACAATAATTGTGACTGAGGAAATCTTTCTCAGTATAAAAACAATGGAAGAAGGGTGTATGGTCATATGAATACATATGTGAATGTGTGTATATATGTTTACAGTTATATATGGATAGAGGGCATAGGTTGAATTTGTTGGGAAGGGAGAATACTCAAGGGGTGAAATTATGAGGTGAGTGAAGAAAGTGGCAAGAGGAGATGGGGAGAGACAGAGTAGGGTAAAATATCTCATATGGAAGAAGCAAGGGGAAGTGGCTGCAAGGGAGGGGAAGAATAGGAAGGCAAAAAGGCAAAACCACATTCTCATTGAATTTGGTTCAGGGAGAGAATGACATACATACTAAATGGGCTATCTCAACCTGCAGCAGAATAGGGGGAAGGGGGATGAGAAGAGGGATGATAGATGGGAGGACATCCTTGGGGGGAGGGGAGGTTGGAAGTACCCACTATAGAAGAGGGACAGGATCAAGTAGGGAATGGACCAGGTGGGGGTTGGGATGAGTGGGAGGGAATTATAAGCAGCCTTGTACAATGTATCTACTATGGTAATGTTTTGCATAGCTAGACATGTACAACATATACTGAATTACTTATCTTCCCAGAAGGAATGGGTGACAAGGGAGGAAGGGAATGGATCTGAAATCCAAGGTCTTAAGATTAAATGTTTCAAATATATATAAATACTATTATTAATACTCTTTTGCTTGTGGTTGGGAGATAAGATGTGCAGGCATTGGAACACCTTCCTCTAATGGAAAAGTCGAAGGAGGTGTGGGAGAAGATAGGGGAGAGAGCAGATTGGAAGAAGCGATATCTTGTGGGACTGCTATTCTGGGAGAGTTGGTAGGGGAAAAACAGGGGGAAAAATAATTGCAACTCAAAATCTGGCGGAAATGAATGATGTAAAACAGAAGTTAATAAAGCATTTGTTTAAATTTTTAAAAATAAATAAATAAATAAATAATTATCAATACTTAATATATGTGCACTGAACTGCACGGTGTCTAAATATTTAACAGGAAAAGTTAATCAACTTGCAGGGAGAAATTGACAGCAAAATTATAATAATAGGTGAATTCAATGTATTTTTTCCAGACCTAGACATATCTTTGGAAAAGATTAAATAAAAAAGAGAAAGGAATAGAGGACCCAAATAAAATTCTTTAAAAGTTAGATAAAATTGACATCTAAAAGTCACTGAATGGGAACTGAAATAAACACACACACACACACACACACACACACACACACACACACACACATACACACACTCATACACATACCCATGTGTATGTGTAAGTCTGAGAGAAAATTTTTAATTTTTAGATAAAAACTTAGATAAAATTGATATCTAGCAGTTATTGAATGGGAAGATATATGCATGCATGTATTTATTATATGTACATGTATACATATACATATATACATATATAATACACACATATATGTATATAAGTATAATCACCTATGAGTGACACCTCTTCAAAAATTGACCTTGTATTATTAAAGAATTAATGGCCTGGGTGCAGGTAGGTGGTGCAGTGAATAGAGAACCAGCCCTGGAGTCAGGAGGATCTGAGTTCAAATTTGACCTTAGATACTTAATACAAAAACTAGCTGTGTGACCTTGGGCAAGTCACTTAACCCCAATTCCCCTCCAAAAAGCAAAAAAAAAGAAGAATTAATGGGCCAATGAACAAATCATAAAAAGCAATAACTAATCAGAGAAGATCACAATAATGAAATAGCTTAACAAATCCTTGAGTTACAACTAAAGCAGATGAGGGGGAGAGAGGAATAATCTGTATCTTTAAATGCTTTTTGCAACCAAAGAAAGAAAAGCTCAATGAATTTGTAAAACAAATAAAACAAACTATAATAGCAATACCTTTTAAAATTCTAACTAAAAACTAAATTATAAATTTTTAAAATCAAAGAAAAGAGTAAAAAAATTAAAGCAAATTAAATAGAAGTGTGCAATTAAAAAATAAAATGAGGACCTGGTTATTAAAAAAAAAACCCTAACTAATGAAATTTTTAAAACTTTGTATGATTTTTTTAAAAGACAGGAAAACCAACATTTCAGTGTAAAAATTAAAATAAAAACAACAATTGGGAATAAAATAAATAAAACAATTTTGCAAAATTGTATGCCATTAAAACTGATAGCTTAGATTAATTTTTACAAAAATATAAAATGCTTAGACTATCAGAACCATATACAGAAATTTTTTAAATCATCCAGTTTCTGAAAAAATAAATTGAGCAAGACATAAATTAACTAACTCCCAAAAGAAAAAAATGGATCCAGATGTATTTATAAATGGATTCTATTAAACATTTAATAAATAATATTAATATAGTTAACATATTAGCATTAATAATGTTACTATACCTGATATAAATATTTTTAATAGAAAAGGATCATCTCACACTCAATTTATGATACAAATATGGTCTTGATACCTAAACCAAGGAGGGGTAAATGAGAGAAAGAAAACTATAGGCCTAAAGGTTTAACTAATGAATACAATAGAAAAATATTCACGATTGTTTCTGTATTCATAATTTCTCATGCAATGATAACTTGACAGTCAGAACACAATTAATACTTGCTGATAGCCTAATTGGTTGAAAGTTAGAGAATGGGGGTGGCTAGGTGATGCAGTGAGTAGAGCACTGGCCCTGGAGTCAGAAGGACCTGAGTTCGGATCCGGCCTCAGACACTTAATGCACGCACAAAGAAAAAAAAAACCTAGCCATGTGACCTTGGCCAAGTTGCTTAACCCCAATTGCCCTCCAAAAAAGCAACAACAACAACAACAACAACAACAAAAACCGAAAGTTAGAGAATGATTAGAAGAATGATGACTTTTAAAAAGGAGATTGGGGATTAAATCCCCTTACCTGTATAAACTTCTCAAAACTTTCCCAACACTTGCAAATCAGTCAAGATAATATATCTTATCTTCTAACTTCATCTAGTATAATTCAAAATATTATGGGTTATCAAAATTTGAAAAATGAGTATAAGAGTAGGATCAGATATAATAGAGAAGTTGGTGAATTCAATTCAGGTTATCATTACATAGACTGCTGCAGTCAAAAATCTCTTAGAAGAAATGGAGTAACCCTCATAGTCAATAAAAAGGTGAGTAACAGATATAATCTCAAAAATGACAGAATAATATCTGTTTCAATCCCATTCAACATCACAGTGTCTGTGCTCCAAACACTGATGCTGAAAAGGCCATAGTTGATCAATTATATGAAGACCTATAATATCTTCTAGAAATAATATTTTAAATGTTATGTGAATCATAGGGGATTGGAACACTAAAACAGGAAATCAAAAGATGATTGGAAAAATGGGCAAGCTTGGCCTTGGAGTACAAAATGAAACAGGGAAGAGACTAATAAACTTTTGTTAAGATAACTTGCTGGTCAGAGCAAAAGTTCTTTTTAAACAACCCAAAAGCTGACACATAAACATCACCATTTGGTAAATATTGAAATCTGATTGATTATGTACTTTGCGGACAATGGTGGAAAAGCTATATACAGTCAGTTTAAAAAGACGCAGAACTGGCTGTGGATCAGGATCTTCTTGTTGCAAAATTCAGATTTAAATTGAAGGAAGTAGGGGAAACTATCAGATCACATGGTATGACCTAAATAACATCCCTTTTGAATATGAAGTAGAAGTGAGCAATATATTTAAGGGATTGGATCTGGTAAATACAGTGCCTAAAGAACTGTGGATTGATTAGCAAAATTGTGTAGGAGGAAGCAACAACAAAAAATTTGCAAAGAAAAAGAAGAGCAAGAAAGCAAAATAGCTGTCTGATGTTGTATAATGAGGCTTTACAAATATCTGAGTAAAGAAGAAAAAATGAAAGGTGCAGGAGAAAGGGATAGAGCCAACTGAAAGCAGTACTCCAGAGACTAACATGGAGCAATAAGGAGTTTTAGGGTTTTGTTTCTTTGTTTGTTTTGTGAGCAATACAAAGAAATAGGAGAAAACAGTTGAATGGGAAAGACAAGAGATCTTTTTAGGAAAATTGAGATAGGAAGGAACTGTTCGATACAAAAGTGAGACAGATAAAGACAAAAATGATAGGGACTTAAAAGAAGAGATTAAGAAGGGGGCAAGAGTAATACAGAATAACTATACAAGAAAGATCTTAACATCACCAATAATCATGGCATGGTTACTGATCCAGGACATCCTAGATAATGAAGCCAAGTAAGCCTTAGGAAGCACTGCTAAAAATAAGACTGGTGAAAGTGAGAGAATTCCAGCTGAGCTAGTTAAAATCCTAAAAGATGATGCTGTTAGAGTGCTGTACTCAGTATGCCAGCAAATTTATAAAACTCAACAGTGGCCATGGGATTGGTAAAGACCAGTTTTGGTAAAGTCCCAACCCTAAAGAAGAGCAATGTCAAAGAATGTTCAGATTACTAAACAGTTTCATTCATTTCACATGGCAAGCAAGGCTATGCTTAAGATTCTGCAAGCTGGACTTCAGTAATGTGTGAACTGAGAATTACCAAAAGTACAGACTAGTTTTTGAAGAGGTGGAAGAACTAGAGACCAAATTGCCAACATTTGTTAGATTATAAAGAAAGCAAAGGAGTTTTAAAAGAAATCTATTTCTGCTTCATTGACTACACTAAAATCTTTGTGTGGATCACAACAAAATGTGGCAAGCTCTCAGGGAGATGGGAGTACCAGATCATCTTACTGGTCTCCCAAGGAACCTATATGTGGGTCAAGAAGCAACAGTTAGAACCAAACAAGGAACTACTGATTGGTTAAAGATTGGAAAAGGAGTATAACAAGGCTGTATATTGTCACCTCGGTTTTTTAAAACTTATATGCCAAATACGTCATGTGAAGTGACAGACTAGAGAATCAAAAGTTGGAAGTAAGGTTATCAGGCGAAATATCAACAATCTCAGATATGCACATGATACCACTCTGTTGGCAGAAAGTGAAGAAGACTTAAGAAACCTCCTAATGGGGGTGAAAAAGGTGAGTGTAAAAACTGGTCTGAAGTTTAACATTTAAAAAGAAGAAGCAGGATCTTGGCAACTGCTCCCATCACTTTCTAGCAAATGGAGAAGAAATGGAAACTGTCAGATTGGTCAAAGGTCACTGTAGATGGGAACTGCAGCCATGAAATGAAAAGACGCTTGATCTTTGGAAGGAAAGCTATGGATAAAAGGAAAATGGCTACAACTGGACTGTTGTGAAGTAACTGAAGCCCAGGAATGAATACCTATCATGTTATCTAGCTGTAGACACTGCAACATAGGGGTTTTTCTATAACTGATATAATGGGATGAAATAACATAGACTCACAATTTTAGAAATGAAGGAATTAGGATTAGAGTTATATACTGTAAAGGTCATCTTGTCGAATTCCCTAATTTTTCAGGTGAGGAAACTGTTACCTAGGAAATCGTTGTTACTCACTCGATGTTGTAATGCTAATTAATGACAGAACCAGAACTAAAATTCATCTCCTGATTTCCAGTATGGAGCACCCTCTGCTGCAGCAGAATTTACCTTACTTCCTCTCTGCCCAGCTTTTTAAAAACAATTATAGTAACAAAGTACAATGGCACATAGATAAATATTTTCTACTGCTTTGGCCCATAAGAAAGACAATGATAACAAAGCATCATGATATTAATCATAATAAAGACTCAATAAAAACATCACAGAATAGACAACAATATAGAAAACAATTTCAAAAGATATATATATATACATACATATACATGTACATATATACAATTTTTAAATTTAAAGACTGTTCTATAATATGAATGAAAGGTAATTCCTGCTTCTCATGAAATCATAGAGTCTAACCAGTGATGGTGACACGTTTTCAGGATATTAACTAAGCTCTCTCAGGGCAAAGGGTTTGCATTGGCATCTCCCTCACTTAAGTGCTGATGTGCAATCTAAGCATGAAGAAGCCTTCAGACCCTGAGTAAGACATTTATTTCTGTTGCTATGCATCTTCTTGGGTTGCTATGCTTGAAGCAGTTAGTAAGGATTGCTTTGCTTAATTTGGGTTTTATTATTCCATCTTATTTGAACAATTTATACTGTGTTCATTTAGGTCACTGAAAGCATTGAACATATCCCTCTTATAGATGATTTATGAAATGCTAAGATATTGTGGACTGGAAAAGGCTTTAAAAGCGATTAAACAAACAAACTGTGGTTTTGGCAGTTGGGGGATAATCAATTTTTGAAAATGATAAAATGCTTATAAATTATGCAGTTGATGACAGATACTGGATTAGGTGTTCTCAAGGAGCAGTCACCCCTCATTGGAGGTCAAAACTGTGTTGTTTACTCACTACATCCTGGCTTTTACTCTGGATTGCAGGCTATTTTGAGATGTAATACTAGAGAATATTTTGCCCACCCTATCTTGTCTCATATGGCTAAATTAATCAGCACTAAGAAGTTACGTGACTTCTCATTCTTATTTTGAATATTAGAGAACGTGTAGGATTTCCCCATGATTTTGTTGAGAGGCTAAGTATTTCAGTCAGTTAATAAATCAGCAAGCATTTATTAAGTGCTAATTATTTGCCAGGTACTGTGCTAAGTCTTAGAGATACAAAGGAAGGAATATACATAACCCCTGTCCTCAAGGAGCTCACATTCCAATGGGGGAAACAACTGTGCACATACAAGACATGTACTGTATAAATGGAGATATTATCACAGGGAAGGCACTGGGGAGAGGGTTAGGGGAGGTCCTAGAAAACACTCTTATAGAAAGTGGGATTAGATCTGAGTCCTGAAGAAAGTCAAGAAACCAGGAGTCAATAGTAAAAGGGGAAAGCATTCCAGGAATGGGAGACAGCCTATGAAAAGGCACTTAGTTGGGAGAATGAATATAATGTAAGAAGCATATCAAGAAAACTAGTGTCACTGGATCCAGTGGCAATCCTAGAAGTAATAGGGAGTCAATGAAGTTTACTAAGTAGGAAGGTGACATGGTCAGATCTGTACTTCAGCTGAGTGGAGGATAGACTGGAATGAGGAGAGACTTGAGGCAGGGAAACCAACCAGCATAGTTACAGTGGTTCAGATGTTGGATGATGAGGGCTTGGCCAGGCTTTTTCTATGAAGCCAAGCTTTGCAGGTAAAGCCAGTAAGGGGACTGATGTAGCTACAGTGATAAGGGAAGTATAGTAATGCTTCTCATGGGTAGACTTCAGTACAAGCTCTTCTGTATTTGTATCTCAGCTCCATCAGGCTTCTAGGTTGTAATTTTATGTGTGGATTAGAAGACATAGAAATAAATGCATAAGAGAGATAGATGGTTTATCCCTCCTAATCTCATTCAGGGACTGAATTTCCCAGAATAATGCACAAACATCTCTCTATGTAATGTCATCCTGTGCATATCTCTAGTCATGGTGGGTGACATCACATTAAAAAAAATGGGGTTTATGAGTGAACACTGCCAACTCACTGCACGCCTCTCCCTCACCCCCAGTTACTTTCATTGTTCTCCCAACACTATTATTGTAACAGTAAAAAATGCAAGCCTTTCCCATTAGATTATAATTCCTTGAGGACAGGGACTGATTTTTGTCTCTTTTTGTTCCCATAGTGCTTAACACAGTGCCTGACACATAGTAAGTAGGTGCATACAGCGAACTTTTGCCCCCTCCCTGGAATGGGAAAACACTGAGAAATTAAAATGCAAAGCTAAACTTTAAATTTAGCATAATGTTACCTTCAAATTTTGAAAATGAAGGAAAATCAGAAAAAGGTGGCAAGAACACTGACTCTTATACAGTGCCTCCACATTTTTTAAGGAGGGATGATTAATGAAGGTACTCTCTTACCTGAAACTATTATGATATTATGAGCAACTGAACTCTGGAAAGGTGGGTGTTAAGAAAGCCTAAGGTTGACTTAAAATAATCACCTTCAGGTGATGGCATGCTATTAAGCAACACGTTGATGGGTAAAAGATAAAATTGTTATCTCACTTTGAAATAAACTAGTTAAATATTCATTTACCTTGGACTTTCACTAATAGCTCTCCCATAAGAAAATGCTGATTCTTAATCAATAATATACCATTCTTGAGAACATTTTCTTCATTAGGGCTGTGTTTAAGTCCCAGTGTAAGCTGTCAGTGTTGGTTCCCACATGTTAATTAGTTCAGATTTCTCCCTTTCTCTGAAGTGTTGAAATGTGTCTCTGCCAAGAATCCCATACATTCATTCAAGTTAAAGATAATTATGTGAGCATAGGTCAGAAAATAGCTTATGGCTGCCCATTCCTAAGTACTACTAGGTTTTATTTTAAATTGGCCGCTAATGAACAAGCTAAATTTCCTATAGTGAAGATTAGCAACTTGGATATAAAATATTTGGAATCACATCCTAATTAGTAACCTTGTTTTAACACTTTCCAATTATTAATTGACAGTTTTTTTAAAAAAAAGGTTAAATTGTTTGATACACATTATGTTCATCTATGGAGAAAATGCTTTAATACCCTTGGAAATAGCATTGTCCATGTGTCTTCACACTGTAAGAATTTCACTAATTACCAGCCAAATGATATAGGATCCATAATTCCTTGGAATGGAATTGTAACAGATCCTGAAGCTTAGCTCAAAGAGTTATTAGCAGGCTACTGCTCCATTTGGAGTGTCAAGAAAAGAGGATGATGTCAGGGGTCAGCTTGACCGCATACCCTCATTTAACAGAAATGCAGACCATTCATTACACCTGCCCCACTCCCACTCCCAACACCCAGCACTTAACTGTTTGGGAGGAAGGTAATGGGGAATGTCTTAAATCACTGAGTAGTCAATACTTTAAAAAATGTCTTGCCTTAGTAATATGTTTTTAAATCATTTCCGGCATTTCTTATTCCTTTGGGTGGAAGGAAAGTCCTATAATTTTAAGTTGAAAAGACAGTGAGCCATGTGCATAAATCCATATGCATAAAGCCATTATTTGCACCTCCCAATGCCTGCCAGTGTTTGATATGGAAGGAGAAAAACTGGTATAATTATCCAAAATACTGAAGTTCCTGGGTCTTACTTTCACAACCTTCACAAGTGATTGTATATAGAAAGCATTAATCATTTTCACCTTCTTAATTGTCATTAATGATATTCAGAGTTGAGCTTACAATATTTACTCTGTCTCTAATTTCTCTTCCATTTTTATCTGTTGTAAAACTTCCCAACTTGGGTCCCTCATAATATTTCATGAGTACTTGTCCTATGCACTTATCTTTATCTCTTTTTTATTATGCTTATTTGATACCTTCAAATTAGATTCTAAATTCCCAAAGGTTATAATAAATAAATTCCTGTCTTATTTATCTTTGCATTATCCAGTATACAAGACAGTATCTTGAACATAGGGCTGAATATACTTGTTGGGTTGAATTTAATGGAATTATGGCCTTTTCATATTACAAGGAAGGTCATGCCAAATGTTGAATGTTCTTGGTTCTGTTTGTACTGGAAATTATGAGACCTTAGGAAAATTATTTACCCTGTCCATACCTCTATTAATCCTGTTGATATTGTGTATCCAAATCCAAATTTATATCCTTTATTTTAAAATCTGATGTTTAAAATCTGATGATGGAAGAGTCTAAAGGGGGGATTAGAGGGAAGGGAAATAGTAGTAAGGGGAGAGAGTAGATTAAGAAGGGGGATCACTGGGTGGGAACAGTGAGGGGGGGCAGTCAAAAGGGAAAACTTCGAGGAGGGGAAGGGAGAAGAAAGAAACAAAAGCATAAGCAGGGGAGGGAATAGGATGGAGGGGAAGAGACATATAATCATCATTACTATAAATATGAATGGGATGAACTCCCCCATAAAACAGAGGTGGATAGCAGAATGGATTAAAAACCATAATACTATAATATGCTGTCTACAAGAAATACATTTGAAACAAAGGGATACCCAAAGGGTAAAGGTAAAAGGCTTATTATTTCTCAGCTAAAGTAAAAAAAAAAGCAGGGGTAAGCAATCCTTATCTCAGATAAAGCAAAAGCAAAAATAGATCTAATTGGGGGGGCGGAGCCAAGATGGCGGAGTAGAAACAGCTCGTCCAAGCCTCTCTGCCCCCAGATTCTCCACAAACTATGTAGAAAAGGACTCTGAAAAACTTCTGGAGCCCCAGCACCCACAGAACGACACAGAGAAGCTAACCTCCCGCTGAGGACAGCCCAGCACCCTGCAGGAAGGACCAGCGCAGTGGTCTGGGAGCCGGCAGCGCGCAGAGCTCAGGAGCCGAGCCCAGGTCCACTTGAGCCGAGGTTTTAGCCCCAGGGCGGCAGGGCCAGCAGCCAGCTGGAGGAACCCCAGAACACAAGGAACTGTGGAGATTCCAGAATTATCAACATAGACTTGCCTAGGACAAAGTAAGAGGTTAGTGTCCTATGGACTTTAGGACCTGTATTTGGGGAATGCGTCAGCTCCCTCCCCTGGGGGCTAGAAGTCGCTGAGGAGACACGCCATTGTGTAGTTTTCATAGGCATTTCCGGCTCCCAGCCTACAAATCGTGGGGAGATCCAGCGATCAGTCTTGGGGGGTAATCACTCTTGCTTTAACTAAACTCCCTGGATCTGGATTGTGATCTAGGGTGGAAGTTGTGGGTGGGTTTACAGCTTGCCAGAAACGGAAGTTGCCCCCCCACACGTTTGGGACGAAAATTCCTCTAGCTGGCCTTAAAGCCATAGTGTGGCAACAAGCCCAAAAGTCAAGCAATTAAGTGGCAACATGCCAAGGCAAAGGAAACAGAAAAATGCAACCCTAGACTCCTATTTTTGGGGGCATAGAGCGGGAAAAGGACTGTGAGGTCAGAAGTCCTGCTCCAAAAGCCCCAGGGAAAACATGAGTGGGTTGCAGGCCATAGAGGACCTTAAGAAGGACTTTAAAAATCAAATAAGAGAAGTGGAGGAAAAATTGGAAAGAGAAATGAGAAGGATGCAGGAAAAGTATGAAATGAGGGTCAACAGCCTGACTGGGGAAAACAACACCTTAAAAAACAGACTAGCTCAAATGGCAAAGGAGGCCCAAAAGGGCAATGAGGAGAAGAATGCCTTAAAAAGTCAAATTTGCCAGATGGAAAAAGAATCTCAAAAGTTCACTGAGGAGATTCATTCCTTCAGAGTTAGACTGGAGCAAATGGAAGCTAATGACTTTATGAGAAATCAAGATGCTGTTAAGCAGATCCAAACAAACGAAAGATTAGAGGCAATGTGAAATATCTCATGGGAAAAACCACTGACCTGGAAAATAGATCCAGGAGAGACAATTTAAAAATTATTGGACTACCTGAAAGCCATGATCAAAGAAAGAACCTAGAAATCACCCTTCAAAAAATTCTCAAGGAAAACTGCCCTGATGTTTTAGATCCAGAGGGCAAAATGGAGGTTGAAAGAATCCACCAATCACCTCCTGAAAAAGATCCCAAAAGAAAACTCCCAGGAATATTATAGCCAGGTTCCAGAATCCCCAGATCAAGGAGAAAATACTACAAGCAGCCAGGAAGAAACAATTTCAATATTGTGGAAACACAATCAGAATAGCCCAGGACCTGGCAGCTTCTGCACTGAGGGATCAAAGGGCATGGAATATGATATTCCAGAGGGCAAAAGAACTGGGAATGAACCCAAAGGTCACCTACCCAGCAAAACTGAGTATTTTGTTTCAGGGAAAAATATGGTCATTCAGTGGAATAGAGGACTTTCAAGCATTCTTGAGGAAAAAACCAGAACTGAATAGAAAATTTGACATCCAGACACAAGAAGGAAGAGATGCCTGAGAAGGTAATCAGGGAAAAGAAATCAAAGGAACTTATCAAAGTTGAACTATTTACATTCCTATATGGAAAAGCAATATCTGTGACTGATGATATCTTTCTCACTATGAAAATAATGGAAGAAGGGGGTGTGGTCATACGAATACATATGTGAATGTGTGTGTATGTGGCTACAGTTATATATGGATAGAGGGCATAGGTTGATTTTGTTGGGAAGGGAGAGTACTCAAGGGATGAAATTATGAGGTGAGAGAAGAAAGTGGCAAGAGGAGATGGGGAGAGACAGGGTAGGGTAAACTATCCCATGTAGAAGAAGCAAGGGGAAGTGGTTGCAAAGGAGAGGGAGAATAAGGAAGGCTAAAAAAGGCAAAACCACATTCACATTGAATTTGGTTCAGGGAGAAAATGACATACATACTAAATGGGATATCTCAACCTGCAGCAGGATAGGGAGAAGGGGGATGAGAGGAGGGATGATGGATGGGAGGGCATCCTTGGGGTGAGGGGAGGTTGGAAGTACCCACTACAGAAGAGGGACAGGATCATGTAGGGAATGGACCAGGTGGGAGGTGGGATGAGTGGGAGGGAATTATAAACAGCCTTGTACAATATATCTACTATGATAATGTTTTGCATAGCTAGACATGTACAACATATACTGAATTACTTATATCCCAAGAAGGAATGGGTGACAAGGGAGGAAGGAAATGGATCTGAAATTCAAGGTCGTAACATTAAATGTTTCAAATATATATATAAATACTATTATTAATACTCTTTTGCCTATAATTGGGAGATAAGATGTGCAGACATTGGGACACAAAGATTCATCTTCCTCTAATGGAAAAGTCGATGGGGGTATGGGAGAAGGTATGGGAGAGAGCAGATTGGAGGAAGCGATATCTTGTGGGACTGCTATTCTGGGAGGGTGGGTAGGGGAATAATGGGGGGAAAATGATTGTAACTCAAAATCTGGCAGAAATTAATGATGTAAAACAGAAGTTAATAAAGTATTTGTTTAAGAAAAAAAAAATAGATCTAATTAAAAGAGATAAGGAAGGAAACTATATCCTGCTAAAAGGCACCATGGAAAATGAAGCAATATCATTACTTAACATATATGCACCAAGTGGTATAGCATCCAAATTCCTAGAGGAGAAGTTAAAGGAATTAGAGGAAGAAATAGATAGCAAAACTATACTAGTCGGGGACCTTAAACTCCCCCTTTCTGAACTTGGTAAATCTAACCTCAAAATAAACAAGAAAGAAGTTAAGGAGGCGAATAGAATTTTAGAGAGACTAGATATGATAGATCTCTGGAGAAAACTGAATGGGGATAAAAAGGAATTTACTTTCTTCTCAGCAGTGCATGGTACATACTCAAAAATAGACCATGTACTAGGGCATAAAAACCTCACAAGTGCAGAAAGACAGAAATATTAAATGCATCATTCTCAGATCATGATGCAATAAAAATTATATGCAATAAAGGGCCATGGAAAGATAGACTAAAAAGTAATTGGAAATTAAACAATTTAATCCTAAAGAATGAGTGGGTCAAACAAGAAATTATAGAAACAATCAGTAATTTCATTCAAGAGAATGATAATAATGAGACAACATACCAAAATTTGTGGGATGCATTAAAGGCATTTCTTAGGGGAAGTTTTATATCCCTGAGTGCATACATGAATAAATTAGAGAAAAGAAAGGTCAATGAATTGGACATGCAATTGAAAAAGCTAGAAAAAGAACAAATTGAAAATCCCAATTTAGTACTAAATTAGAAATATTGAAAATCAAAGGAGAGATTAATAAAATTGAAATTAAGAAAACTATTGAATCAATAAATAAAACTAAGAGCTGGTTTTATGAAAAAAACAATAAAATTGATAGACCCTTAGTCAATATGATAAAAAAAGAAAGAAGAAAACCAAATTATGAGTATCAGAAATGAAAAGGGTGAATCTATCTCCAATGAAGAGGAAATCAAAAAAATTAGGAATTATTTTTCCCAACTGTATGCACATAAATATGACACTCTTAGTGAAATGGATGAATATTTACAAAAATACAAGTTGCCCAGATTAACTGAAGAGGACGTGAATTATCTAAATAACACCATCTCAGAAAAAAAAAAATCAAACAAGCCATCAATGAACTCCCTAGGAAAAAATCCCCAGGGCCAGTTGGGTTTACTAGTGAATTCTATCAAACATTTAAAGAACAATTGGTTCCAATACTCTACAAACTATTTGGGAAAATTAGTGAAGAAGGAGTCCTACCAAATTCTTTTTATGACACAAATATGGTACTGATTCCTAAATCAGGAAGAGATAAAACAGAGAAAGAAAATTATAGACCAATTTCCCTCATGAATCTAGATGCAAAAATTTTAAATAAAATATTAGCTAAAAGACTACAACAACTTTTCAAAAGAATAATACACTTTGATCAGGTAGGATTTATTCCAGGAATGCAAGGATGGTTTAATATTAGGAAAACCATCAGCATAATTGATCATATCAACAATAAAACTAGCAGAAACCATATGATCATCTCAATAGATGCAGAAAAGGCTTTTGACAAAGTACAACATCCATTCCTATTAAAAACACTAGAAAGTATAGGAATAAATGGAGCCTTCCTTAAAATAGTAGATAGCACCTATTTTAAACCATCAGCAAGTATTATATGCAATGGGGTTAAACTAGAAGCATTTCCAATAAGATCAGGAGTGAAACAAGGGTGTCCACTATCACCCCTCTTATTCAATCTGGTACTAGAAATGTTAGCAGTAGCAATTAGAGAAGAAAAGGGAATCAAAGGAATCAAATTAGGAAAAGAAGAGACCAAGCTATCACTCTTTGCAGATGATATGATGATATACTTAGAGAATCCTAGAGAATCAAGTAAAATCTGATGTTTAATGCTTCAAGTAGAAAATATATTAGTGTATGGTTATGTGGAAACTCTAAATCTCTTTTCATTTTAACCTCTACTTTCCTACATGTGTTCGACTCTCCTTTCCTCCCTCACCTAAAGGCAGAAGGTGGGTGTGCTAAAATAAATCTAGGGAAGGCTAACCCCCAAGAAGATGCTCCATGGAGAAGGCATCCTTCCTTGAATTTATCCAAGTCAACTGTAGTTTAGTAATGTAAATCCCTGCACAGTCCAACCATACAAATAGACACATACATAAATAGACATTTGCCATGATTTTAGATGATAATGATGACAATCCACAGAGGGAGTGTAGGGTTTGGTAGCAGAAAATGTTTTCCCCTCAAGATTCCTCTGAAGTGTGCTATTTGGCATCCAAATAACTACAAAAATGTGCATCTGGTCCAATCTTCTGGCCACAAGACATAATAGAGGTAAAGATAATTTATTTTTTTCTCTGGTAGAATGCCAGATGTCCTGGAGAACCTTAGAGAAGGGGTGGTGATATTTGAGGGAGTTTCTCTCCCCCTTGGCTTCCTGGACGGAAGGTTGCTAATGCCCTTCAGATGTGAAAAAAAGTGAGTTTAACTGTCTAAGCCAGAAATCTTTAAACTTGGATTTGGCTTATTATTCTTTTTCCAACTCACTTTTAAACTTCCTAAGTCTATTAGTTTTCATGCTTTGAACAGTTCTCTCTCTCTTCAACTTAAATTTCTTTACCTTATGAAAATATATTTTTCTTTGTTACTTCTATTCATTTACTTGATAGTCCAGTCAAACTGGTCTCTTTGATCTTCTTTATATGGACCATTCCATCTTCTTTTCCTGTGGTTTTTCATGCCTTTCCCCATGCCTAGAATGAACCACCTACTTACCTCCTCCTCTTAGAATTCTCAGTTTGTTTGTTGATTGCTCGAATCGATCAATCAATAATTACCAAGTTTGAACCAGTCATTGAAGATACAAAGAAAAAGCATAATTGTCCTGCCCTCAAGGAACTTGAGTTGAGTTGTTTTTTATTGATTGATTGATTATAACAAAAAGCATTGTGCAATTGGAGAGGATTCCACTGAGGGAAAAAAGGATGGTGTGATGGATTAAACTCTTTGCTTTCCTCTTTTGATTCTGAACCAGAAATAATGACTGGGGTTTTTTTTGAGGCTTGTAAAGTTTCCAAAGCATGTTTATCTCATTTGAGACTTAGCACAATCCTACAAGAAATGTTCTACAGGTAGTATTATCCACATTCTAGAGATGAGGAAACGAGGCTTACAGAAATTAAGTGACTTGCCCATAGACCCAAAAATAATCAATTTCACAATTGATTTAACTCTATTTAAAATTAACCCAGGCTCTAAGCCCAACATTTTCTTTGCCACACAATACTGCCTCTTTATAAGCAATTTCTTAATAAGCACTTATTAATTGCACACTATGTACCAGGCCCTATGTGAAATACTGGAGATAAAAAGGCAAAAGCAAAAATACTCCCTGCTCTCAGGAAGTTTCCACTCTAGTAGGGGAAACGATACAGACTTATCTAGGCATATATAAGATACATACAAAGTAGATGCAAGGTAACCTTAGAGAGGAAGGTAGTAGTAGTTTGAGGTACTAGGAGCACCGAAAGGTGCTGTTTGAACTGATTCTAAGGAAATCAGGGATTCCAAGAGGGGAAGTCAATGAAGGAGAGCATGGCTATGATGGAAGGCAATCAGTATGGATTTATTGGTATAGAAGATGGAGCATTGTATGCAAAGAATGGCAAGGTCAGTGTGACTGGACTAAAGTGTGTTTGTACATGTGTTGCGTGTGTATGTATGTGTCTGTGTGTACATTTAAGTATTCTCCCAGCTTAAAATCTGTGATCTTATGGTCCTAGAGAAAGAAACTACTATTTTGAATATCAGTGAAAGCAGACAGGTTGTGAATATTATTCTAGACTTTACAAACCACTTCCATTAAGTTACAAATAAATAAACAAACAAATAAATAAATCTAGAATTAACATATTGACAAACATAGGCAATAACTAAATAGTAGAGAAAGGAGACATATTTACTAATGGGGTCCAACAAACTTTAAAAACAGTATCTCCCTTTTAAATTTGATCTTATTTTACAGATAACATTTAGGCCTTTAGGGAATTAATCTTTTCCTTTAGCTGGATCAGTGTAATAGGTGAAGGGGTAATTACTTACTTTTGAAATGATATTTCTTGAAGCAGCAAATTCAAAGACTGAGCATCTTAAAATTCTAAATACCTTCTGCTGTATCATCTTTGGTGTTTAATGAACAGGCTTGCACTGCAATGAAGACTTTCAGTATTCCTTCCCATTGGTAAGAAGAAATTAGAACACAACAATTAAAAGATAGTTTGAAACACCGCCGTAAATATCACCCCTAAAAACAAAGGGAAAGGAAAAGAACCTCAAGCATCAACTAGCTTTCATTCTGTCACAATCTACCAGCTCACTAATTGATCCTGTTTCAGCGACCAAAAAACAAAACTGAACATAAAATAGCATTTAGACATCTGTTTAGAGAATATGCTGTATCACACTAATCTATGACAGAAAAATCAAAGTTTGAGTTACCTCATGGAAAAGCTGCTGCTGGAAAAAGTCATATATAAATGATATGGATCTGAAGGTGATAAAATGGAGGGAAGAATTAAACTTGGTGTAATTTCTTTTACTTTTTCATTTTATAGTCTCTATTCCTTTCATACATTTATAGCAGACATATATGTCAACATTCCAAATGGGATTCAAGCTCTTCCCTTCCACCATTAAACTGTCAATGAAATCTCTTAGCAACTCAGGCCATCCCCCAGCAATTTGGGTCTTTTATCTGTCTTGGAAGCACTTTATTTGCACAGTGGAAAAGTAGCCTCTTCCTTGGCCAGAATCAGTGCTCAACTCTGATTTCTGCCTTTGATCGGCTATTGTGCACACATCTGCCATCCTCCAGCATAAATGTCACCTTCCCAATGTGTCATGAATGATATGAATTACACTGCCCCAGGGAGCGATCTCTTAAACTGATGTGGTTGCCTAGTTCAAAGGCTGAGCCTCAAGGATGCCATATCATACAGATATAAATCAACCTATCACTGTAGAGGGGTATGCCGGAAATTTCCATTTCCAGTGAGTAGAATCTTTGGAGAAAATATTCAATTTCTACAAGTTATTGGGGCTTTTCTGTTTTTGTATTTTGAGGTATCCAGACTTAGCTATGTTATAGTTTCTGCTGGGCAATTACACTGGTGTGGTAAAGGAGTGTAATGAAATATAATTGATGCATTTTATAATTATGTACAATTATATAAATTATATTACAAGAAATGATGGATTAGTGGATCCAGAGAAACCTGGGAGGATTTCTATGAAATTGATGTATTGTAAAATGAGCAGAAACTGGAGACTAATTCACAAAGTAACTTCAATTATGTTAAAAAAAAAACAAAACAATTCTGAAAGGCTTCAGACTTTGCCTATTCTTGTGACCACCCATGACTTCAGAAGACTGATAATGAATGCCTTTGGGAGGAAACTGTTAGTAGCTGACGGGGGGCAGAGGGAGCACCAGAAATGGCCTCATGAAGAAGGTGGCTGAACTCTAAAGGAAACTAGATTTTGAGAGAAAGGTGAGGAGGGAGTGCTTTCCAAACATTTAACACAGTACAAAGGCATGGAAATGCCATGTGTGAAGAATAATGAAGTCAATTTGATTGATGTTTTGCATGAAAAAGGAGGAACATGACTGAAAAGGAAAACTGAGACCAGGTTGTGAAGAGCTTTAAGTGACAAGTTAAGTTCATATTTGATTCTACAAGATACTTAAACAGGGAGGTGACATGGTCAGACCTGTATTCAAAGAACACCAATTTGGCAGCTATGTCAGTCAATAAATGAATATTTATTGAAAATTTACTACTATATGCCAGGCATTGGGCTAAGCTCTGAGGATGTATAAAAAGGTTAAAAAAAACAACAGTCCCTGCCCTCAAGGAGCTCACAATTCAGTGGAGCTATGTGGATAACAAATTAAAGAGGAGAAAGACTAGAGGCAGGGAAATCAATAGGAGGCTACTGTAGTAATCAGTGTAATGAGTGAGAAAGCCCACAGGGTGATAATTGTGTAACTAGAAGGAAAAAGTTTCTTATGATGTTATGGAAATAGCATTCATTTCTTTTCTTAAATTGAGTTGATCATTAAATGTAATATTTTCTCCAGGACTATCCCACCAACTTGTCATTCTCAGGCTGGGTGCTTAAGAGGAGCAACTATCCCTAGGTCTGAGGTACTCTGTGGTTTTATATCCCTAAAAGTATACATTAAAATTATATGTAATATATATGTATGTTATATATACATATATATCTTGCAAGTCTCCATTGTACAGTTATCTTTAATATTCATCAAACATTCAAAATTTGCTCAAAGCAGACATTTACTGAGATGGCAGCATAAGAAGAATAGTAACAAAATATCTTAAACCTGAGACATATTTTCTACAAATACATATAATGTGAGTATATATGGTACCCTAGTAGAAAGATTCATACATAGAGAACAGCGATGGCCAAGACAAGTCATTCCTTCTTGCTGAACCCTATTGGGTGTTGTATTTCTGTGGCACAAGTCTTCTAGTTAGACTCCCTAGACTTGCTCCTTTCTGAAGCAAGATTCTAACTGTCAGGGATAATTCTATTTTGAAACCCTATCTGTTTCTTTTCTTCACAAATGCTATCCCCTGCCTCTACTTTTGACTAATTTGCTCACTGCTAGGTACAGTTTCTCCTTTTGGACAAGTAGGTCCACTTCAGAACATCATGCTGATGGGATTATGTGAGGAAGAGACAAACCTTCCTCTTATCCTACCACCTTCTGGTAGAGGTACAAAGGAGAAGGAAAAAGGGGGACCCTCTCAAAAGCTGGGTTTCTTCCTCTATACCTGGCTCTCTTCTCTACTGCCAAGGGTCAGTTTCCTCAGGATCCTCACCTTACTGCTTAGAGACTAGTAGTGTTTAGAAGGTCAACAAAGCTTAGCCAATCCTTTGGAATTGGCAGCTAGGTACCACAGTGGATAGAGTGCTTGGCGTAGAGTCATGAACTCATCTTCCTGAGTTCCAATCTGATCTCAGACTAAGAGTTGTATGACTCTGCATAAGTCCCTTAACCCTCTTTGCCTCAGTTCCCCATCTGTAAAATGTTCTGAAGAAGGAAATAGCAAATCCTTCTGGTATCTTTGCAAAGACAACCCCAAATGGGGTCACAAAGAGTCTGAAATGACTGAACAATGAGAATCTAACTGCCTTCTAATTCTATTAAGCCTGGCTGAAGAACCACTATATAATTCATGCAATACCTTATTGTATTTGTTATCTTTGTTAACAATTACCACGTGTTCTGTGATATGATAAATTTGATAAATTGAGGCAGCCAATTTATCAAAGGTATTATAACTTTGACCACTACGTTAGAAAAAAAAAAGCCCTACCTATGAAGTAAAACCTCCTACACATGTGTGTGACTTTGAGTAAGTCACTTAATCATTTTGTAACTCTCTTTCCTTATTTATAAAAATAATTTTGTGGTTGTTGAGTCTTTTCAATCATGTCCAACTCTCTGTGTCCCCATTTGGAGTTTACTTGGCAAAGATACTAGAGTGATTTGCCATTTCCTTTTCCAGTTTATTTTATAGATGAGGAAACTGAGGCCAACAGGGTTAAATGGCTTGGCCAGGGTCACACAGCTAGTAAATATCTGAGGTTGGATTTGAACTGGAGTCTTCCTGACTCCAGGGCCAGTACTCTATCCACTGTGCCACCTAACTGCCCTTTATTGAACTACATGGCCTTTGGGGACCCCTGTTAGTTTAGGATCCAGGATTGTAGAAGCCAATATTATCTGCTCATTTTAAAGATGAGAATACTGAGGCACAAAATGATCAAATAACTTGCTCCAGGAGATCATAGAACTCAAAGTTAAAAATCAGAATTAGAACTCAATTTCTTTTGCTATATAGTATGGTACTTTTTTTCTACCCCACCCCCAACCCTCTGGCTTCATTGAGCTTCATTTCTCCTTAGGAATGGTACTGTCTTTAGAGAGATTATTTCATCCAATGGGTAGGATGCTAAAAATCAGGAAAATTATTTCTGATGTATTATTTTAGAAATGGGATTGGTTCAATCACCTTAATTTCATATTCTCTGAACTAGGTCATTGATACTCATCACTGCTGTATCTGGGAGGCTGAACAGGTTGGGAATTTATTTGGCTTTTGTTTTCCTTTAGCTGACCAGGAGGGAGCTGGAAAGGGTGCTGGCTATTCTTGTCCATGTCCTTTACTCCAGATGGAGATGTATGGAAACTGCAGGTGAAAATACCATGCCATTCCATGACTTCAGTTGCAGAATCACTTCTGTGGCAGAGGAGGACCTACTTTCACCTTCTAATGAACAAGAGAATAAGACCAATGTTAGATAGGCTTATAGATGTATCATCACTGGCCAGAGATTCAGAGCATTTTAGATATCCTCCACACCTCCCTTTCTCTTTTTGTGAAAAGGCAGCATTGAAAAAAAAGGAATGATCATTGACTGTGAAATCCCGGGACACTGGTTCAAATCTTGGCTCCACTGCTTGCTACCTGTTTAATGTCGGCCAAATCACTTAATCTCTCTGGGCCTTTATTTCCTCATCTGTGAAAATGAAGGGGCTGTAGCTAAGTGGCTCAGTGCATAGAACACTGACCATGTTGTCAAGAAGACCTGAGTTCAAATCTAGCCTCAGACAATTACTAGCTGTATGACTCTGGGTATTCTTTCACCCTAATTTGCCTCAAAAACAGGGGTTGTTGGACTAAATGACCTTTGAGGTCCCTGCCAGCTCTAAAACTATGATCCTTTCCATCCCTTCCTCCTAGTAGACGTCTTGAAGCAATTCTAACCTTCTTTTTTCTAAGTACCACCAATCAGAGGTCCTCCTTTGGGGGCAGTGAGACTGAGCTACCCAAGTACCATGTCACTGCCACCTAGTGATAGTATGTCAACATCTGGTGGGAAGTACACTTCTTTACCCCCCAAAATGAGGCCATTTAAGAATCCAGTGCATCTTTATGGCCATACACTCTGTCTATATAAAGAAAAAAAAACTAGCAAAAAAAGGTCTTTTTAAAAGAGTACGAAGTTCTCCCAGGATGCAGGAAGAGAGAAAATAGCAAATTAATTTGGTCCTATTCACCCTCAACATTATGTTCTTGTTCTAAAAATAGTGACGGTCTAATTTTTTTTCATTGCATTATTAAAGTGTCAGATATTTGTAGGAATGAAAAGAAGTTAATTTTACACTGATTGATGTTTATGTGAGTGATAGATATACATGCAAAATGAGAGTGATGCTGTGGTGGTTTTTCTTCGTCCTACTTTGGATATCAGATCTATTGCCTGCCTGCCTCTGGTGTTTTGCTCATTGTTCTCAATGCAACTAAATTAATTCAAAAAACAAAATTTTTCTGACCTTGTGATAATAAGACAGTTTACTGAATGTTTCCTTATTTATTCATCTGGTCCTTCCTTAATCCATGGAGAATTAGAAGAAGAAGGTTCCTTTAGAGATCACTAATGCTGTGTGTTTAAGTGGTTTACTCTCACATCTGTGACCCACTAAGTTCTTTCTGGATAATTTTCAATAGTCTTGTCACCTCAGACAAAATGTATTTCTCTTTTTCTCTATTATTTCCTCTACTCCTGGTCATTGGTATTAAGTAGATATACATATCTAATATGGATTTCAGTATTTTCTTAGTACCTAGAATGTCCCTGGGACCAAGGAGAAAAGATCGTTTAAAAAACCTTTATAGAAACAATATGTAAAATGACTTTGAAAGCAGTTCACGATAAGGGCAGTGCATTTTTAATGGGAAGGAATGACATTTTTTTCTTTTTTTTTAAAGATACTAAGTGCTTCCCCTCTTTGACCCTGCCTCCCCTACCACCTCTTTGCCATACAGTATGAAATGGATAAGTCTATGCTCGCTCTCTCTATCTCTGTCTCTCTCTCTGTGTCTCTTTCTGTCTGTCTCTGTCTCTGCCTCTGTCTGTCTCTCTATATATACATACACACATTTATAATCTGTATACATATATACACAAGTACATAAAACATACGCATATTTTCAATGTCGATCAGGCACATGACACACAATTGATTTAAAAAAAAAATCAATGTCATAGAAATTCGAGCTGGAATAGGCACATTAGGTCATTTAATGCCAGTGTTGGATCACTCTCTCTGTACACTTCAGTTTGGCTTTTAATGAGCTTAGGGATGTGGCTTCCATCTGTTCCCTTGGGACTCTTTTTTGAAGATATTCTGATATTCAGCCCAAGCAACAGCTTCCCTAATTTTATTGCATACCACTGTCATCTTCATAAAATAATCCTTTGTCTTGCCACCCTCCTTGGATGCTCTCATCCTTAAAACAGTAGTCTAGAATTAGAATAAAAACCCCCATTGTTATAATTTGATTCAAATATATGAATTTACTTCTTTCTACTGATGGGCCAAATCCTCTATGCTGTGGTTATTGCCCCATTTAGAGGAATAAATCACACAGTTTTACAAGGTGTTTACCAAAGCTTGGAATATCATTATATATTTGTTTTCAAATAAAGCTTGGAATATCATTATGCACTTATTTTCAAATACTTTTTATTACAATAAATCTTTAAAGCAGCATAAATATTATATAGATTAATGTAAATATGCAAGTAAAATCCCTAGTATTGAAGTTTACTCGATGTTCTTTCAAATGGCTTCTTGGGTTATATAAATTTAGTTTGAGGTCATTATATGGATAATTTGTTACTAAGTAAAGTAGTTTGTCAGGTTACGAGACATTAATCTTCCAATAGGTCTTTAATTAGGACAGATGCCCTAAATAATTCATAGCAAGACTTGGCCTGGAAACATTTATAATACTCAATTATAGCATTTTACAGGCAATGGCAAATTGTTTTTGTGTAGTCTGGAAATTGTGGGACTTAATTAATTACCTTCAATGTTTTAGACATCTGCTGTGCACTCCTTAAATGCATTAAATTGGCAACTCATGGAAGGGCTAAAAATAGAGTTCAAATCCCCCAGATGGCAAAGGGTGAAGATCAACTGTGAAGGAAAGAAAGCCATTCTGTTGTGTAAAGGAAACGCGACACCATATTAGATCTTTGACAACATTTGGCTTAGATGGCTCTCAAAAGTGTTTCAGAATTACTGTAAAAGAATGAAAAATGAGCTGGGCTTTCTATCCAAGGACTTTCTGTTTAGCATATTTCTCCATTCTGGTATTTGAAGATATTATGAAGTAAACAAACTGGGAAACCAATACTGGGTACTGATGTAAAACAAATATCAATCTCTGTCATATGACACTTCATAGAAAAATTTATGCAAGAACAAATAACATTGCTCCCTACTAGTTGTATCTGGGACATGAGAAGAATGGAGAATACCTAAATCTTTGCATAGCTGTTTACATATTGTATTTTTAAAATGATGGAAAAGAGAATTAAGAGCTTATCATATTTATAATTTGATCTTTCAAATCAGATGGGGATGGCTTAAATGAAGACAGCATACAGTCGTTTAAATTTTAAAGATGAATGTTAATTTTGTTTTGTGTGTGTGTGAGAGAGAGAGAGAGAGAGAGAGAGAGAGAGAGAGAGAGAGGAACCAGTTGAGAAACACAGAATTGTACAATCTCAGCATTATATGGGACCAGAGGGGTTATCTAGTCTAATCTTGAATAGTATCCTGTGGTACTCACACAAGAATCCCATGGACAAGATAACTGACTAGTGGTTTTCTTGATTTTGTTCGAAGACTTCTGGGAGGGATTCAGCTCAAGAATTATGTTTACAATTCATGACAAAGGGAGTAATCATAATTTCAGAATTTACGCATTAATCCAGGGTCTTCTGATGCCATGGGTTCCTGTCATGACAGTATATTTTACAGTTTCCACTCTGATCAGTTTCAACTACTCAAAAATCTTCTGCATGGTTGATAATAACTACTCCCTCTGTGACCTTGACTTCCTGAGTTCTTTCCTGTCTCTCCAATTATTACTCTACTATTTCTCTTGAACTATATTTCTCTTTCGCCTTTAACTTCTCCTCCTACAATAATTAAGGGATATTTTCCCTTGGCCACACTTACTATTCTCTGTCTCTGTCTCTCTCTGTCTCTGTCTCTCTGTCTCTGTCTCTCTCTCTGTCTCTGTCTCTCTGTCTCTCTCTCTCTCTCTCTCTCTCTCTCTCTGTCTCTCTCTCCCACCTACCAATCTACCCGAATGGGTGTCTTCTACTAGCTAACCTTACCTATCTAAAATCACCTTTCCCTGAATACAGACCATGCTACTTAAATAAAAACTTTAAAAAGAAAAAGACATGAATACACTAAATATTAATGTCAATTATAAATGATACTGAGTATTTATGAGTTAGATTTTCAGGGGAAATGCAGACTAATATTTATTTACTCAGCTGAAATTCCTTTCTCCAAAGTTAGTGATAATCTCTTAGTTGTCGACCTTTCTGCTGCATTTAACGCCTTTGACTACTCTTTCCTCACTCCGGGATTTCATGACACTACGGTAATCCCGGTTCTTCTCTTCCATTTCTGCTTCTTCTCAGTCTCCCTTGTAGGTTTATCTTCCATATCACACTCCATAATTGTGGATTTTTCACAAGATTCTATATTTCTTTCTTTGCTTTCTATTGGCAACCTTCTCAATCATTTCTATGCCAGTGACTAAAAGACCTATAGCTCGTCTCTTCCCTAAGCTTCAGACCTTCACCACTACCTCCCTGTTAGACATTTTAAAGCTACTTCTCAAAGACATCTCAGACTTGACATATCTAAAACAGAACTTATCTTCCCACTACCCACCAATATTATGCCTCTTCTGGATTTCCCCATTTCCACTGAAGGCACCATCATTCTTTCAGTCTTTTATATTCTTAACCTCAGTATCTTTCTTGACTTCCTCACCCTGACTTACCACATAATTCATTCAGTTACCAAATCTTTTCACTGCTACCTCCAAAGCATGTCTTGAATGTGTTTTCTCTACTTACACAATGGCCTCAGTTGAGGCCCTCCTTCAAATCTCTCCTCATTCTAGTCTATCCTCAACATAGCTTCCAAGCGATTTTCTTTAAGCACAGATCTATGTCATTACCAATCCACTCCAATGGCCTTCTCTTGTCTATAGGGCAAAACACAAGCTCCTCTATTTAGCTTTTAAAATACCTATTCCATCTTTCCAGACCCTTTGAACATTGCTTTTCATACTGCACTCTGAAATCCAGCCACACTGACTTGTCTTTATGTTTCCCATATTTTTTGTATCCAACTCTGCTTCAGAAAATACCTCATGAATCCATTTGGTGCTTTCTTGGCAAAGAGCCTAGAGTGGTTTGCCATTTTCTTTTCCAAGTCATTTTACAGAGGAGGAACTGAGGCAAATGGCTAAGTAACTTGCCCAAGGCCACACAGCCAGTAAGAAGTGTCTGAGGCTGTATTTGAACTCAGGAGGATGAGTCTTCCTGACTCCAGGCCCAGTACTCTACCCATTTCACCATCTAGCTGCCCTTTTAATATCTAAAATTTAATATCTAATATCTAACATAATGTATATTTAATACCCAATATCTAATGTATATTTAATACCCAATCTCTAAATGCTCAGGAGAGTGAGCACATTTTTTAAAAGTTACTAAATTGATAGCTTTAAAACAAAAGATCTGGCCATGCCACTTCCCACATTAAGAAGCTGCAATGGTTCCCTGTGGCCTCTAGTTTAAAATGAAAACTCTTTTGTTTTGCCTTAAAAGACCTTCACAATTCATCAGAATTGATTCCACAGTCTTAGTCCTCATACACCCTATATTCCAATCAAAATAGTCTTCTTGATGTTCTTCATGCATGACATTCTATTTAATAAGTCTACACTGGCTTGGCCCGGCCACCATGACTGGAAGGTATGCGTCATTTTTGCCTCTTAGAATCCCTAGTTTCCTTCAAGCCTATGCCTATAAGAAGTCTTTCCTATATTCCTGCAGCTGTTAATGGCACAAATTCCTACCCTCAACAAACACATTATATTGTGTGTTATTTACTTATTATATGTGTTATTTTAGTTATTTATCTATGAGTATGTAGAATATGTGCTCCTTAAATCATAAACTATTTTCCTTTTTTATTTTATCTGATCCTCAGCATTGGAAAGATTGGGGCTGCTAATGTCCTGAACACATTTAATAAAAAATGAAGTAAAATAAAATAATAAAACAACTAATTCACTTGAATGAAATTAATGGTAGAAATCATGATAATCTTGATGATGATAATCATGATGCTTACAACAAGAAAGTAGGTGAGTGAAAAAGACCTATTCAGTACTTCTTTGTTAGATAAATGACCACAGCAATATTATGCATTTCTGCTCTCAGCTTATCTGTCTTAATTCAGTGTTGCCTCCTCATGATTCATCCTTCACTTGTCCTTTTCTTTCTTTCTCTACTTTCCAATCTTCCTACTATTGAAAAATCTGACTAAACCTATCCTACAGAGAAGAAACTTGTTCCAAATAAAAGAAAGCGTTTCCCTCTTACCAATCTGTAACCTGAAGATATTTCATTCTGTATGATAGATAAGACCCTCAGTATTATTTATATTTTTATAAGTTGACTACTTAAGAACTCTAGGTACTTATTTAAGTAATTTAAAGTATTTACTTAAGTAATTACTTTGTGATTGGGCTTATATAGTGAACCATGTATCTGTTACATTGCTATTTTTATCAACATTCTCTGCTTTTTTCGTCATAGTATGTTCCACACTGGGTGCTACACTTTGGGATAGCCATTAATAAAATGGAGAGTACCCAGAAAATGACATTTGGGGTAGAGAAGGTCTCAAGTTCATACCATACAGTAATAATAGCTGACATTTACACAGAACTTTAGGTTTTCCAAAGTGCTTTACAAATAAAATTATCTCATTTGATCCTCATAACAACTATGGAAAATAGGCACTATTATTATCTTCACCTTATAGTTGAGGACACTGAGGTAGACAGAGGTTAAGTGACTTGTCCAAGGTCACACAGCTAGTTAATTTTCTGAGGTCAGATTTAAAATGAGATCTTCCTAACTCCAGGTCTGGCAGTCTAGCCATTGTAATACCTAATTTCCTCATATGAGGATTTTTTTGGTGGAGGGGAGTACAACGTGTGTGGGGGGGAAGAAATTATTTGGTATATTTACTCTGGGGAAGAGAAAATTTAAGAGAGACTTGCTTGTCACATAAAATTGGGAATTTACTTGCTCTGCTCGGCTAAAAAAGAAAGTTTTCCCTCACCTATTTTCCACCCATGTTCCCCCAACCCTGCTTTTCAGCTCCCTATGGTGTGTTGATTTCCCACATTTCAGTGTAAGATCCTGGAGGGCAAGGATCATCTTTCATTTTGCTCATATTTGTATTACCACTGCTTAGCACAATGCCTGGCACCTAATATGTGCTTAATAAAAGCCTGTTGGGGTGGCTAGGTGGCACAGTGAATAGAGTGCCGGCCCTGGAGTCAGAAGGACCTGAGTTCTGTTCCGGCCTCAGATACTTAACACGCACAAACAAAAACCTAGCCATGTGACCTTGGGCAAGTTACTTAACCCCAACTGCCCTCCAAAAAGCAAAATAAATAAATAAATAAATAAATAAATAAAAGCCTGTTGCCTTCCCTTGCCATATTTTAACATTTGAATAAGTAAAAGCAATTTTTTTCTAACAATTAGAACCAGGAGAAAAGTTGAGGAAGGGAAAATTCAAGAAGTATATATGAGGAATGGAGAAAACCAGACCAGATGTGGGCTTATCAACCAATTTGGGACCATGTGACTAGTACATATAAAAATATTAACTTTCCCCCCAAATCCATTTGAGATAAAGTCACCCCCTCTCAGAGATGCTGGGGTATCTGACAGAAAGATCTGGGAAAGCAGCAACATCAAGAAAAAGAAACATTTCGGCAAGTCATTTAAATTCTTCAGCTTAGTTCACCTTTCCCCTGCAACTCCCTCCTTCTTCCACATCTTCTCCCAGGCTGGAAATAATACATTGCTGAGGTTAAGAGTTTCCTGATAGCTGAGTAGTTGTTCTGAACTGAAGGAATTAAAATGGTAATGGCTTCATGTTTGTGACTTCGTTCTTTCTTGTTTTAAAGCTTTTGGGGGTGAAGAGTGCTGTTAACATAGCTTTAGGTCTAAGAAAAACTTTAAAGAAAATCAGATATAAGTTCATTGTACTTCTGACAGTAAAGATTAACAGGTAGAAAACTATTTTGAATTAAAACTTAGATGGGAAGAGGTCTAGTTATTGGAAGGTTGTGCCTATAGAGAAGAGTTTCTGTTCTTTGTCTATAATGTAGCTATTTAATCCCAGTGTTGCAGAATGAAAGGTGCAACAAAGCTTTGAATGCAAATTTATGAGGATGTTAGCATTCAAAACAGAATGTGCTCTTAAAGATTTTCCAGGCCAGCTCTTTCATTTTCCAAAGCAAGAAATGGGGCCCAAAGAAGTGAAGCAATCTGCCTAAGATCACAAAGTTATTAAGAAGAGCTAGCGGGGTGGCTAGGTGCCACAGTGAGTAAGAGCGCTGGCCCCAGAGTTCGGATGACCCAGGATTGGTCCTGGCCTTAGAAAATGAGCACCCACACATAAATAATGACTGGCCCTGTAACCTTGAGCAAGTTACTTAACCCCAACTGCTTTAAAAAAAAAAGAAGAAGAAGAACCAAAATGCAAGTCACCCAACCCCAGTCTCAAGGCTTCCCTCAATGAACCATGCTCCCTCATCTAATTCACCAGTTAGTAAGTGAGAGGGCAGGGATACAAATCTGGACTCATCTACTGGTTCCAAATTCACATTTTGGGGCTAGATCTTGGTACTGAGGCCAAATTCATGGGTTCAAACCTTTGGAGAATCTTTTAGCTTTGGAAAAGAGGAACAAAATCTATTTCATGATCTGACAGGCTAATGCCAATTATGTTGCATTTTTAGCTTCTGGTCAGAGAAAAGATGAAGCTCATACATGTGAATGACAGGCACTGTGCAACCCAAACCAGTCCTGACAAATGGCTGCTGGTAAATCATGTCATCTTCCATTATAAAAGGTAGCACATACTCATTATTGCAAGCACAGAAGCTTTTTAGACCTAGACAACAATTTTCCAGTGTAGATGGCAGCAGTGAAAGAAAAAATGCATTTGTGAGATTTGCTATCAAACCTCTAATGCTGACTTTCAAATTATATAGGATCGGTATATGATGTCATTAATTTTAATGGGCATTGTATATAGAGAAAGAAAGGAATGTAGCCCAGGGCACGTAAAGTTGATAACATCCCATTCCTATCTAGTGCAGAAAATTTATGTATGAGTACATTACACCACTGTTAATGATAGTTATTAGCTGTAGTTTTGGATGGCTTATAAAGTAAGTCTCAATTTCTTGTTAAAGGCTTCTAATTTATAGAGAAGTATAAATGTCCCCAAGTGAAAATAATGACCTACTATTTATTTTAGATTAGTTTCCCTAATTCTTAACTGTAAATTCACCATTTTGTTTTAGCAGATAGCCTTAATTCTAATAATGGTAATTAAGCTATTGGTAAGCTTGTTTATGCATGGTTTCCTTTTAGTTCAATCAATCAATCAGTCAATAAGCATTTAGTAAAGCACTATATGCCAGGAACTAGGTGTCAGGTATACATAAACGATAATGAGAGTCCTTCTATTCAAGGAACTTAGATTCTATTAGAGGAATACAACCTGGTTATTAGAGAAGTAAATACATCATACGGACAAAATAAGGACATGGGCAAAAGACCTCTTGAAATAGTTACCTTTTGGGGATGCCCATCAATTGGGGAATGGCTAAACAAGTTCTGGTCTGTGATTGTGATGGAATGCTATTGTGCTGTAAGAAATGATGAGCTTAACGAGTTTAGAAAAACTGGGGAATACTTGCACATAATAACAAAGAGCAAAATGAAAACATTGTATGTAGTAATAGCAATGTTGTTTTCAGAATGACTTTGAGTGAATAAGTTACTTTTGACTATCATAAATTCCCAAATTAACTATAAAAGACATATAAAGAAAGATGCTATTTGCATCCAGAGAAAGAACTGATAAATAGAAGTATGTATAGAATAACTTTACATATATAAACTTATTTGTAACTAGTGGTAGCTATAGTTAGGGTGGAGAAGGGGGAGGGGTGTGGTAGGACTGGAGATAAAAAGAAATTTACACGATAATTTAGTTATCTATTTTAAAGGAATAGTAAGTTGTACATAGTAGATTTGTGGTTTTATGTGTAATCACCTTTTTATGTTATGTAAATGCTCGTTTTATTCAATAAATTAAAAAAAAATTAAAATAATTTAAAAAGAAAGAAATTGGGTCAAAAGAGAAATTTACGAGATAATTTTAATATATATTTCAAAGGAATGACAAGTTGTATGTAACAGATTTGCAGTTTTGTGTGCAATCATCTCATTTCAGGAAAGATTAATTAGTACAGTGGTCTTGTAGAGAAAAATATAGTTAGTCAATGTGTTTTTCACATACATCTTGAGGACCTATTAAAAATAGTATATCATTTATAAGTTCCTCCACATTTATGATGTCAATCTAGCTCTCCATCAATGCTCTACTATCTATCATCTTGGGAGAATATGGCAATATATTTTCCTTGGAGTCCAAAGACCTGATCTCTGATACTGCCTAAGAGTGGATAAGTCATTAAACTTGCCTAGTCCCTGGTTTTTATTTTATTTGAAAAATGGGGACAACAAAAATTGAGACACTTACATCAGGGATCACTGTAAGAAAATGCTTTCTAAGTCAACCTGAAATTTCTTTTCTAAGCCAGAGTAATTCTTGTAATTAGCTATTATTCCACTGCTAAAAAAAAAAAATAGACAGATTTAATAAGTAGAGCCTTCTTTCCAGGAACTACTTCATTTAATTAGTAAAGTAAAACCTTAATAATGCCACCCCCAATTTTTTCTTGTGGTTCTTTTAATCTCTGTCTATTAGACTTTAGACCTTAGATTTCTCTACCCCATCATTGATCTGAAATGTCTTCGGATCTCCAGGGTAAAGGAAGAACATGGCCATGTGTTGCATTAGATAATTCCCATTATTGAAAAGCTGTGTTCAATCTAAAATGACCTTTTCTTGTATTTATTGTCAGGCTAGCTTTACAACACATTAAATTGCAGCTTTTGTGCAAGGACTGAAAAGCATGTTGTTCTGCAGAGAATGATGCTCTCCAGTTTGTTTGCTTAGTACAGCCCGCTGTACAGACAGCTGGCTGTAGGATCCATGGTGTTTTGGCAGAATTCACTAGTTTTTCATTCTCTGCTGCTTGTTATTAAGTCAGCTGCAAAGAAAAGCCACTGTGCCTGAACTTGGACTGGGAAGAAAGATGGACCAGTGATTACAGTGAATAAGAAGTTCATCCATGAGGGAGGCATCTATACTTTTGGAATACAAAGCTAAATTGCATCAATACTTTTGGGGATGCTGAACAAGAAATCTTTTTGAGGATGGGGTATTTGAACTTTGAAAGAATAAAGCCTAATGTTCAAAACCAGGGCTTTGTTTTGGCTTTGTTTATCCCTCATGATTTTATGATTGTTGTTTTTAGACTGTGAATCATTCAAATAACCTGTGGATTTTAGAACTTTGACAAAGGATTGATTGGTATGTCAAGATCTGTGGAGGGTATGCTGGAAAGCCTATTTTGTTCCCTCATATAAAGATACCTCAAATGTAATGAAATAACTTCATGGTAAAATAGGATAGATCCTCGGATTTGGAGTCAGCAGGTATGGGTTCAAATCCTGTTTCTACCTTCACTAGTTTTATTTTGGCAAATCACTTGATCTCTGTGAGTCTAGGTTTCTTTTTCTGGGGGGGGGGTGGTAGTGATCAAGTTTCCTTATCTCACCTATGCTGGAGTGGCTACTCAGTTCAGAAGGTTTAACCTGCTCTGATTTCTGACCTGGGTGAGTTAACTTGTCTTTTGGCATAATTCTGGCATAATTCTGAATTGCAAACTATAACAGACTCACCACATGGAAGATAGAACCAAAGCATTTATTGAAACACCAGAAAGCTGAATCCCAACACCAAAAAGTCAAATCCATCATAGCAGCAAAGAAATCTGTACACAAATATGCAGAAGGTATGACCATACTAAAGCCTTCCCCCTCCTCAAGTCTTCCCACAAACAAATATCCTCTCACTTACAGTTGGCTGCCTTGTTCCTCTCTCTCCCTCAGCTCTAACTGTAATGACCAACTTCCTCTGGGCTCTACTGCACCTTTCCTGCTGCACCCTTCCTGCTCTACCCTTTCAACAAGCTCCTCCTACCACAGGCTTCATGTGACTCAAACTCATGTGACTTAGGCTTCCATGTAACTTAATCAGGTCATGTGGGCCTATTAATGGATGGTAAAGCTCTTCCCATTCCATTAAAAATACATTAACAATACACATACCCAGCCAGTTTCCTGTTTTCTAAATGAGCAATTAAACTAGATGACCTCTAACACTTATTGTTATTTTCTTCTTGTGTTTACTTCCATTCAGCAAATATTTATTGGACACCTACTAGGTGTAAGACACTATCATACATCCACTTATTTTTATTTTCTTTTAGCTTTTGCATAGAATGGACCACTAACTCTAAGACAACTGTTGTGTTATTTCTATATCCTGAAAAAAAGCACGTTTATTTTTATCTAGGTTGTAAGGCTAATTAGATATTTTAATAGGGTATGTTTTCAGTTAACAAACATGCTGCAGACAGGTAAGAAATAGAAGGACTGATCTTTTACATAAAGAGTGTTTCTATAAGTGTTGGCTATAATATCATGTTATGCAAGATACCAACATTTCTGCATTTATGGAATTCCATGAGTAGAGAGTTTGGTTTTATTAAATGGAATTAGCAATTATAACCTGTGACTTCAAATCTGTCCAATCAGCAGAAACAGTTCAATGTTGCAGTAATGCTCTCCCAGCTAAAATTTGATTTAAATCCATAAGCTTCCATTGTGTGTTCAAGAAGTTCCCAGATTCAGAATCTCAGCCATTTGATCCTGCTTCCCTGCCCTCCTCCCAGAGGGGAAAGAGAAAACTAAAAAGCATTCTTTGATTTCCCTTTCAGGGAGTATCTCTGTCCTGCCAGCTTTTTCAAGCTCATTCTTTTCACAATTCACAGCAACATTGGCAGCCAAGACCATAGTCTCATGCTAACTGTTAGGAGAACATAAGGATAGTGGACTGACCTGTGATTTCATTGAACTCTCATATGAGGAAACTTCTTCCAATTCAAGATTCTCCCTTCTTTACAACTTAAAGTCTTATAGAGTTGGGTGGGGAGTACTGAGAAGTTTGGGTTTGCCCAGGGGGAATGTATGTGTGTCATAGGTGGGACTTGATCCCAGGTCTTTCTGACATCAATGTCAGCTTTCTACCTGCTATACCATGCTACCTGTCAGGAGAGAGTAAAGAACGATGGGAAGGCTATGTCAAACCTGGGAGGAGTCAGTAGCTGCTTGCATAGTGAAGAGACCCAACAAGGCTGGGAGAATGCTTTGAGTCTGGATTCTGGGTCTCCAGTGAGGACTAGAGACTCAGCAGAGGTTTTTTTCTGCTGGGACCTAATCAATGCTTGACAGGGAATGGAAAAGAAAAGAAAGTCAGATGCCTTGCATTCAGTAGAATGCATACAGTCAAGAATGCAAACAACGGGGGGGCGGAGCCAAGATGGCGGAATAGAAACAGCTCGTCCAAGCCTCTCTGCCCCCAGATTCTCCACAAACTATGTAAAAAAGGACTCTGAAAATCTTCTGGAGCCCCAGCACCCACAGAACGACACAGAGAAGCTAACCTCCCGCTGAGGACAGCCCAGCACCCTGCAGGAAGGACCAGCGCAGTGGTCTGGGAGCCGGCAGCCACAGAGCGCAGAGCGCAGGAGCCGAGCCGAGCCCAGGTCCACGTGAGCCGAGGTTTTAGCCCCAGGCGGCAGGGCCAGCAGCCAGCTGGAGGAACCCCAGAACACCAGGAACTGTGGAGACTCCAGAATTATCAACATAGACATGCCTAGGACAAAGTAAGAGGTTAGTGTCCTATGGACTTTGGGACCTGTATTTGGGGAATGCGTCAGCTCCCTCCCCTGGGAGCTAGAAGCTGCTGAGGAGACACGCCATTTTGTAGTTTTCAGAGGCATTTCCGGCTCCCAGCCTACAAATCGTGGGGAGATCCAGCGATCAGTCTTGGGGGGTAATCGCTCTTGCTTTAACCTCCCTGGATCTGGATTGTGATCTAGGGTGGAAGTTGTGGGTGGGTTTACAGCTTGCCAGAAACGGAAGTTGCCCCCCACACGTTCGGGACGAAAATTCCTCTATCTGGCCTTAAAGCCATAGTGTGGCAACAAGCCCAAAAGTCAAGCAATTAAGTGGCAACATGCCAAGGCAAAGGAAACAGAAAAATGCAACCCTAGACTCCTATTTTGGGGGCATAGAGCGGGAAAAGGACTGTGAGGTCAGAAGTCCTGCTCCAAAAGCCCCAGGGAAAACATGAGCGGGTTGCAGGCCATAGAGGACCTTAAGAAGGACTTTAAAAATCAAATAAGAGAAGTGGAGGAAAAATTGGAAAGAGAAATGAGAAGGATGCAGGAAAAGTATGAAATGAGGGTCAACAGCCTGACTGAGGAAAACAACACCTTAAAAAATAGACTAACTCAAATGGCAAAGGAGGCCCAAAAGGGCAATGAGGAGAAGAATGCCTTAAAAAGTCGAATTTGCCAGATGGAAAAAGAATCTCAAAAGTTCACTGAGGAGATTCATTCCTTCAGAGTTAGACTGGAGCAAATGGAAGCTAGTGACTTTATGAGAAATCAAGATGCTGTTAAGCAGATCCAAACAAATGAAAGATTAGAAGGCAATGTGAAATATCTCATGGGAAAAACCACTGACCTGGAAAATAGATCCAGGAGAGACAATTTAAAAATTATTGGACTACCTGAAAGCCATGATCAAGGAAAGAACCTAGAAATCACCCTTCAAGAAATTCTCAAGGAAAACTGCCCTGATGTTTTAGATCCAGAGGGCAAAATAGAGGTTGAAAGAATCCACAGATCACCTCCTGAAAAAGATCCCAAAAAGAAAACTCCCAGGAATATTATAGCCAGGTTCCAGAATCCCCAGATCAAGGAGAAAATACTACAAGCAGCCAGGAAGAAACAATTTCAATATTGTGGAAACACAATCAGAATAGCCCAGGACCTGGCAGCTTCTACACTGAGGGATCGAAGGGCATGGAATATGATATTCCAGAGGGCAAAAGAACTGGGAATGAACCCAAGGGTCACCTACCCAGCAAAACTGAGTATTTTGTTTCAGGGGAAAATATGGTCATTCAGTGGAATAGAGGACTTTCAAGCATTCTTGAGGGAAAAAACCAGAGTTGAATAGAAAATTTGACATCCAGACACAAGAAGCAAGAGATGCCTGAGAAGGTAATCAGGGAAAAGAAATCAAAAGGAACTTATCAAAGTTGAACTATTTACATTCCTATATGGAAAAGCAATAACTGTGACTGATGATATCTTTCTCACTATGAAAATAATGGAAGAAGGGGTGTGGTCATATGAATACATATGTGAATGTGTGTGTATATGGTTACATTTATATATGGATAGAGGGCATAGGTTGAATTTGTTGGGAAGGGAGAATACTCAAGGGATGAAATTATGAGGTGAGAGAGGAAAGTGGCAAGAGGAGATGGGGAGAGACATGGTAGGGTAAACTATCTCATGTAGGGGAAGTGGGTGCAAAGGAGGGGGAGAATAAGGAAGGCTAAAAAGGCAAAACCACATTCACATTGAATTTGGTTCAGGGAGAAAATGACATACATACTAAATGGGATATCTCAACCTGCAGCAGGATAGGGGGAAGGGGGATGAGAGGAGGGATGATGGATGGGAGGGCATCCTTGGGGTGAGGGGAGGTTGGAAGTACCCACTATAGAAGAGGGACAGGATCATGTAGGGAATGGACCAGGTGGGGGGTGGGATGAGTGGGAGGGAATTATAAGCAGCCTTGTTGTAATGGAAATGCAGATTTAAAGATCTTCCCTGCCCCTAGCTTAAGTGCACCTGGAGCTTGTGGTGGGAGGCTTGTTTTTCAGGAAAGTCCACACCTTGATACTTTGTGATTGGGCAGTGGGTCCAGAAGGTTGTTACATTCTCTGAGCCAGGAGAAGGCTATATAAACCCTGAGGAGAGGCTTTTGCTTTGGGGCTCACTTTGATAAGTGTTGTGTGATTCGACCAGATGAGACTCTGGGAAGCCGTTGCTGAGAGCCCCCCGGCTTTGAAAACCCAGATGTTGATGCTTCCCTCTCTGGTAACTGTGATTTGGTATTGATGTATGTAATGTTGGGACAGTTTGGAAGCCTGTCTGTAACTCTGAAGTTCTGTAACTCTGAAGTTTGGGGTGCTGACCTTTTCCCCCTGAACTAGGTAATGTGTGTTTGTTTGATTAAAGTAAGCTTGTTAACTGATTTTGAGTTGCTTTCCTTTTGAAAAGCAGATCTAAGAACCTATATTGGCAGTCACCCTGGGGATATTGGGGTGCTTGCTGCTACACTTGTACAATATATCTACTATGATAATGTTTTGCATAGCTAGACATGTACAACATATACTGAATTACTTATATCCCAAGAAGGAATGGGTGACAAGGGAGGAAGGAAATGGATCTGAAATTCAAGGTCATAACATTAAATGTTTCAAATATATATATAAATACTATTATTAATACTCTTTTGCCTATAATTGGGAGATAAGATGTGCAGGCATTGGGACACAAAGATTCATCTTCCTCTAATGGAAAAGTCGATGGGGGTATGGGAGAAGGTATGGGAGAGAGCAGATTGGAGGAAGCGATATCTTGTGGGACTGCTATTCTGGGAGGTTGGGTAGGGGAATAATGGGGGGAAAATGATTGTAACTCAAAATCTGGCGGAAATGAATGATGTAAAACAGAAGTTAATAAAGTATTTGTTTAAAAAATAAAAAAAAAAAAGAATGCAAACAACGGGGAACAAATCTATTGGTTATTTGGAAGAAGTTGTTAGCCTCAAAACCAATGTTGCAGGCAGCATGGTGTAGTGAAAGAAGTGTTAGATGTGAAGTCAGGTGGGAAGCAGGTTCAAATTTTCTTCCATTATTCCAACCAGCCATGTGACCATGGGCAAGTCTCTTAAGCCCTCTGATCTCAGTTTTCCCATCTATAAAATGGAATTAGTCATAACTGTAGTATCCACCTCATGGAGTTCTTTTGAGATTCAAGTGAGATAAAGTATGTAAAGTCTTATCCTTCATGATTTTATGATCGTTGTTTATAGGGCATGGGTCATTCACACAACCTGTGGGTTTTTAGAACTTTGACAAAGGATTGATAGTTACGTTAAGATCTGTGGAGGGAATACTGCAAGACATATTTAATTTTCTTCCAATAAATATAACCCAAAAGTAATGAAGTAACTACATGGTAAGGTGTTTTATTAAAACTTAAACCGTTATTAATAAAAATAATAGTGATAATAATAAAGGTTATTATTTACATAGCAGTTTAAAGTTTACAAAGCCCTTTACAGATATTCTCTAATTTGATCTTCATAACAGATCTGTAAGGTAGGTGCTGTTATTATCCCTGTTTTACAGACGAGGAAATAGAGCAGCAGAGATTAAGTGACTTGCCCAGGTACTAATATCTAAAGATAGATTTGAACTTGGGTCTTCCTGATTCTGAGTCTAGTACTCTGTCAACCACTGTGACACTTTACTGCCTGTTAGTAAACTAATCCCCCCAAAAGTTGAGTAAATAAAGCCAGAATGAAATCATAGCATTCTAAGAGACTACAATTCTTGACAACATAAAGAATTGTGGTTTCTAGGGGTGGCTAGGTGGTATAGTGAATAGAGCGCTGGCCCTGGAGTCAGGAGGACCTGAGTTCAAATCCAGCGTCAGACACTTGACACACTTATTAGCTGTGTGACTTTGGGCAAGTCACTTAACTTACCCGCCAAAAAAAGCAAAAAAAAAAAAAAAAAAAGAGGTGGGGAGGGGGAGAGAGAGAGAATTGTGGTTTCTATCTAGACAGAAAACAGTATACCAGAATCTTCTTAATTTGACCTAAAAACAGAAATCTCAAATTATTGAGCGAGTATTTAGGTACAAGTGGATACACACACATATATGAATACATGTAATATATACTTATGTATATAGGTATGTATGTTTTAAATAAAAACATAGGTTGACCCATTAAAGTGAATTTGACTTATTTATTTTAATGAGTGCAATTTAGAGTTAATTACTTATTCACATACCTTATCACTGAACAGCAAATGTCCCTTTGATATTTGGCTCAGAAAATGAATTGTTTTGAGAATGGGACCTTTCTGAAGAGGTATTACATCCTCCCCCAAGCCGTGGTGAAGCTACTGATTTCTTGTTGTGAGAAATAAGGAAGTTGCTGATAAGGCAACTATGTACCTGGGCATTATTACCTGTGTGAAACATTAGGGTCTCTACCTATTGTCCTTTATTGCCTATGTGACATGCATCTCCATACTCATTTTGCATGGAGAGCAGAGGATTACATTCAGATACTGCTCTGGGGTAAGCAGCACTTTAAAAGAATTTTTTCTTCCCATGAAATGGTTCAGCTGAAATAATTATTTATCTGAACAGCCTGGTGACCTAAGGTTAGGCCCTGTGGATCCCAGTGAGGCCAAAAAGGGGTGTGATTGATAGGTACCTGAACTTTTCTCACCCTAGTCGGGTCTTGTTCCTAATGAAGCGTCCAAGGCTTTCTAGGCCCATGACTGTTTGCCCACAGCGACTGCAGAGACTGTCAATGGAAAATGGTTGTTTCAGAGATCATAATTGGAGCGCATTTACATCTCACCTTGGGAAATTAAGTCGGGGGAAGGGTAAGTAGGAGGGAGGAAGAGAGACAAAAAGAATGCCATGGGCTGCCCTTAGAGTTTTGAAGGAAGGTTTGCTTCTACAAAGAGATCTCAGTAGGATGGTTATTAACAATGGAAAACCCAGGAAAGGAAAGTATTTAAGGAAGCTTTTTATCCCCCAGTGTATAACTGAAAAAGAGTGTTTACCTGTTAGTTCACAGTGAGGGTTTAAAGAATAAAGGAGTGCAAATAAGCCCCTGCTCAAGTCTCCGATAAGCATTGCCACCATGAAGGTGCACATTGTATGTAAATATAAATTAGCTCATTTTAAGTCCCAGTATGGGATGCATAGGGTTCTGGTTCCCTTTATATCTCCCGTACCCCAGCCATTGAAAAGGAGGGGAATACTACTTTCCCATTCAACCAATTTCCCTTCTTCAGTAATTTGCAATTCTAGGCCTGTCTAATCCCCAATTTCCCTTTTTTCCCCTCTTTTATTCCAATGCTACTCTTCCTTGCCCCCTACCCCCCCAGACCTGGATCTGAGGTAGTATTTGCCTCGTTTATCCCTCCCCTCAATCTTTACTTTTGAGAACTGCTTCTCCTGTATCTTTCTCCATATTCACTCAGGGAAATTGACCTAGTAAACCCATTTCTAGCATATTTTAGGGGGTAGTGGCAGGGAGGGCAAGTAGATGGCAGGCACAGTAAATAGAGTGCAGGAACTGGTGTCAGGAAGACTCATCTTCCTCGGTTCGAATCTGATGACACTATTTGTGTAACAAGTCATTTAACCCTGTTTGCCTCAGTTTCCTCAACTGTCAAACAAGCTGGAGAAGGAAATGAACAACCACTCCAGTATCTTTTCCAAGAAAACCCCAGATGGGGTCACAAAGAGTTGGGCATGACTGAAGCAACCAAACAACAACAAAAAACACATTTTTAGGAACCTAGTATATAAATCCTGTGGTACAGAGAAAGTGGGCTCAAATCCTAGACCTACCACATACTATCTGAGTGACCTTAAACAAGTTTATGGGCCTTTCTCCTTGGCAAAAGGAGATTGAATAAGAGGATTGAATAAGGGGATTGAATAAGACAGTCTTTAAAGTGCCCTCTAGGAAGAGGAGAAAGGTGATCATAAGCATGAAGTATAAATAAAATACAAGTATATGAATATATCTAAATATCTAAATAAATAAGTATATAAAGAATATTAATGCAATTTCAGGGCTCAGTAGAGATATTTGGGGGCACTCTGCCTTGCTGAAACTTCTCCAATCATCCCATGGAAAGGACCTGTAATAGAAATGTAAATTTATGTTGCTGCCATCTTTCTAAGATTGCATTGTGTAAGATTTTCCCTGCCCCTAGGTTAAGTACACTTGGAGCCTGTGGTGGGAGGCTTCTTTTCAGGAAGGCCCACACCTTGGTGCTGTGTGATTGGGCAGTGGGTCAACAGGGTGGTTACATTCTCTGACCTAGGAGAAGGCTACATATTCCCTGATGTGAGACTTTGTTTTGGGGCTCACTTTGAGAAGTGTGTGACTTGACCAGATGTGACTCTGGGCAGCCGTCGAGCCCCCCCAGCTTTGAAAACCTAGATGTTGATGCTTCCCTCTCTGGTAACTGTGATTAGGTATGGATGTATGTAATGGTTGGACAGTCTGGAAGCCTGTCTGCTGAAATGTTTATCTGTCTTGTAACTTCTGATTGTAACCTCTGTATATTCTGAAATTTGGGGTGCTGACCTTTTTCCCCTGAACTAGGCATGCAATATATGTTTGATTGATTAAAGCAAGATTGTTAACACATTTTTAGTTGCTTTCCTTTCCTTTAGAAAAGCAGATCTAAGAACCTGTGTTGGCAGCCACCCTGGGGATGCTGGGGTGCTTGCTGCTACAGGACCTGATACCTACTCTCCCACTCTCTTGCTGTATCATATCTTCCCTAACTATTTTCATTATTTACCTGTGGTTCTCAAACTGTTCTTTAAGCAATTGGTTGTAGAACTATTCAGTTTAAATAAAACTTCTGCAGAATCATTACAATAATTACAGTTACAATCTTTACAATAAATTACATTCTTTAACAATTACAACCCTTACAATAAAATCTTTGTAAGCATTTTAATGGCTATTGCTATTGGTGTTTAGCAAAAGACTGATTTTTATTAATATAGATGTATATTTTTAGGTCAATGATATTTCTTTTTTTTATCAAATGCTTTATTAACTTCTAGTTTACATCATTCATTTCCACAAGATTTTGAGTTACAAATTTTGTCCCCATTTTTCCCCTACCTACCACTCCAAAATAGAGATCCCAATGGATATCCCCTCTCCATTCTGTTCTTTCCCATATCTTCTCTCATACACCCTCCGACTTTCCAGTAGCACAACAGTGGATCTTCATGCCCTAGTGCCTATATATCTTATTTCCCAGTTACATGTAAAATAATATTAATAATAGTACAGATATATATACATTATATATATATATATATTTAATCATTTGATTTTAAAACTTTGAATTGCAGATTTATTCCCTTCCTCCCTTGTCACCTATACTTACTGGGAAGATAAGCAATTCAGTATACGTTGTACACGTGTAGCTATGCAAAACATTTCCATGGTGGATATATTGTAAAAGACTGACTATATTTCCCTCCCTCCTATCCCACCTCCCACCTGTTCTATTCTCTACTTTGATCCTGTCCCTTTTCAAAAGTGGGTGCTTCCAACTTCCCTTCCCCCAGCCTGTCCCCACTTCCATCATCCTCCCTCTCACCTCTTTCCCCCCTACTCTACTGTAGGGTGAAATACCATATTTAGTTTGTATATCATTCCCTCCCTAAGCCAAATTCAATGAGAATAAGGTTGAGCCATTCCTTTTTGTCTTCCTGTTCTTCCCCTCCATTGTAACCATTTTACCTTGCCTCTTCTATATGAGTTAGTTTACCCCATTCTGTCTCTCCCCATCTGCTCTTCTTATATTCATCTCTCACCTCTTAATTTCAACTTTTAAGTATCATCCCTTACTATTAAATTGGTCCTGTGCCCTCTATCTATGTATACCTGTACATATATACACACATTCACATATGTATCCATATACCTATATATATATTCCTATATAGACATATATGTGTGTGTGTCTGTGTGTGTATACATTTTATTCCCTTCAACAATTCTCATACTGAGAAAAGTTTCATAAGTTAGAATTAATTTTTTTTCTATGTAGGGATGTAAATAGTTCAACTTTGATAAGTTCCTTATATTTCTTTTCCCTGTTTACCTTTTCATGCTTCTCTTGCTTCTTGTATCTGAATGTCAGATTTTCTATTCAGCTCTGGTTTTTTCACCAAGAATGTTTGAAAGTCCTCTATTTCACCGAATGATGATATTTTCCCCTGAAACATGATACTCAGTTTGCTGGGTAGGTGATTCTTGGTATTAATCCTAGCTCCTTTGACCTCTGGAATATCATATTCCAAGCCCTATAATCCCTCAGTATAGAAGCTGCCAGATCCTGTGTTATCCTGATTGTGTTTCCACCATATTCAAATTGTTTCTTCCTGGCTGCTTGTAATATTTTCTCCTTGATCTGGGAATTCCAAAACCTGGCTATAATATTCCTAGGAGTTTTCTTTTGGGGATCTTTTTCAGGAGGTGATTGGTGGATTCTTTCAAGCTCTATTTTGCCCTCTGGCTCTAAAACATCAGGGCAATTTTCCTTGAGAATTTCTTGAAGGATAATTTCTAGGATCTTTTTTTTCATCATTTCTTTCAGGTAGTCAATAATTTTTAAATTATCTCTCCCGGATCTGTTCTCCAATAAGATATTTCACATTGCCTTCTATTTTTTCATTTGTTTGGATCTGTTTAATAGTATCTTGATTTCTCATAAAGTCACTAACTTCTATTTGCTCCAGTCTAATTCTGAAGGAATGATTCTCTTCAGTGAGCTTTTGAGATTCTTTTTCCATCTGGCAAATTCAGCTTTTTAAGGCATTCTTCTCCTCATTGGCTTTTTGAGCCTCTTTTGCCATTTGAGTTAGTCTATTTTTAAGGTGTTATTTTCTTCAGTCAGGTTGTCTCATTTTATAATTTTCTTGCACTGTTCTCATTTTTCTTCCCAGTTTTTCCTCCACTTTTCTTATTTGTTTTTCAAAATCCTTCTTAAGGTCCTCTATGGCCTGTAAACAGCTTGTATTTGTCTTGGAAGCCTTTGGTGCAGTAGTTCTGACTTTGGTGTATTCCTCCTGTTACATGATTTGGTCCTTTTTGTCCCAAAAATAGGAATATAAAGTTGGGTTGCTCTGCTTGCTTTGCTTCCCTCATTTGCTCATATTGCCACTCAAATATTTGACTTTTGGGCTTTTTTGCCACAGTAGGACTATGCTACCAGAGAGGGGAGCTTTGTCCCAATAGCTGGGGTTTTCTCAACTGCCAAAGGTATTAGTTGGGTGCCCTCTCTGAAACCTCTACACACTCTGGCTAGCTGGTTGCACACCCCAGGACCTCCACCCTAGACCACAAATCAGATCTAAGCAGGTTAAAGCAAGAGTGATTATCCCTCAGACTGATCAGTTGGTCCACCTAAAATCTGCAGGCCAGGAGCTGAAGCTGCCATGTGGCGGTGGCTGCAGGACCACAGTGCCTCTGTTGCTTCTTGCCCTGGGGGCAAAGGCTGACCACACTCCTGAACTACTGGATCCCAAAGTCCACACTGCACTGACTTCTCACTTTGTCCTTAGCATCTATGTATTGATAATATTGGAAACTGCCACAGCTGCTGGTGATCTGAAGTCCCTCTAGCCTGTGGCTGGCTGTGGCTGCCCTGAGGCTAAGACCTCCAGCTAGAGAGGGGCTGGGGTCAGCTCCCAGAGTGCTGTGCTGGCCACTTCCTGCCAGGCTGTTATCAATGGGAAGTTAGCTTCTCTGTGTCATTTTGTGGGTTCTGTAGCTCCAAAGTTTGTTCAGTATCACCTTTTACATTAATTGGAAGAGGTAGAAGCCAGAGCCCCACAGAAATCCTGTTTCTACTCCATCATCTTGACTCTGCCCCTCAGTGCTATTATTTCAATAAATTTTTATTAAGTTTCTACTGTGCTAGGCCCTGGGATACAAAGATGAAAAAATAACCCCTGACTTCAAGCAATTTACTGGAGGAGATAAAGAATATACAAAAATCAATATGATTCAAGATAGACTGAAATTGAGACAAAAGGGAAGTGCTGACTATGTCTTCTGGAAATTTTTGTTTAGGTAGAAGATAGTATTATAAACAATATTAATTGTAACAGACTTCATAGAACCTACTGGAATCTAGAGGATCAAAATTCTCTCTACAATGTCCCCAACAAGTGATCATCCAAGTTTCCCTTAGAGACCTTCAGTAATTTAGAACATCCTAAGGCAATCAATTTTGATTTTAGACAGTTCAGATTGTTAGAAAGCTTTTTCCTTATGAAAAACCAAAGTCTTCCACCTACTCCTAGATCTGTCCAGGATGGCCAAAATAATAATAATGACTATAGATATTTTCATAAAGATTTAAAGTTTTCAAGATGCTTTACACACTTTATTCCATCCTCATTGGAGCCTCACAACTAATCTGTCAGGAAGGCATAATAGGTTAACACCATTAACAAATTATTTCTATTTTACAGATGCAGAAATTTCAACTAAGAGAGATTAATAGACTTGCTATGGGTCCAAGAGTTATAGTTTAGAACGGGTAATAAATAGACGTTCTGTGGGCCTAACAGCAAGAGCTAGGTTTTCTGACTTGGAACCTAACAATATGGAATCAGGAAGACCTGAGTTCACATTCCAACACTAGCTGAGTGAGCTAAGGTGCAGCTCCTCAATTATAAAAAAGGGGATACTAATAGAACCTACCTCCCAGGGTTGTTGTGTGGGTCAAATGAGATGTTTGTAAAATACTTAGCATAGTGCCTGGAAAATAGTAGGTGTTATATAAAGGCTCATTCCCCTCTCCTTCCACTCTCCTGTAATGGGCACTGGTACAAAAATGTACTCTAGTACTCCAGTGGATTTGTGATTTCCTTCATTTGGACGTTCCCTTCATTGAACCATGCTTTCCTGCTGATCCTATGCAATTCTTGTCCATGTCCTCACATAAATTTATCATAAGATGGTACACCCTCTTATGAAGCATCTCTATCTAAAGCACTAGAGACCTTCCTCACTTTCTTCTTACTTCACTTTATTATCTGGATATTTATACATTGTATATACCTGACAAAATCAGGCATTTTATTAATGTGTCAGCCATGATGACTCTTTAAGAAAGTCCATGAACACCTTTATAGTGTCCCATTTCCCCTTCATCTAGTTTGAGAAATTCTTTCTTGGCCTAGACTCCTTTTTGCAGCTTTTCTTGTAACCTTCAAAGTTTTTCATTATCCAGATATTAATGTATTTTAGGTATCCATTCTTATACTTCACTCCTAATTCCAGTGGGGATTCAACTGTTAGCCAGGCTTTTTCTCTAGCAGTCTAACATTAATAAAACTTTGCTGTGACCCAAATCATCAAGAATAAAGACTCTATATTTATCCCATCTCAGGCGTTAGGGGCACTTCCTTCCCTGCCCCCTCGTCCATGATCTGGAAAATTCCTATAAAATTTTTGGGGTACCAGAGAAGTATGGTTTTTTCTTTTCCGTTTTTCTGCGGTATTTACAGTATTGAAAGATAAAATATATTGATGTTATATAATACTATACATATATTTATGCATTTCTGAGTTTCTTTTTTTTTAATTTGTTCAGGCCTAATCTTGTTTTTATTTTTTTTATTTAAACAAATGAGTTATTAACTTCTATTTTACATCGTTCATTTCTGCCAGATTTTGAGTTACAATCATTCACCCCCACCGTTTTTCCCCTGCCCACCCTCCCAGAATAGCAGTCCCGCAAGATATCGCTTCCTCCAATCTGCTCTCTCCCATATGATCTCCCATATCCCCTTCGACTTTTCCATTAGAGGAAGGTGAATCTTCGTGACCCAATGCCTGCACATCTTATCTCCCAATTGCAAGCAAAAGAGTATTAATAATAGTATTTATATATATTTGAAACATTTAATCTTAAGACCTTGAATTTCAGATCTATTCCCTTCCTCCCTTGTCACCCATTCCTTCTAGGAAGATAAGTAATTCAGTATATGTTGTACATGTCTAGCTATGCAAAACATTATCATAGTAGATATATTGTACAAGGCTGCTTATAATTCCCTCCCACTCATCCCACCCCCCATCTGGTCCATTCCCTACTTGATCCTGTCCCTCTTCTATAGTGGGTACTTCCAAACTCCCCTCCCCCAAGGATGCCCTCCCATCCAGCATCCCTCCTTTCATCCCCCTTCCCCCTATTCTACTGTAGGTTGAGATATCCCATTTAGTATGTATGTCATTCTCTCCCTGAACCAAATTCAATGAGAATGTGGTTTTGCCTTTTTGCCTTCCTATTCTTCCCCTCCCTTGCAGCCACTTCCCCTTGCTTCTTCTACATGAGATAGTTTACCCTACCCTGTCTCTCCCCATCTCCTCTTGCCACTTTCCTCTCTCACCTCATAATTTCATCCCTTGAGTATCCTCCCTTCCCAAAAAATACAACCTATGCCCTCTATCCATATATAACTATAACCATATACACACACATTCACATATGTATTCATATGACCATACACCCTTCTTCCATTGTTTTCATACTGAGAAAGATTTCATCAGTCACAGTTATTGTTTTTCCATATAGGAATGTAAATAGCTCAACTTTGATAAGTTCCTTTTGATTTCTTTTCCCTGATTACCTTCTCAGGCATCTCTTGCTTCTTCTGTCTGGATGTCAGATTTTCTATTCAATGCTGGTTTTTTCCTCAAGAATGCTTGAAAGTCCTCTATTCCACTGAATGAACATATTTTCTCCTGAAACAAAATACTCAGTTTTGCTGGGTAGGTGACCCTTGGGTTCAGTCCCAGTTCTTTTGCCCTCTGGAATATCATATTCCATGCCCTTCAATCCCTCAGTGTAGAAGCTGCCAGGTCCTGGGCTATTCTGATTGTGTTTCCACAATATTGAAATTGTTTCTTCCTGGCTGCTTGTAGTATTTTCTCCTTGATCTGGGGATTTTGGAACCTGGCTATAATATTCCTGGGGGTTTTCTTTTTGGGATCTTTTTCAGGAGGTGATGGGTGGATTCTTTCAACCTCTATTTTGCCCTCTGGATCTAAAATATCAGGGCAGTTTTCCTTGAGAATTTCTTGAAGGGTGATTTCTAGGTTCTTTCCTTGATCATGGCTTTCAGGTAGTCCAATAATTTTTTAAATTGTCTCTCCTGGATCTATTTTCCAGGTCAGTGGTTTTTCCCATGAGATATTTCACATTGCCTTCTACTCTTTCATTTGTTTGGATCTGCTTAACAACATCTTGATTTCTTATAAAGTCGCTCTGAAGGAATGTATCTCCTCAGTGAACTTTTGAGATTCTTTTTCCATATGGCAAATTTGACTTTTTGAGGCATTCTTCTCCTCATTGCCCTTTTGGGCCTCCTTTGCCATTTGAGTTAGTCTGTTTTTTAAGGTGTTGTTTTCCTCAATCAGGCTGTTGACCCTCATTTCATAATTTTCCTGCATCCTTCTCATTTCCCTTTCCAAATTTTCCTCCACTTCTCTTATTTGATTTTTAAAGTCCTTCTTAAGTTCCTCTATGGCCTGCAACCCACTCATGTTTTCCCCTGGGGCTTTTGGAGCAGGACTTCTGACCTCACAGTCCTCTTCCCCTATGCTTCGACCCTCTTTGCCCCCAAAGTAGGAGTCTAGGGTTGCATTTTTCTGTTTAATTTGTTTCCTTTGCCTTGGCATGTTGCCACTTAATTACTTGACTTTTGGGCTTGTGGCCATAGTATGTCTTTGCCTCCAGATAGGGGAATTTTCGTCCTGAACGTGTGGGGGGGCAACTTCCGTTTCTGGCAAGCTGGAAACCTACCCATGACCTCCACCCCAGATCACAATCCAAATCCAGGGAGGTTAAAGCAAGAGTGATTACCCCCTAAGACTGATCTCTGGATCTCCCTACAGTTCGCAGGCCAGGAGCTGGAGCTGCCTCTGAAAACTACAAAATGGTGTGTCTCCTCAGTGGCTTCTAGCTCCCAGGGGAGGAAGCAGACACTTTCCCCAAATACTGGTCCCACAGTCAACCGGGCAGTAACCTCTCACTTTGTCCCAGGCATGTCTATGTTGATAATTCTGGGATCGCCACAGCTGCTGGTGTTCTGGGGTCCCTCCAGCTGGCCACCGGCCCCACCGCCCTGGGGCTAAAATCGCGACCCAGGCAGACCTGTCCTTGGCTCTTGGCACTGCACTGCAGGCTCCCAGAGCGCTGTGCTGGTCCTTCCTGCAGGGTTGCTGGGCTGTCCTCAGCAGGAGGTTAGCTTCTCTGTGTCGTTCTGTGGGTGCTGGGGCTCCAGAAGTTGTTCAGAGTCCCCTTTTACATATTTTGGGTGTAATCTGGGGGCAGAGTGGCTTGGACGAGATGTTTCTACTCCACCGTCTTTGCTCTACCCTCCATTTCTGAGTTTCTAAAGCTTTTTCTGTGTCATCTACTGGCCTTTGTGTGTTGTCTTTAGCTTCCACAAAAGTCCCCCAAAATTTCCTTTTTTTTTTCTTATGCCAACCCATAATATTTCAAAACTGTGATGAGGAAAGTCACTATGTGAAAGGGATAACTTTAGTTCTCTGTATTGTGCCACCTTCTTTCTGGTATATAAAGCAGCTCATTGTCTGGGCATATCTTCTTTCAGAGGTTGTGGGTCTTAATCAAGGCTCTTAACATTATTGATGTCATGGAGTCCTTTGAGAGTTTGATGAAGCCTATGGATTCCTTTCCTAATAATATTTTTATGTGGATAAAATAAAATGAATTTAATTACAAAGTAAAACATTGAAATAAAACCATTATACAGTTTCATATACAATCTTTTTATTGTGCTGTGTTATGGAAACACTTGTTTTGTTCCAGAAATAAAAAATTAAATTTAAGAAAAAAAATTACAGCTATCAAGATTAAAAAAAAAAATTCATGGACCTCAGGCTAATGACCCCTGGAAATCAAGAATTCCACTCACTCCACTTATTCTCCATTTGAGAAAACACCCAAAACAGCCATCATAGTTTTTGCAAATCCCCACCAACCCACAAAGCCCAGACAATCTGTCCACCTCACCTCTTAGCTGGTACTTCCCCCTTTCAATTCACTTTTATGAGTAGTCTTCTATTAGAATTTCAGTTCATTTGAGGCAAGAACTGATTTTCATTGTGATGAAATGTATATTCCTAGCTTTGCATAGGGCCTAGTATAGAGTAAACACTTAATAAATAATGTCTCCATCTACATATTAGAATCCTTTGGTGTACTTATCAGTGCCTACTGTTCCACTCTATCCCAGGGATAGAGCCCTGGGCCTGGACTCAGGAAGACCTTAGTTTAAATCCAGTCTCAGACACTTACTAGCTGTGTGACCCTGGGTAAGTCACTTAATGCTTGTTTGCCTCAATTTCCTGATCTTTAAAATTAACTGGAGAAGGAAATGGCAAACTGCTCTAGTATCTCTGCCATGAAAATCTGAAATGGGGTCACAGAGGGTTGGATAAGAGTGAAATGACTGAACACCACCAACAACAACATAGCAGGGAAGCATGGGAGGGAAAACTAGTTTTGTAGGGTGACAATATTTTTGGTCCTCTCTACCCAAAGCATTAGGATTCCCAGAGAAACAGAACACCCACCTTACAAGAAAGACATATTAGACTGTGTATTTTACCAGACCACCAAGACAGTGGTTTCCTGCATGAGTCATTGTTGCATGAGTAATTAGCTTAATTCAGTACCCAAAATCTTAATCAAATAAACATTTCCCAAGTAGATCAGAATTATATGGTTATCTTGCTTTTTTCCCATTTGGATGTCTTTCAATTCCCCCAGTTTATTAGCTCGGTTCAGTATCTTTGAGCTTTACTCAAAATTTAAAGTGTGGGTTTTTATGATTCTGGTAGAAGCAATTGCTTCCAAGGGAGAAAACATTCTGTAAATTACATGTAAATGTTTTTACTTGGCTGGGTTCTTTTGCATCTGTGCAGAGGATCATTTTAATTTACCCAAGAATGAAGATTTCCAATGATTGAATGGAGTGTGCATGCTTGTGTATCTAATTTCTAGTTCATTTATACAGGATTCTAGCAGACACCAGGGGCATTTTGGTTTAATGTAAGTGCTACTTAAAAAATAAAATAAAATTATAATAAAAAGCTAAGGATTAGCTTGGCATTTCTAATTTTATTTCCAAGCTGCCCTGCATAGTCAGGTAAAATAGACCTGGGCTGGGTAATTTGACAAGATGGTCTCTAAGCAGTAAGGCTTCATTTATTCTAGTACCGGAAAGAAGGAGAACTAAAATGTTATTGACCAACAAGAGCTTTTTTCTTTGTGATGACATACATTTGTAATGATAATGACTGTTTTTTACATTGGTATCATTCAATTTTTTATCTCTAGGATTATTTTAGCTTTTCACAGTCATATTTGAAAATGCAAAATTGTAAAGGCTTCATTAATTCAGTGTTGTCTCTTTGGACCATTAGAACATTTCCCAGAAATAAGCAGCTTTGAGCTGTTTATTGACAGTGAAAAGGATGTGACATTTTGACATTAATCAGTTGCTGGGTGAAGAGAGAGATACAGGTTTAGATGTTCTAATTTTATTTTTCCATCACTGAAAAATCTAATAATAAAGGCCACTGGAATGTGAAAGTGGTATGAATATTAGCTTCTGCCAGATTCAGAAACCTAAGACCACATTCCCCTTATATTTCTCACTGCTGTTTTCTTGAATGCTGAAAATTAATAAAATGCTACAGCTCCAAAATGTAGCTGAGCTACTCATGCTCCTTTGTGGTCATTTTATTAAGTTTAATTATATTAACTTCCATTTAGTTTTGCATTATTGTTATTTTTTTTAACTTACATGTTCTTCTAGGAGAGGGAGTAAGATTTAATGGATACAGAAATGGTCTCAGAACCAGGAAGATTGGCATTCAGATCTACAAGTTCCCCATACTAAAGAAGTCACAGATCTATTTCTTACCCCTCTATTCTCTAGAACTGTGGGATGGGGAGTTAGTTTTGAATTCAGAAAGCTGAGGGTTGAAATCCTACCTCTTGTGTGAAACTATAGCACATGTGTGATATTAAACAAGTCATAATCCTAGTTCTCAATGTCATCTGCATTGGTAGACTGTCCTCTCCTAGGACTTTACTAGAACGATAAAATACATACAGTCCTCAGTCCTATATTCCCCAATTCTTTTGTATATAATGAGAGAATAAGTATTTCTCCTCTTCATAACTGATAATACAGGGGTACAGCAAAATCCAAGAAAGCTGATAAAGATTTATAGTAGTCACTTGGTATTATAACTCCCAGCTCTATAGTGCCAACACATCATCCTATATGCTTTCACCAGCATATACCATGAAACACCAAGGTGGAGAAGAGCTTGACATATGATCCAGTCCAGGCCCTTCTGGACTTCCAATACAAATTTTCCTTACTCTAAAGGATTAGGAAATGCTTATATTATTCTACAAAGTAAAAATAAAATAATTTAAAAAAAAAAAAAAGAAATGACAGGGGAAAATGACCCTCTGCTTCAGATTATATCTGAACCAGGATATGCTTCCCAAGCATCTGTGACTCACATTTGCTGGTGTGTTGGTCCCAGAACTTGTCCGTGTTCTAAGGCTTTTAGCCAAAGGTACCAGGATGGAAATGATAGGACTATTTTAATACTCCTAAACAGAAATTCCAGTCTGTCGCTTGCCTGCTAAGCCACAATGCCTCCCATAGTTAACATAATCCTTATTAATACAAATTAGTTTAAAAATGTAAATCTTAACTATCTATAACTCAAGTGGTTGGTAAAAGTACTTGTGGGATATATTATGCTGTCATTCAATTTTTAAATGGGAGGAAAATGCATCAGAGAAGTACAATTTTTAAAACCTAACATTTATTTTCCCAATAAAGCAGGTGGCTTTGGGGTTTCATGGTGTAATTCTTTGTCATTATTTTATGTTAATCATATAAATTATAAAGGTTAATTCATTCAATTTCTAAAGAATTTCAGGGTCACATGAAGGTCAAGCAGAGAGTTAGATAACGATACTTGAACTTGTCTAGTAGACCCCCTCTGAAAGTCCTGTCATGGTTTTGGTTTGTGTTGAAGGTGTCTTCATGTTGTTCAGTTGAATCCACACACCACTTTCCTTGTATTTTGTGCAACTGATGAACTATGCTTACAAGGTAAGCAAGAGTTCTGTGTTAGATAACGTAGCTGTTAACCACCATTTCTTAGAGCTGACTATCCTATGCCTGCTGGTTGTTTCCATAGAAAGCAATGTTAGCAGCAGTGACAGAGAACTATCTAGCTCAGGGATGGGGGATCTTCAGCCTTGAGGCACATGTGGCCTCACATGTGGCACATGCAACCTCAAGGCCTCAGGTTCCCCAGCCCTGAGCTAGCTGGAACTAATTTAGGGAAAATGGAAAGATATCACTTGGTTCCACATAAAAATCTAAATATGCCCTCAGGAAGGAAACTGAATGGAGTAAACTGTGGGAACTCTTCATGATTTCACTCCATCTCTGATATAAACTCTGGTGCCCAGACCAGGTCGCTAACATTGCAAACTTTGAATTCCTCATGCCAACTCTGTCTTGTGCCCAGAGCCTCCCCATAGGGATGGTTCAAATAGGCAGTTGTAGGTTGGATTTGATGAGAGTTTTCACCAACCTTTACTTTCCCAGCATTAGTGCACACTTTATGTGGGCTTCAAGATTTCAGGAACTTGACCCTCTACCAAAACAAAAAATCTACATACATCCAGATTCACCCCAATTAGGCAATATAGTCATTCTATCCTGTGCTTCTCAGCTTTAATCGTTCTCTCCCCCATACTCAGTCCCTTTACCCATGTCACAAAATAAAAATGTTGGAGGGGCGGCTAGGTGGCACAGTGAGTAGAGGGTTGGCCCTGGAGTCAGAAGGACCTGAGTTCGGATCCGGCCTCAGACAGGTAACGCGCGCGCGCGCACACACACACAGACACACACAAAACCTAGACGTGTGACCTTGGGCAAGTTACTTAACCCCAATTGCCCTCCAAAAAAAGGAAAAAACAAAAAAAAATAAAAAAAAATAAAAAAATAAACATCAAACATAAAGTTTAGGGGCGGCTAGGTGGCGCAGTGAATAGAGCGCCAGCCCTGGAGTCAGAAGGACCTGAGTTCAGAGCTGGCCTCCGACACTTAATCCACACAAACAAAAACCTAGCTGTGTAACCTTGGGCAAGTTACTTAACCCCAATTGCTTTAAAAAAAAAATATTGGACTTGGAATTAGGAAGAATCAATTTGAATCCTGGCTCTGACATTTACAATATGGATCACCCTAAAGAGGTCACCTTAACCTCTTAACCTCAGTTTCCTTATCAGTAAAATGGGGATGATGATAATTGCTTCAACCTTACATGCTTATTGCAAAGATCGAATGAGATAATTAGACATGTAAAGCATTTTTTTTAAACAAATGCTTTATTAACTTCTGTTTTACATCATTCATTTCCGCCAGATTTTGAGTTACAATCATTTTCCCCCCATTATTCCCCTACCCAACCTCCCAGAACAGCAGTCCCACAAGATATCGCTTCCTCCAATCTGCTCTCTCCCATACCTTCTCCCATACCCCCATCGACTTTTCCATTAGAGGAAGATGAATCTTTGTGTCCCAATGCCTGCACATCTTATCTCCCAATTATAAGCAAAAGAGTATTAATAATAGTATTTATATATATATTTGAAACATTTAATGTTACGACCTCGAATTTCAGATCCATTTCCTTCCTCCCTTGTCACCCATTCCTTCTTGGGAGATAAGTAATTCAGTATATGTTGTACATGTCTAGCTATGCAAAACATTATCATAGTAGATATATTGTACAAGGCTGCTTATAATTCCCTCCCACTCATCCCACCCCCCACCTGGTCCATTCCCTACATGATCCTGTCCCTCTTCTATAGTGGGTACTTCCAACCTCCCCTCCCCCAAGGATGCCCTCCCATCCATCATCCCTCCTCTCATCCCCCTTCCCCCTATCCTGCTGCAGGTTGAGATATCCCATTTAGTATGTATGTCATTTTCTCCCTGAACCAAATTCAATGTGAATGTGGTTTTGCCTTTTTAGCCTTCCTTATTCTCCCCCTCCTTTGCACCCACTTCCCCTACATGAGATAGTTTACCCTACCATGTCTCTCCCCATCTCCTCTTGCCACTTTCCTCTCTCACCTCATAATTTCATCCCTTGAGTATTGTCCCTTCCCAACAAATTCAACCTATGCCCTCTATCCATATATAACTGTAACCATATACACACACATTCACATATGTATTCATATGACCACACCCCCTTCTTCCATTATTTTCATAGTGAGAAAGATATCATCAGTCACAGTTATTGCTTTTCCATATAGGAATGTAAATAGTTCAACTTTGATAAGTTCCTTTTGATTTCTTTTCCCTGATTACCTTCTCAGGCATCTCTTCCTTCTTGTGTCTGGATGTCAAATTTTCTATTCAACTCTGGTTTTTTCCTCAAGAATGCTTGAAAGTCCTCTATTCCACTGAATGACCATATTTTCCCCTGAAACAAAATACTCAGTTTTGCTGGGTAGGTGACCCTTGGGTTCAGACCCAGCTCTTTTGCCCTCTGGAATATCATATTCCATGCCCTTCAATCCCTCAGTGTAGAAGCTGCCAGGTCCTGGGCTATTCTGATTGTGTTTCCACAATATTGAAATTGTTTCTTCCTGGCTGCTTGAAGTATTTTCTCCTTGATCTGGGGATTCTGGAACCTGGCTATAATATTTCTGGGAGTTTTCTTTTTGGGATCTTTTCAGGAGGTGATCAGTGGATTCTTTCAACCTCTATTTTGCCCTCTGGATCTAAAACATCAGGGCAGTTTTCCTTGAGAATTTCTTGAAGGGTGATTTCTAGGTTCTTTCCTGATCATGGCTTTCAGGTAGTCCAATAATTTTTAAATTGTCTCTCCTGGATCTATTTTCCAGGTCAGTGGTTTTTCCCATGAGATATTTCACATTGCCTTCTAATCTTTCATTTGTTTGGATCTGCTTAACAGCATCTTGATTTCTCATAAAGTCATTAGCTTCCATTTGCTCCAGTCTAACTCTGAAGGAATGAATCTCCTCAGTGAACTTTTGAGATTCTTTTTCCATCTGGCAAATTCGACTTTTTAAGGCATTCTTCTCCTCATTGCCCTTTTGGGCCTCCTTTGCCATTTGAGTTAGTCTATTTTTTAAGGTGTTGTTTTCCTCAGTCAGGCTGTTGACCCTCATTTCATACTTTTCCTGCATCCTTCTCATTTCTCTTTCCAATTTTTCCTCCACTTCTCTTATTTGATTTTTAAAGTCCTTCTTAAGGTCCTCTATGGCCTGCAACCCGCTCATGTTTTCCCCTGGGGCTTTTGGAGCAGGACTTCTGACCTCACAGTCCTTTTCCTGCTCTACGCCCCCAAAATAGGAGTCTAGGGTTGCATTTTTCTGTTTCCTTTGCCTTGGCATGTTGCCACTTAATTGCTTGACTTTTGGGCTTGTTGCCACACTATGGCTTTAAGGCCAGCTAGAGGAATTTTCGTCCCGAACGTGTGGGGGGCAACTTCCGTTTCTGGCAAGCTGTAAACCCACCCACAACTTCCACCCTAGATCACAATCCAGATCCAGGGAGGTTAAAGCAAGAGCAATTACCCCCCAAGACTGATCGCTGGATCTCCCCACGATTTGTAGGCTGGGAGCCGGAAATGCCTCTGAAAACTACAAAATGGTGTTTCTCCTCAGAGGCTTCTAGCCCCCAGGGGAGGGAGCTGACGCATTCCCCAAATACAGGTCCCAAAGTCCATAGGACACTAACCTCTTACTTTGTCCTAGGCCTGTCTATGTTGATAATTCTGGAGTCGCCACAGCTGCTGGTGTTCTGGGGTCTCTCCAGCCGGCTGCTGGCCCTGCCGCCCTGGGGCTAAAACCTCGGCTCATGCGGACCTGGGCTTGGCTAGGCTCCTGCGCTCTGTGCTCTGCGCGCTGCCGGCTCCCAGACCTCTGCCCTGGTCCTTCCTGCAGGGCTGTCCTCAGCGGGAGGTTAGCTTTTCTGTGTCGTTCTGTGGGTGCTGGGGCTCCAGAAGTTGTTCAGAGTCCTTTTTTACATAGTTTGGGGGGAATCTGGGAGCAGAGAGGCTTGGAAGAGCTGTTTCTACTCTGCCATCTTGGCTCCGCCCCGACATGTAAAGCATTTTGCAAACCTTAAAGCACTACATAAATGGTAGCTGTTGATTTGGTCCAAGATATATCAGCCCAGTTCCCACTCTCTGCTTACCCGAAATACTCAACTCTAGTGAAAAGACTAGTTGGGTCAGACTCTAACTAATTTAGCTGTTATCCACAACCCTGTTTCCCAAAGGAATCCTTTCCCTCATGCTACCTATAGCACCATCTGAGCCCTAGTTTGTATCCAGGACCTTCCTTGCTTCTTTCTCTTATTGACAAACCTCTACTTCCAATCCATATACCACCTCCTGCCTCTGGCCTCTCAACAACTTACTGTCTCTGGCTTTATACAATTAATCTGACACCTCAGGGACCCTCCTTGGACAGGAATCTTCTAGCTATGGGCTTCATGATATCCAGGCTTCAGTCCATCTCCAGTACCAACCTCTGGTGCCCAGACCATGGCTCTAATGATGCTAACTTTGAATTCCCTATGCCATTTCTATCTAGTACCCAGAGCCTCCCCATGAGTATGGTTCAAATAGGCAGTTGCAGGTTGGATTTGATGACAGCTTTCACCAGCCTTTATTTTCCCAGCATTAGTACACACTCTGTATGGCTTCAAGATTTTATGAACCTTGACCCTCTCTACCAACACAAAAAATCTACATACACCCAGACTTACCACAATTAGGCAATATAGTCATTCTGTCCTGTGCTTCTCAACTGCAACCTTCAACAAAGGACTATCTATATCTATATTCATCTATACACACATATGCATATGTATACATGTGTATGTATATGTGCATATATGTGTACATATTGTGTGTAATATACATACATATACTTTTAACTTCTGGTTTTGTATCTAAAATCGTCTTTTGTCAATGCAAGGCTACACACACACACACACACGTATATATAGATACACACATATATGTATATAATATAGATATATATTTTTTCCCTTCTGTATTTTTTTCTATATGTACATTGTTTCTTATTATGCTGTTGTGGTAAGTAGCTCTCTAGACTTATATTCAGGAGATGCAAATTGAAATCCTACCTCAGACCAAAGGAAGAAGCTATCTGCATCCGAAGAAAGAACTGATAAATAGAAGTATGTGTTGAATGATTTTATGTATGTATGCATATTTGTGTCTAATAGTAGCCATCTCTGGGTGGGGGAGAAAAAAAGTAATTTACATTATATATTTTAAAATAGCAAGTTGTACATAAGATATTTGCAGTTTCATGTGCAGTCATCTTTTTTATTATACTATGTATAAAAATATTTCTTTTATTCCATAATTAAAATTTTAATTTTTTTTTTCAAATTCAACATTAGAAACTTAAGTAGGTATGCAACTTTGGTCAAATCATCTAAAATGGCTACACTAACACATGTACTTCCTACCTTACAGAGTTGTGATAAGGAAATTACATGGAAAACCTTAAAACACTATAGAAACATGAGTTATTAATATCTTTCATCTCAGTCCAACCATTGTTTATCAGACAGTTTCTAACCTTGTCTTTACTATGATGTACAAACCTCATAAATGTGAATTAAGGGCGGAGCCAAGATGGTGGAGTAGAAACAGCTCATCCAAGCCACTCTGCCCTCAGATTCCCCCCAAACTATGTAAAAAGGGACTCTGAACAACTTCTGGAGCCCCAGCACCCACAGAACGACACAGAGAAGCTAACCTCCCACTGAGGACAGCCCAGCAGCCCTGCAGGAAGGACCAGGGCAGAGGTCTGGGACCTGGCAGCGCACAGCGTGCAAAGCGCAGGAGCCTAGCCAAGCCCAGGTCCCAGTGAGCCGAGGTTTTAGCCCCAGGGCGGCAGGGCCAGCAGCCAGCTGGAGGAACCCCAGAACACCAGCAACTGTGGCGACTCCAGAATTATCAACATAGACAGGCCTAGGACAAAGTAAGAGGTTAGTGTCCTATGGACTTTGGGACCCCTATTTAGGGAATGCATCGGCTCCCTCCCCTGGGGGCTAGAAGCCTCTGAGGAGACAAGCCATTTTGTAGTTTTCAGAGGCAGCTCCAGCTCCTGGCCTGCAAATCGTAGAGAGATCCAGTGATCAGTCTTGGGGGGTAATTGCTCTTGCTTTAACCTCCCTGGATCTGGATTGTGATCTAGGGTGGAAGTCATGGGTGGGTTTACAGCTTGCCAGAAAAGGAAGTTGCCCCCCACACATTCGGGATGAAAATTCCTCTATCTGGCCTTAAAGCCATAGTGTGGCAACAAGCCCAAAAGTCAAGTAATTAAGTGGCAACATGCCAAGGCAAAGGAAACAGAAAAAAAATGCAACCCTAGACTCCTATTTTGGGGGCATAGAGCAGGAAAAGGACTGTGAGGTCAGAAGTCCTGCTCCAAAAGCCCCAGGGGAAAACATGAGCAGGTTGCAGGCCATAGAGGACCTTAAGAAGGACTTTAAAAATCAAATAAGAGAAGTGGAGGAAAAATTGGAAAGAAAAATGAGAAGGATGCAGGAAAAGTATGAAATGAGGGTCAACACCCTGACTGAGGAAAACAGCACCTTAAAAAATAGACTAACTCAAATGGCAAAGGAGGCCCAAAAGGGCAATGAGGAGAAGAATGCCTTAAAAAGTCGAATTTGCTAGATGGAAAAAGAATCTCAAAAGTTCACTGAGGAGATTCATTCCTTCAGAGTTAGACTGGAGCAAATGGAAGCTAGTCACTTTATGAGAAATCAAGATGCTGTTAAGCAGATCCAAACAAATGAAAGAGTAGAAGGCAATGTGAAATATCTCATGGGAAAAACCACTGACCTGGAAATAGATCCAGGAGAGACAATTTAAAAATTATTGGACTACCTGAAAGCCATGATCAAAGAAAGAACCTAGAAATCACCCTTCAAGAAATTCTCAAGGAAAACTGCCCTGATGTTTTAGATCCAGAGGGCAAAATAGTGGTTGAGAGAATCCACCGATCACCTCCTAAAAAAGATCCCAAAAAGAAAACTCCCAGGAATATTATAGCCAGGTTCCAGAATCCCCAGATCAAGGAGAAAATAGTACAAGCAGCCAGGAAGAAACAATTTCAGTATTGTGGAAACACAATCAGAATAGCCCAGGACCTGGCAGCTTCTACACTGAGGGATCGAAGGGCATGGAATATGATATTCCAGAGGGCAAAAAGAACTGGGAATGAACCCAAGGGTCACCTACCCAGCAAAACTGAGTATTTTGTTTCAGGGGAAAATATGGTCATTCAGTGGAATAGAGGACTTTCAAGCATTCTTGAGGAAAAAACCAGAATTGAATAGAAAATTTGACACCCAGACACAAGAAGCAAGAGATGCCTGAGAAGGTAATCAGGGAAAAGAAATCAAAAGGAACTTTATCAAAGTTGAACTATTTACATTCCTATATGGAAAAGCAATAACTGTGACTGATGATATCTTTCTCACTATGAAAATAATGGAAGAAGGGTGTGTGGTCATATGAATACATATGTGAATGTGTGTGTATATGGTTACAGTTATATATGGATAGAGGGCATAGGTTGTATTTGTTGGGAAGGGAGAATACTCAAGGGATGAAATTATGAGGTGAGAGAGGAAAGTGGGAAGAGGAGATGGGGAGAGACAGGGTAGGGTAAACTATCCCATGTAGAAGAAGCAAGTGGAAGTGGTTGCAAAGGAGGGGGAGAATAAGGAAGGCTAAAAAGGCAAAACCACATTCACATTGAATTTGGTTCAGGGAGAAAATGACATACATACTAAATGGGATATCTCAACCTGCAGCAGGATAGGGGGAAGGTGGATGAGAGGAGGGATGATGGATGGGAGGGCATCCTTGGGGTGAGGGGAGGTTGGAAGTACCCACTATAGAAGAGGGACAGGATCATGTAGGGAATGGACCAGGTCGGGGGGTGGGATGAGTGGGAGGGAATTATAAGCAGCCTTGTACAATATATCTACAATGATAATGTTTTGCATAGCTAGACATGTACAACATATACTGAATTACTTATCTCCCAAGAAGGAATGGGTGACAAGGGAGGAAGGAAATGGATCTGAAATTAGAGGTCTTAACATTAAATGTTTCAAATATATATAAATACTATTATTAATACTCTTTTGCTTGTAATAGGGAGATAAGATGTGCAGGCATTGGGACACAAAGACTCACCCTCCTCTAATGGAAAAGTCGATGGGGGTATGGGAGAAGGTATGGGAGAGAGCAGATTGGAGGAAGCGATATCTTGTGGGACTGCTGTTCTGGGAGGTTGGGTAGGGGAATAATGGGGGGAAAATGATTGTAACTCAAAATCTGGCGGAAATGAATGATGTAAAACAGAAGTTAATAAAGCATTTGTTTAAAAAAAAAAAAGAATCTAGCCCACTGTTCTCCACAGCATAACAATAAACTTTATAATTTCAGCTTCAACAAAATAAATAAATAAATGTGAATTAAATTTAATTTAGAAAATCTAATTTTGTATGGTGGACTTGGTTAATGTCTTAAGTTGCCCCATTACTATATTTAGGTAAATGAAGCACTGAGGTCTGGGCTAAGTCTTTTTTTATGGTGTTAAAAAGCCAATAGTTGGAATAGTCTACTCACAGTCTGGCTGGAGAAGGAAGGTTGGGAAGACAAGAAAAGACAGTATTTAGAAAACAAGATTAGATTTCAAAACAGGAGATTTGGTTTTAAATTTTACCTCCAGTACTTACATGTGACCTTAGGTGATTTTGTTAATCTCAATGAGCCTCAGTTTCCTCATTTATAAAATGAGAAAGATGATTCCTGACTCATAGGTTTGTTGAGGGGATCTAACACTAGGTAAATGTAAAGCTCATGTGAGCTGTTGGAATGAGACAGTAAAGAATCATAACTCCCTCACAAAATGGTTGGTATTCATTACTGGTAGGTGGATTTGGGCTAAATTATGAGATTAAGTTCTATTTTAGTATAAGGAACATCTGAATGCTTAGTTCCCAAAGAGATGCTAAAGTTATGCAAGAATATATAAAATCTAATCTATGAAGATTAAGACAAAATTTGAGGATACCATTTCTGAGCTCTCTTAATTTCTCTGACCAGATCCAAGGGGAAAACTGTTGAATTTTTAAATCTTGATGATTGCAGTATCAACACAGGTGATAGAATAATTTAATTAATGAGGGAGAGAATCTGGGCCTTAATTTAAAGAAAGGAAAAGTTTTTATTGCCTTTTCTTGTGTAACTCTGATAGATCTGAATGTTCACTAGTCACCATGAGTTTTATTCCAAGAATTCAATATTAATGTGATATTATGTGGCAGCCATACCCCAGGGATCCAGAGCTCCTTAATGAGAAAGTTCTCAGTGTCCTTGGTCCTGGGCTACTTATGGAGTCTACTAGCATTGTCTTTAGTTAGTAAAAAACATCTTGTTAGGCAGCTTCTCCTATCTTCTCAGAGGTGATCACAGCTCTCCTGGTTACTGTGGACATTAACAGGGATTTCTTAGAAAGCACTAACATGACTTAGTCGATAGTGTTCACAGTTCCTGAAGCTATGAATGTATGCATGGACAGGGGGCGGGGGAAGGAGGTGGGGAGGGAGGGGGAGGGAGGGAGGGAGGGAGGGAGAGAGAGAGAGAGAGAGAGAGAGAGAGAGAGAGAGAGAGAGAGAAAAGCATTTATTAAGCATATACTGAGTACTAAGCACTGAGCTAAGTGCTGGGAATAAATAAAATACTATGAATTCAAGGCATTAGCATTCTAATAAGGAGAATTAAGATCCAGATGCCATGGAGATGAAAGAGCAAATGATCCTTTGGGTACATAGTAGGATTGAAGAGCCCAGAGGTGTTTAAATTTGTCAACAGTGAATATGGTTATGTCCAGGGGTCTAGATGATATAATTGAGAAGGCCTGATGACTCTCCATCTTACTGGAAGGCTTTCAGGTGATGACATCCTGCTCTTTGAAGTTGTATACAGTGGCCCCACCACCATGGGTGTGTTGGGGGAGAGGTGACTATAGGGGCCATGCCCACATGTGCCAATCTGAATGTAGTGGGATCAGTAGGACTCCCTGCCAGAGACTGAGGATGAGAGGTCAGATTCTGGAATGTAAAAATAGGAAGGAGGGTTGGCAAGAAGGTTGAGGCAAAGACACAATTCTGGTGAGATTTAGGGGGAGGACCTCAAGGGAAGAAGGGATCCCCTATCCTTCTTGAACCATCCAACACACTTGGGTGGGGCAATGGGGAAAGGAAAGAAAGGAGGATGAAGGGGTTCTCTCCTCAGTTGGTTATTCATGTTACTTCAACTCAATATGTACTTATTCATTCATTCACTTATTTATTTGTTTATTTATTCTGTGTGAAGAACACTATACTATGTACAAGGAGAGATATACAGTTTAGATAAAAACTACTATCTGCCCTCATGGAATTTATAATCTGTTTCCCTCACCACTATCTACCTTCCTCAACAGCTCGCTCACCTCTGCAGGGTCTTTGTGTTAAGTGTAAGCTCCTTGAGAGCAAGGACTATTTTTATTCCTTTTTATCTCTTAATATTGTGCCTGGCATATAGCAGATCTTAAGAAATGTTTTTGTTGGGGCAGCTAGGTGACACAGTGAATAGAGCAGAAGCCCTGAAGTCAGGAGAACCTGAATTCAAATCCAGCCTCTGATTAGACACTTGACACTTACTAATTGTGTGACCCTGGGCAAGTCACTTAATCCCAAATGTCTCACAAGAAAAAAAAAGAAAAAGAAATTTTTTTGTTGATTAATTGATTCATCCACTCTTAGAGCTCAACTTCTGACCTAGGGTGCTTGAATTGGGGGCTATATACGTTATGAGATCAAGTTATCATTCGTGTGTGTATAAAAAAAGGTGTGTATATATACACATACATATACACATATGTGTTTAATAAAATGGGATAATACATTTTAAAATACGTTGCAATATACTTTAAAATACTTTTCACTTAAAGTGCTAAAGAAAGCCTAGTTATTGCTATATTATTACACCCATATATGCATACTGCATGACCTGTATAGACTATAAACTCTTTGACAGCAGGGACTGATGGACTTATGTCTTTCTATCCCTAGCATCTACTACAGTACAAGGCACTATGTCACTTAATAAGAATTTGTTGGGGCAGCTAGGTGGCACAGTGAACAGAGCATAGGCCCTGGAATCAGGAGGACCTGAGTTCAAATCTGGCCTCAGACACTTGACACAAAACTAGCCGTGTGACCTTGGGCAAGTCACTTAACCTCAATTGCCCTACCTTCCCCTCTCCAAAGAAAAAGCAAAGAAAAAATAAGAATTTGTTGATTGATTAAGCAAAAGGTTTGTAGCCAGAAGGAACCATAAAAATTATCTTGTCTGACCCCTTGCATTTACACTTGGGCCATGAAATATTAATGTCTTTTGCAAGGTCATACAGGTAGAAAGAAGCAGAAACAGGATTTGGACCCAAGTCACAGGATCATAGGTTTAGAGGCAGAAGAGAGTTTGCAGTTTTAGTAGAACCTCCTCATTTTGCAGATGAGGAAATTGAGGCTCCAAGCTAATTGTTCATTGGAAAGGAGAATATCCCAAATGTCCTCCAGTTTTCCTTCATTAAACACTAAGCCAGGTGCAATACCTGATAAGCAAGCCATGCTTTCATATCATGTGAGTCTGTTTCAGAGCACACTCTAAGTGTGCATTCTTGGGGGAAGCCCGATTTCATTTCTCAAAGCTGTGAACCCAAGGGGAGGTAAGAGCTTGTGATATTTGTCGTAGCTTAAAGGGAAATATTGCTTACTACACTATTTCATCCTGGGGAAATAGCTTTCAAAAATATCCCTTCTATAAAGTTCACATGATCTTGTCATTTCCTGTAAGTGATATGTGACAGTCAATTCTGTAAATATTTGTGTTTCAGGCTGACATGTATCACTCTCTTGGAATGAGTTCTGTGTTGCTAAATCATTATGGTAGAGATTAGAGTGGGATACAGAAGGCAAAGGGAAATAGGGAGCCTGGGGAAGTATTTTGGTTGTCACATGCTCTTGGTATCAAGTGCTGGATAGAACAGAAGCTTTGGAGTTAGGGAGCCCTGACTTCAAATCTTTTTTGACAAATAGTCGCTATGTAACTCTGGGAAAGTCATTTAACCTTTCATCACCTCAAGCACCTCTGCAAGACTCTAAATGACAGAACACTTGAAGATCTTCATGGGTAGAGATCTTCCCTGCCCCTTGATAGGTTTAAGTGACTCTGAAAACCTTCCCTGATTTGAAAATATACTCTGCCCCCTAATAGGCTGAATGTGGTTACATGGAGCCTATGGTAGGAGATTTGTTTTGCAGGAATGCCCACACCTTGTTACTTTGTGATTAGGTAGTGGGTCAAGAGGGTTGTGACATTCTCTGACCCTGGAGAAGGCTATATATACCTTGATCTGATGTTTTGCTTTGGGGCTCACTCTTGGAAAGAGTTGTATATTTCATTTGTTTCTTCATTATCCACAGCACTTAGAATAGCCATTTGAATATGGTAGGTGCTTCACAAACAATTGTTGACTGATCAGTTGAATTATGGATGATAACAATTTTAGCTGCCATTTAGATAGCATTTTGAAGCTTATAAAATCTTTCATATACATTATCCCATTTGACCTTAACAATAATAACACTGTGAAGTAAGGCCTATAATCATTATTATCCTATTTTTTCATATGAGGAAATTTAAGGCTGGGACTAAGTTTAAGTGATTTGCCCAAAGTCAGAGAGCTAGTCAATTTCAGAGGTATGATTTACAAACACTTCCTTCTTACTTCCAAGTCCTGGGTACCTTCTTCTGTACTGTCATATCAATCACTGATGTGATCCTGTGTCCATTCATTGATCATTCCACTCCCAAACCCTCTTCTAAATAACACCTGTCCAGACTCTTTCCTCAAACAATTGCTAGGTCTTAGGTCATCTGTTCTGGGCTCCCTCTTTTAACAGGGAGGTGGACTTCCTGGAGGGTTTGTGAGCTTGGTGTCATTTGAAAGTGCTAAAGAAATGTTTACTATCTATGAGTAATCTTGTAGAAGGGAGTCCTGTGTTATTTAGGAGGTTGGCCTAAATGACCTTTAAGATACTTTCCAACCTTAAAAATGTGGTTACATAGTTGATTTTTTTAAAAAAGTATGTATGTATGTATGTATGTATGTATGTGTGTGTATATATATATAAGTTCCCTTCTTTTCATTTATCCCTAGAGGAAACTACATGGTACAGCAGATAGCGTGTAGGGCCTGGAAGCAAGAAGACCTGAGTTCAAATATTGTCTTGGCCAAGTGCTGGCTGTGTGGCCCTGGACAAGTCACTTAACCCCTTGCCTCAATTTCCTCAACTGTATGGGGTAATAATGGCACATACCTCACAAGGTTGTTGTTTCAAATTAGAGAATATTTGAAAAGTCTGTTAAGTACAGTGTGTGGTACATAGCAGATGTTTAGTAAATGTTCATCTCTGTCCTTTCTATTAAGTTCCATTGTTAGTTCTAGTCCAGCCCCAGGCTGTCAGGATCTCTTTGAATCTTGATTCTGTCATTCATGGCATTAGCTATTGTTTCCAACCGTGTGACATTTGCATAGCTGAGCAACGCTCACATACACTTATACGCATGTATCATATATGTCATACAGTATATATGTATGTATCATATATCATGTGTGCATGTATGTATATTATCTTATACATCATGCTTATCTTATATATCATGTGTGCATATTTATCATATATATCATATGTGTATTTGTTTTATATATCATGTCTGTATATGTGTGTAAGTATGTATCTTTATCCAAGCCACTGACAAAAAATATTGAAAGATCTTAATTCAAGGAAAGATTGTTTTAATTTTTTTCTCCAGATTCTCCTTCCAGAGGCAAATCCCTCTGAACTAATATGTTGTTTTTAGTGACCTTCATTTACAATATTTCCTCTGTTTAACAAAAATGATCCTTCTGTTCTTGAGGGAAGAAGGGCTTCTCTTATGCCATTGTTACAGAGGCTGCAAATGCCTCAGCAGAATGGTAGGAGTTTGTGTGGGGGGGAAGATAGTAACATGTACATGCCATCAGTAATAGCACCACCACCTGGATTGAGGTGGGGGTGGGGGGCTGAGGATGGTGTAAAGGTAGAAATCTCCCTTAATTTTGTGAGGCCTATCAAGGGCTATGTGGTCATTCCTTAACAGGAGCTGTCTTTTTATAAGCTATGATAAATTCAAGAGCCACACCAAGCATTTAATATTGTTCCTTTAGGTGATCCAAGCAGAGGAAACCTCTGAACCATATGGGGAATCTCCCTTCGACTCCTAATTATACAGCTGGGCAGCCTGGCTCTCCTGCAGACCCCCTACAAGAACTGCAGTGATTGGCTCTGATGCCTTATATGGCAGAACCCTTTGTTATTCCATAGGTAGGGTCTCCCTTCCTTGTAAACCGCTAGTGTTTGTTGCTACAGAAACTATCTCTGGTCACTTTTACAAGCATTAGGAAAAGAGCAAAGAACCTTTATGTGAAGATGAAAATTATAGGCCATGTTTTCCTCCCTGGTTTTCCCTCATACTTAGTGTGATTGCTAATATGGAAAGGGTTTGTATGCCATCGGTGGGGAGCCTTCCATGAAAACCAGGATTCCTCCCCCCTTCCCCCTCTACTCCCATACCCTTTGGCCTGTCACTGATGAAAATTGTTTTGAGGGAAGGAATCACTGCAAAACGTGATTAGTCAAAAGCCAATAACCTAAAACCAGCATCAAGATATGGAGTAATTGATTTTGTTTGGTGTAAGGCACAGCTGCCCATGAAGGAGGGGAGCCAGTTAAGAGTTCACCCCTTCCTTTGCAGGTGCTATGGGGCTGTACTGATTGTGCTGTTATTGACAGGGACAGGGTCCTTTACAGCTAAGAACAATACAGATACAAATAGCAAAACATGATTCCTCTGCCTCCCTACCTTCCTGTTCCCCACCCCCACCCCCTTGGTAGTGGGAGCAAAAAATGAGTTAGAGATGATTTCTTTTGCTGCCCCTACAAACCTCTCACTGGAGTCCACTTAGATCTTCCTTGCTGCTTGCTTCTGTATACATATATTCTTGTCAGGTTTAGTCTCATATCAGGCTCACCAAGTGAAATATGAGAATGAGGGATGAAGGGAAGCTTGCTCTGGTGCTGGCACATTTGCTGGAAGTACCCTGTGTGAAGGAAACATTCCCAGTAATAAGTGAGAGCAAGGGGAGTGGAAGGCCCAGATAGAATCAGCATCTGCTGGCCCATTACTTACTCTCTCCGTTATTCAGATGCTATAAAGCTGAGCAAATGGAAGCAATGAAAGTTTGATTTCATTACCTTGCCTGTGGTCTCCTGTCAATCTGTTGTCCCTTCAAATAATAAATCTGACCTAAATGCAAAGGGTAAAAAATAGAAGGAAGATAGTGATTGATTTGACCTTGGTTGTATTAGAAAATCAGATTGTCTATAAGAATGCTCTTTAGAGCAGTGGATAGCCTTTCCATCTCAACAGATAAAAACAAACCAATAAGCTGAGTTAGCTTGAGGAAACCTGAACTGGAAATATCATATTTAAAAGGCTATTGCATTTTAGAAAATCTGAATCCAGAGTAAAAGGGGGTTATGGAGATACTATCATATAACTTCAAGCTTTAATATTCACTCCTAATGGAAAGGGTATGATAAAAACAGGTTTTCACCAAAACTACTTTGACTATATGCAAATATTTTCTTCATCTTTTGTTGAACTCCATTGAAAACAGTTCTGGGTAATGTGAATAGATCTGGTGAGGTTCTCTCACTGACATATTAACATTCTAGAACTTAACAAGAGGCAGAAATCCTATGGAGAGTCCGAGATGTTAGAGGCAATATGGTATAGTGGGTAGAACACTGATCTTGGAGTTAAACTTGGGTTTTAGTCTTACCTTAGAATTCAGGGGTGGGGAACCTATGCCCTCTAGGTCCTCAAGTATAGTCCTGGCCCACATGTGGCCTCAAGGCTGCCTTAGATTCTTTAATAGTTCTGTGACCCTGGGCAAGTTAAGCAAACAAAAAACATTTATTAAGTACCTACTGTGTGCCAAGCCTTATGATAGGTGCTGGGGACCCCAAGATTAATGACAAAGTCCCTTCCCTCAAGGAACTTTCATTCTATATGCGGAGAAAATATAAACACACATAAGTATATGCAAAACAGTAATTTGTTGGAGAAAGACATTAGTAGCTAAAGGGAACAGGAAAATTCCCTGGAGGAAGTGGTGTTTTGAGCTCAGCTTTGAAGGAATCAAGGATTAAGTAGAGGCAGAAATGAGGAGGGAGTTTATTCTAGAAATAATGGGTGAACTGTACAAAGATCCCAAGATTTTCTGTTTGTTTTCTGAAAATATCAAGGGTCTCCTGGCACAAACAGTGAACCTCAAAACACTGCAGTCTCTCGAGTCCCTGAGGCCTCTCTAGGATTCTAGATCTGGGCCTAGGTTTCCTAGACAAAGCCTGTAATGATCCAGGTTGTTCCCCTGAACTGAGTGGGAAGGTCAATGCTGGACTGCTTCTGTATTCCAGATGACTCTAGGACAGGCTTCAGTAAAGGCCAGGTTATCTTGATACTTTGCCGAGGGCAATCCACTTGTGGGCTCTCTCGAGGGATGAGGAAGAGAGTAGATCATGGAGCAATCCTGGTAAGAGGTGCTTGAAGAGATAACATAAAAGATCTGTTTTTGTCATGGAACAATTGCTAAAAGTGCCCAGGCTGAGGGAAGCATTTCTAAGAATAATTGAGATTAAAAGCACTTAAAATCACACACACACACACACAAACTAGGTGAGCACTGGAATGTCACTTAACTTCTTAATGTCAGGCAACTAAAACCATAACTTACAGTGGAGTTATCAATGCATGTCATATGGGGAGTCCCCCATAACAATAAAAGTACAGGTATAGACCTCTCCTCAACAACAACAGCAACAAAAATTATCTCGTTTGGAGATTTTTTGATCTCCTGTTCTTTGAACAGGATATATGAGCTTGGGTAAATGATTTCACTTCCCAGGACTCACTTTCTCTTATGCAGTTTTTTTTTTTTTTTTTGCTTTCTTTTTTTAGAAGGCAATTGGGGTTAAGTAACTTGTCCAAGGTCACATGGCTAGGTTTTTTTTGTTTGTGTGTGCGTTAAGTGTCTGAGGTTGGATCTGAACTCAGGTCCTACTGACTCCAGGGCCGAAGCTCTACTCACTGTGCCACCTAGCCGCCCAATGCAGTTTTTTTTTTTTTAAAGATGATTTCTTAATATTTTTTTAGTTTTAAGAGCCTTTATTTCCCATGTGCTGGATACCCATTCTGGTTTCAAAATTCTCTGATTCACTTCAGCATTCAAAGCTTAAGATCATGGTGACAGCCACCATGGGGTGGTGCTGAACAGGTTCAGTTCTGGAGCTTGCTATTATAAAAGTGAACACACATAGACTGAGATCAATATAGTGGAAAGTCCCCTAGAGTCAGAAGACCTGAGTTCAAAACCTGCCTCTGATCCTTATTACATGTGTAACTTTGGGCAAGCCATTGAACATTTTTGGATTTCACTTTCCTCATATGTAAAGCTAGGGTTTTGAACTAACTGACCTCTGAAGCCCCCTTTAGCTCTAGATCTATATGGTTCCAGGAAGAAAGGGGACTCAGAGTCACATATAGGAGAGGTGGTGTAATTTCAAAGATATATGGAAAGTCTTTAGCCTACAAAGACTTCCAAAACTTTCTCATAAAGTCTGAAATTAAAATAATAGAGGTCAAGACCTCTATTATTTGTATAAAGTTATTTTACAATTAGGAATATGACTTACACTCTTGGAGAAGAAAATACTGACTAAAATTTATACCTGTGTGAAAGTGGATAATCTAATATACTTTCCTGAGAGGTTTTGAAGAGAGGGTAGGGGCAGTGATGGGGAGAAGATAAAGAGACCAGGAATTGGAAGGAGGAAGTGGTATTTAATAACACTGTAAAGACTACTTTGAAATGTTTAAGAGTTCTGATTAATACAATGACCAAATAGGATTCCAGATAACCAGTAATGAAATATGCTGGCCATCTCCTGAAAACAGAGTGCTGGACTCAAGAGGCAGAATGAGACCCACAGTTTTGGACATGACCAAGGCAGAAATTTGTTTTGCTCAACTATGATTATTTGTTAGAAGGGCGTGGTATATTTTGTCTTTTATTTGTTTATTTTTTTTAAGAACAAGGCAATTTATTAATCAATCTGGTGTGGTTTGTCCTAATGTTTCTTGTTGGCAGCTGCCACCTGTCTGGCAATTTTGTCCAGGTCTCTCTGTCCCTGAGGTGTCAGTTTCCAGCCACTGTCCTGGTCCTTCTCCACCATCTTGAGACCCTCCAGGGCCTGCGGGACCCTCCGGGCCATGCTCTTGGAGCCCTGGCTGAAGTGGCTGGGCATGACCCCTGTTGCGCTGGCGCCGCCATCGTCGATCTTGGTCATGGAGCCCAAGCCGGCGCCGCCGCGGAGGTACAGGTGCTGTGTAGAACCAATTCTCATCGTAGGGCGCCAGCTTCTTATGCTTGGCCAGCTTGACCGTGGCCACCCATTCGGGGACTTTCAGCTTCCCTGACTTTTTCAGGAAGGCGGCCAGGGTCCGCACGAAATCCTGCTGGTTCACGTCCTTCACCTTGACTCCAGGCATTGTGCGGACTCCACATGGCCAGCCAAGGGAAGGGTATTTTGTCTTTTATTAATATTGGTTGAGGAGATATGAGAGAAAGAAAATAAATGCTTGCTAATTAAAAAAAAAAAACATTAAATGGACGGAGAACGTAGGGAGAAATGGGGGATAAATAAACAGGAGATAGAACAGAAAGGGGAACAGTGTGATGCCCCAAACTAGTTCTACACTGCAATTTAGCAAAGGGACGGGCAGGTCTTCTGAAACTGATCCAGATACTACAAAGGCCTTAGCGTTAAGTTTAGACCGGTTTCTACAAGGCTTCTGACAAGCACAGTGGATCTTTTGATCCAATCATAGAAAATGACCTTAGTTATAAAATAAGAGAAGGAGCTATGAAAGTCTGTATTATGCTATTAACCAAGAAGGGAAATTAAGGGTGAGAGGTTTATAATCTAGTAGTTAAATTCTCACAAATGATCCCCACAAAGTACCAACTGTGTTTATTTTCCGTGATGCAGTGGTACTGAGGTTTATCAGCCATGATACATTCTCTGAAACATGCAACAAAGTCGCAAGAATTCACTGTGCAACAAGACACCTCTGTGGTTCTGGTTTTTGTTCTTTTCTTAAAATGGAAGATGTATACACACAGGTCCTTTGTAATGCCCAGTAATGTGGAAGTAAAAAACGATCACTAGTAAGGAATAGGATTGCCCCTTAACAGGGATAGTGCAATAAGGAAATAAGAGAAAGGATTCTAATGTAGACATGGCAGCCTAGTGTCCTCCCAAGAAAGAAGTAAAAAAAAAATGTCAGTGGTTCCCTGAGTCAGGGCTATGATGCGTTCATGGTGTCAGTGGGGTGGAAGTTCATTGCACTGATGCCTTCTTAGCCTCAACTGCTCTTGTCACTATGGCTTTGTGTAAATTCTCCAAAGAAGATCTACCCAAAGGCTGGCACCTATCCTCTTGTGCCTTTGTAGGTCAAGTACAACCATAGCAGTCACGTTGTTCATCTGTTTAATCTCATCCTCATTGCAAGAGTAACCTATTGCTTCTTCAATCAATTATCAAGCATTAGTTAAGCAAGTAAAGTTGACATTATGAAAACAATATCTTAAGAAAACATTCAAGGTAGAGTCAAGATAGTGGCATAGAAGTAAGAAAACTCCATATGCCCCCTCCATAACCATCTCAAATACCTATTAAAATTACTCTAAACAAACTTTAGGGCTATAGAACCCACACAGTGACAGAAAGAAACAAACATTCTTCTGGAAACAGCCCGGCAGGCAGGCAGGAAGGGTCTATTGCAGTATGCTGGGAGCTGAGCCTAGCCAGGACCCGCCCCCCCATGAGTCTGCAGTTTTAGCCTCAGGGTGGCCACAACCAGCCCTGGCTGGAGGGACTTCGAGAGAAGTCCCTCCAGTAGCTGTGGTGGTTTCCAGAATTATCAACCCATAAAAGCCAAAGACAAAGTGAGAGTTCAGTATGGACTTCTTGGGAACAGGGGGTCTGGGAGTGTGGTCCAGCCTCTTCCCCCAGAGGGAGAAGCGGTTGAAACACAGCAGCTGCTATCCAGTGGCTGCTTCAGAGCTCTTGGCCTTCAGATTGTAGGGGGACCAAGGAACCAATCTGAGAGGTAATCGCTCTTGCTTTAAACTGCTTGGATCTGGATTGCTGTCTAGGGTGGAGGTCCTGGGTGTAGCAGCAAGCACCCCAATATCCCCAGGGTAGCTGCCAATATAGGTTCTTAGATCTGCTTTTCAAAAGGAAAGCAACTCAAAATGGGTTAACAAGCTTACTTTAATCAAACAAACACACATTACCTAGTTCAGGGGAAAAAGGTCAGCACCCCGAACTTCAGAGTTACAGAACTTACAGATCAAACAGACAGGCTTCCAAACTGTCCAACCATTATATCAATACCAAATCACAGTTACCAGAGAGGGAAGCATCAACATCTGGGTTTTCAAAGCCGGGGGGCTCTCAACAACGGCTTCCCAGAGTCTCATCTGGTCAAATCACACAACACTTCTCAAAGTGAGCCCCAAAGCTAAGCCTCTCATCAGGGTTTATATAGTCTTCTCCTAGCTCAGAGATTGTAACAACCTCCTTGACCCACTGCCCAATCACAAAGTATCAAGGTGTGGGCTTCCCTGAAAAAACAAGCCTCTTCCCACCACAGGCTCCAGGTGCACTTAAGCTAGGGGCAGGGAAGATCTTTAAATTTGCATTTCCATTACACTGGGGTGCATGACCAGTGTGCCAGAGCCAGTGGAGACTTCTCAGAGGGCAGCCAACTAATACCTTCAGCAGTTGAGAAAACCCCAGCTATTGGAATGAAGCACCCCTGTCTGGTAACAGATCCTACTGTGGCAAAAAGCTCAAAAGTCAAGTAATTGACTAGCAACATGAGAAAGCAAAGAAAGCACAGCAGTCCAACTTTGTATTCCTTTTTTGGGGACAAAAAGGATCAAAGCATGGAACAGGAGGAATACTGTGAAGTCAGAATACCTGTACCAAAAGCTTCCAAGAAAAATATGCACTTGTTACAAGCCATAGAGGAGCTTAAGATTTTGAAAACCAAATAAGAAAAGTGGAGGAAAAATTGTGAAGAGAAATGAGAATGATGCAAGAAAATTATGAAATGAGAGTCAGCAACCTGACTGAAGAAAATAATACCTTAAAAATAGACAAAATCAAATGGCAAAAGAAGGTCAAAAAGCCAGGAGAAAGGAGAAGAATGCCTTAAAAAGCTGAATGTGCCAAATGGAAAAATAATTTCAAAAGCTCACTGAAGAGAATCATTCCTTCAGAATTAGATTGGAGTAAATGGAAGCCAGTGACTTTATGAGAAATCAAGATACTATTAAACAGATCCAAAAATATGAAAAAAATAGAAGGCAATGTGAAATATTTCATTGTAAAAACCACTGACCTGGAAAATAGATCCATGAGAGAGAATTTAAAAATTCTACCTGAAAGCCATGATCAAAAAAAGAACCTAACATCATCCTTCAAGAAATTCTCAAGGAAAATTTCCCTGATGTTTTAGAACCAGAGGGCAAAATAGAGTTTGAAAGAATCCACCAATCACCTCCTGGAAAAGATCACAAAAAGAAAACTCCTAGGACTATTATAGCCAGGTTCCAGAGTTCCCAGATCAAGGAGAAAATATTACAAGTAGCCAAGAAGAAATAATTTGAATATTATTGAAACACAATCAGGATAACACTGGATCTGGCAGCTTCTACACTGAGGGATTGCAGGGTTTGGAATATGATATTCCAGAGGTCAAAGGAGCTAGGATTAAAACCAAGAATCACCTACCCAGCAAACTGAGTATCATGTTCAGGGGAAAATATGGTTATTCATATAGGACTTTCAAGCATTCTTGATGAAAAAACCAGAGCTGAATAGAAAATCTGACATTCAGATACAAGAAGCAAGAGAAGCATGAGAAGGTAAATAGGGGAAAGAAATCATAAGGAACTTATCAAAGTTGAACCATTTACATACCTACATGGAAAAACAATAATTGTAACTTATGAATATATTCTCAGTATAAGATTAGTTGAAGGGAATATAAGTGTGTATATATAAAAAACACAAAAAAAACATATATATATAGGCCTATGAATATGTGAGTGTGTGTATATATGTGTACAGGTATACCTAGACAGAAGGTACAGGACCAATTGAATAGAAAGGGATCATACTTAAAAGGTGAAATTGGGAGGTAAGAGAAGAATATAATGAGAGGAGTTGGGGAGAAAGAGAATGGGGTAAATTATATAAAAGGCAAGAGAAAACTTTTACAATGGAGGGGAAGAACAGGAAGGCAAAAGGGAATGAGTCAACCTCACTGTCGTTGAATTTGGCTTAGGGAGGGAATGACATACATACTAAATAGGGTATCTTACCGTACAGGAGAGTAGAGGGGAAAGGAATGAGAGGGGGGATGATGGAAGGGAGGACAGGTTGGAAGGGAGGGAAGTTGGAAGCACCCACTTTTGAAAAGGTACAGGGTCAAAGTAGAGAATAGAACAAGTGGGGGTGGAATAGGATGGAGGGAAATATAGTCAGTCTTTCACAATATATCCATTATGGACATATTTTTCATAGCTACACGTGTACAACCTATATTGAATTGCTTTATCTTCCCAGCAAGGGTGGGTATTGAGGGTGGAAGGAAAGAATCCAGAATTCAAAGTTTTAAAATCAAATGGTTTTTTTTTGTTTCTTTGGGGTTTTTGGAGGGCAGTTGGGGTTAAGTAACTTGCCCAAGGTCACATGGCTAGGTTTTTGTTTGTGTGTGCGTTAAGTGTCTGAGGCAGGATCTGAACTCAGGTCCTTCTGACTCCAGGGCCAGCGCTCTACTCACTGCGCCACCTAGCCGCCCCAAAATCAAATGTTTTTAAAAATATTATTATTATTATTATTATTTTACATGCAACTGGGAAATAAGATATACAGACACTGGAGTATAGAGATCCATCTTGCCTTAATGTAAAGTCAGAGGGAGTATGGGGGTAACATAGGAGAGAGCAGATTGGGGGAGGGGGTATACAGTGGGATCACTGTTTTGGGGTGGTGGGTAGGGGAAAGATGGGGAGAAAATGTGTAACTCAAAATCTCGTGGAAATGAATGATGTAAACTAAAAATAAACATAAAATTTAATTAGAAAAAAGAAAACATTCAAATATAACAGCATAAAAATAACAGAAACTGAGAACATTTTTAACAAGTCTCAGACAAAGGAGAGAGAAGAGTCTCATTGAAAAAGAAAATGAATTTTTAAAAAAGGGGTGACTAGGTGGTACAGTGAATAGAGCACTGGCCCTGGAATCAGGAGGACTTGAGTTCAAATCCGGCCTCACACACTTAACACAAAACTAGCCATATGACCTTGGGCATTAACAATTGCCCTACCTTCCCCTCTCCAAACAGAAAAAAGGGAAAAAAAGGAAAGGAATGCCACTTCAAAATTGTCAGTCAGAAGTCATACAGTGGGATGACAAATGTAATACATTAGGTGCTGAGGATACAAAGAGAAGGAGTGAACTGTGCCTACTCTCAAGCAGCTTACATTTTAAAATGAGAAACAACAAGGACACATAATAAGCATTAAAAATAGTGAAGTCAAAGGAATACAAAGCGTTTCAATTACTTCATTAAAAGTAGTAAGAAGGAAATAATTAGCTGTTGGGGATGGGGAATCAGAAAGGCTTCAGGTAATGCTTAAGCTGTGTCTTGAAGGAACAGAGGGATTCTCCAAGACCAAAGGAAGGAGGAATTATATCCAAGTAGCGCAAGGCATTGTTGGTCCTATCCTACATCCTTCTTATTCTCACCTACCATATGCCTTTCTCATGTTAGCATCATTCTTCGTAAATAATAACAGAACAAATACTTGTCTAATGAATGATTATTATCATCATTACTAATCCTTGTTGGCTACTTTTAATCCTTATACCAAAAATTGTCCTTGTTTTCTCTTGGTGATAATTATTTTTATAGTTTTGATACTGTGATAAGTCATCATCTTTTCTGAATGAAATCTATGGTAGATATGCTCTATACATGCATGTTTACATCTATGTATGTATACATTCATGAAAATAATAATTTTATCTTTATATATTTTATACTTTTCTTGGTTAAAATCAACATAAAATGATTTTCCAATATCAGTGGGGAAGCTTATCAAGTTTCATTCTGGAAAAGCATGAAGACACTGAGGTAATTTGTGCTACTCTCATGTCAGGCAAGTAATAGGACAATTTGATGTGGTTAAAATAAGAACTAGTGCTGCCATCACCTTTACTTAAATTCTGTCAGTGTTCATTAATTCTAATATGTAAGAGATGAAGCTCCCTCTTTAAAATAGTACCATCCACCATGGATAGAGTAAATTCTTGCTGCGATGTTGTCATATTCTGACAACCTGATTCCTCCAGGGCCCTGGGTGGAAAGAAATTAAAATCACATCTGAGCATCTGGAGGTAAGATAAAAGGTTCTGAGTACCAGGATAAAAACCAGGAGGATATAGATAAAATTGAGTTTTATGATAAAGCAATGCTACTTATTTTTGAGAATGTTACTCATTGTTTTCCCACCTTGTCAATTATTGATTCTGTCACTCCTATTTTTTTAACTGTGTCCCATCCAATGGCATTTATAGGAAAAATGAATATAATTTTTTCACTACTCATTCTTTTAATACAACATGGATCAACTTTCATATTTATTCTTACAGTGCCTAGTACAGTGTCCTCCACATAGCAGGTCCCTAATACATATTTGATGTTAATTCATTTTTTCCCAATGTATTCCATTAGTCATTCTTGACTCATATCACTGCTTCCATTTCCTCCCCTTATAATCCTTGAATTCTTTGCTCTAGACAAGTAAATCTTCTCTTGGTTGGCCCTCCTTACTTTTAGTATACCTCTCTCAATCTTTCCATCCCATTCTGTGACCCTTGACAGACAATCCTGAAGTGACATTCCCTTTCTCTCTTAATGGGGAACTTCTGTCTCATTTGTCTGAAATAGGTGAAAAACTGCATTCCCAGCTGGTAGCATTTCTATGCTATAATATTTGAATATTTTCTTGTTAAGACATTGCTTTTGTATTTCCAACTTTCCACTATAAGCCTTGAACTTCAAATAGCTCTTCAGTAAAGAGAGGGAAATCAATTATGCTTAGTTAAAATTACTTATGGCTTCTCAGAGTAATTTTACTAAACACTTGTTTGAATAACCAACGTACATGACATTTTCCACACTTGTGCCCTAAAAATGGCTAAATATTAAGGCAGTCTTACAGATTCAATGCAAGTTTTAAGCCATAGTTAGTAAGATGCAGACAGAAATTCAGGGAAATAAGAGTCAAAACAATTAAACTTTTAAAATCTCTTGTAAACCATAATGTTGAAGAATGGTATTTTTTTCTTCTCATTTTAATGGTTATATTTCTGTTTTAAAAAAAAAAAAGCTATGCTCCATCTCCATCTCTATTTGTTGAAATATTTTTATGCCCTTCAAGGATCAGTTCAAATTTTACTTTCTCCAAGGAGTCAGATAACACTCCATTTTTTATCAGCCTCTCTACTTGGTTTGAACACCAGGACCACAATGCTTCACCCAGGATAAGCCAGTCACCCGGATTTTCAACATCATGCTGATTGATTTGTTTTTGATACTTAACAACTTCTCATTTTTAGAGTTTCTTCTCTTGGATTGGAAGTTTGGAAGATGGGGCAATAAACTCTTTGCAAAGTCTTCCTTTATTGAGGGCTTAGATCAGAACTTTCCAGGTAGCTCTCTTTTCCATCAGCAACTCTGCTTGGTTTTGACTTCATGTAATATCATGCCCCAGATACCTCCTGTGCCTTACCCTTTTATTATCCTTTTATGGGTTATCTTCTCCTATTAGATTGTAAGATCTCGAGGGCAGAGACTTATCTTTCTTATCACTATTTGTATCTTCTGTGTTTTAGCACAATGCCTGGCACAAAGTAGGCACTTAATAGATGTTTATTGAATCAAATTGAATCGAACTGAGTATCATTTAGTCACTTTCTTTTGAACTGCTATAACTTCTTTCTTTATTCTTTTTTCATGATGATTATCATACTTTGCCTTGTCTTTTTGTTATTTCTGTATATGTCTTATCTCATCTAATCTATAGTGAGCTTCTAGAAACAAGGGTTTTTATCTTAGTATCCCATAGTACCTAAAAATTTACATAAAAATAACAAGTAATATTAAATGTTTGTTGAGAGAAGTTTAAGAATTTGCTTTATGTAGACATACTATTGGTCTTTAGTGACTGGAGCACTTGATTTGAAATAAGGAATTCTTGGGTTCAAATCTCACCTCAGAAACTTGCCTTGTGGCCTTGGGCAAGTAATGTAAGCCGCTTGAGCCTCAGTTTCATCATCTGTAAAATGGGCATAATGATAAACGTACCTTGTAGTTAATTATAAGGCTTAAACAAGATAAAGTATATAAAGTGCTTTGAAAACATTAAAGTATTACATTGATATGAACTATCATTATTGTTATTATTTATTATCTGAAATCAGGCTATTGTCTCATCCACCAATGAAGGCTTTATCTTATGGTTGTATTAGTCTCTAAAAGAAATAATGGTGTTATAAATTGTAGACTTCCCCTATTGTAATCATGGAAGGTAAGTCCATATAACAACTTTTATCTGTTTCCATTTGCCTTAGTTGATAGAGAGCTGACCCTGCAGTCAGAAAGACCTAGGTTCAAGTCCTAAGTTCTGTTATATACCGGTTGTATAGCCCTGGACATTATAAAACTTCTCAGTGCTCCAGAAAACTCGATAAACCCATCAATTGAGGAATGAGTGCTAATCTGCATAGGTATAGGGAATTCCCTTTGTCAAGCAATTCCTAAGTCAGGTCCCCCCCAAAATATGGCAGTTATATGAAGAACTTAAGGAATGGTGCTTTTCCTCCTGTCTAGGGCAAAAGTGAGGGAGACAAGACTGCTGTGATTTCTTTTCAGGTTATTCTGGAAAGTGATTATAGAGCAAAAAATGTAAATGTGTTCATCTATTGTTTTACACCATCAAGGAAGATTTCCTTTCATTGTTGTGTTGTCTTTGCAAAGTGTCTCATTCTTTATAGTCACAGTTGATGATGGATTTCTCCTCAAATTGAAGATGTATATTGATGCCTTTTAGTAGTGAAATTAATGATAATAACAAATTACATTTATTTGTCACTTTAAAGTTTACAAAATGTTTTCCTCATGACAACCCAATGATGTAGCTGATGTTAGTACTATTATATTCCTTTTGTATATGAGGTAGCTGGTCTGGAGAATCATATAGAATATTCCATAGAAATTGTATAATCTGTTTGAACATTTTATAGACAAGAAAGCTAGGGTCAGAAAGAGGAAGTGACTTACTCGAAATCACATAGATTTTGAATAGCAGTCACAATTTCAGCACAGGTCCCCTTAGTCCAAATCCAGTACCTTTCCTCTATACCACACGGCCCTATAACTTTATTTAGTATTAGTTAATTCTCTGAAAGTTTTTGGAGGGGAAAAAAGAAAATTCAAATTGATACAGAAGAGGCTATACTTTTTCTTGTTTCCATAGAATATCTGAGTAGAATAATAATTTTCCTGTGGTTTAGTGCCATTGGAGATTATCATTGAGATACCACATTGGCTCGCTTGCCACCCATGGGGTCCTCCAGCCTCTTCATATCCAAAAACCTATTACTTATCTCTTTTTCTGGTCTTACTTTTTTCAGTCCTTTCAACCCAAACGCTGTGGATCTCTTATGACCAGATCACTCCAAAGCCAACTTTCATTGCCATACCACTGAATATCTCTGAAGTGCCTCATAATTTTTGTTTTGCCTTGGCTTTCTCTTCTCCATGTCACATAAGCTATTCCACTTCAAACCACCGCCTAGCTGGCTGAGTTTCTTTCTGTCACCTAACCCTGAAGAATAATTATTTTAATTAATACATTGTTAACTCCTCGGTATTAACTATCCTAGGAGTGATAACCAAATAAAAATTGGCTCTATCGTGTTTTATAGTAGAAGTGATACTCAGTAAAAATTATGACTTGGCCTTTTAACTTAGTTGTGTTAGCTTTCTCATTTTTTCTCTGATTGTACTGTGCATAATTGTGTGATTATGCCCAATTATATCATTGACATCAATTGCGTAATTATAGTGTGTCATGATTAAATTATTCAACTGGTTAGGGAAGAATACATGATATACCCAAGCTAACTTTTAAGTTCATTGTCTCCTGGGAAGACATATTTTTTAAAAAAGTTTGTATTAGGGCATGTTACAGTAAGTTGAATAATCCTCCACCCACAACTCTAATAATGAGGTATGTTGTCTACATGAAGATATATAACTCACTTGTGCTCATCTGTTCATTCACGTAATTTCACTGTGTTTAAAAAAGCTGAAAAAGATATCCCCTGCCTTAAGAGATTTAAAATACTGTAGTTAATATAAGACATATGCAAATATCTATAATAGAAGATAGAATAATAAATATGAATGAAGTGTTGTAGAAATTCAGTGGATAGAGAGACCAGGTAAGACTTTATATAAGAGGAAGCATTTGGTCTGGTCTGTGAAGAATTAATAACATTTCATTAGATAAGAGATGGAGAAGGGTATTCCAGGTAGAAGGGGGTAACCATCAGTCAGCAAAAGTATGGGGGCAATAAAACTGAAGAAATGGTTGGAGTACATTAAATAATTCTATTTTGCTGATGCCTAGGATAACAGTCCAGGGCAGCTAGATGGTAATGGATAGAATACTGGGTCTGGAGTCAGCAAGACTCATCTTCCTGAGTTCAAATCTAGTTTCAGATCCTAATGGTGTGACCCTGGATAAGTCATTTAATCCTTTTTGCCTCAGTGGTTTAGTCCCATTGGAGATTTTCATTATAAAATGAGCTGGAAAACGAAATAGAAGACCACTCCAGTATCTTTGGCAAGAAAACCACAAATGGGGTGACAGATAGTTGGACAGGATTGAAACAACTGAATAACAACCACAAGGTAAAAATGGGGGATAAGCCTTATCCCCCATTTTTACCTTGTGGTTCTTGTTCGATTAAATATATATATGCTATAATGGAGGGGGTCTTGACTGCAAAAATTAAAACTTTGGACTTTAGAAGAATAAATGAAAAATTTGAAGCAGAGAAGTGTGACATAATTAGAGGTAAACCAAGTCTTATTATATAGGGTGAATTTATTCAGAAGACTGTAGAGGCAAGAGAATCACTTAGGAAACTAAAGTAATGCTCTAGGCCACTTTAGGTACAAATGAATAAGTACCTGAGCTAGGATGGGGACAGTGGAAATAGCAGGGAGAGTACAGACAGACCTTTCAGAGAGATTCAGCTGATAGCTGACCGAAGTGGGTTATGGACAGGGATGTATACTAACACTAACCAGCTTATTAAATTTTCAACATGAGCATTTGCACCATAGAAATTAGCAATCACGACAAATCCAGGGCTTGTTTTACTATTGCCTAGACTTAAGAAAGTGTTAATGATGCAGATTAAACTTTAAAATGTGTGTGTGTGTGTGTGTGTGCGTGTGTGTGTGTGTGTGTGGATTGATGTGTGTATATTTTCAGTGAGGGAGAGTTGGTTGTTAATCATTTGACAACAAACATTTTTATTTTATTGCTCCGTATGCAATGCTTGAGATCATCAGGAGTACAATAGAAAGCTCAAAGAATAAATTCATAACCTGACTGGAGGCCTGGTAAATGTAGATTAATAATAATTATTATTATTTTCTAATAATAATCATTATTTAATAATAACATTCTATATATAAATATAATTTTATACAGGTCTATATCATATAATATATACACAGTATAAATTCTTATTTTTGTAACAATACATTTTATATTTATATAACACCAAAAAGTTTGCAAAGAACAATACATTTGAACCTCACATTACCCTTGACTATGGATCATATGCTATCACTGAAAGCACATTGGGTTAGGATTCATCAGGTCTAAGTTAGACTCTTTCCCCTGTATGACTGTGAGTAAGTCCAATGGGATCTAAGATTCAGTTGTAGAATAAGGAGTTTGGTTAATTTCTAAGGTCTCTCCCCAAATGAAAATCTTTGAACCTATGGCAGATTTTTGGAGCTATGTTCGTGGATAGGGGAGGAAAGATGAACCATTTAAAGAGACAAAGAAGATCAAAGAAGTGGAAGGAAAATCACAAAGAGTGCATTGTTGTGCAATCTAAAGAAGAAAAGAATGTTGACTAAGGCCCAATAGTGTCAAATGCTATTCATAATAGCTCTATTTTTCTCCGATTTTGAAAATGAAGCTGTTTTAGACCAAGCACTCATAAGAGCTATGTATGTGTGTGTGTATATGTATGTGTGTATGTATATGTGTGTATGTGTATATATATATACATATGTGTGTATATATATACATAGATACATATATGTGTATATATAGATACATAGGTACATATGTGTGTGTGTATATATATATGACAATAATATAGATGGATCTATACTCAGTCAATATGATTCTATAAAAGTGTCACAGAAGAGCACTCGACAACTTCTAAGGATCAGGTACCCTTCATATAACAAAGTATTGTTATGTTGTTAAAATATGTCAGAGATTGATTGAAAGGGAGTAGCATTAGAATTATCTACATGTCAAAAGCCATCATTGAAGAGAGCAGTTGCATCATGTTAGGTTTCTATGTTAATTGGATCTATTCTATGTTTAAATAAAAGTCCTTAATCTTTCAAGCTGTCAATCTTGTACCCTTCAAGAAGACTTGCTCACCTGGAAAAGAGAAAAACTATATGACAGCAAGAAACATAGCACACATCATTAAAAAAAGAATTATAGGTTGTAGGATGATATAGATTTTGCATGCTTTTTTTTTTGGTGTATATCTCTAAGCCACACATTCATTGTGATATGAACAACCAGTATTCAAACAAAATTTAATGCATTCAGAAAAAAGAATGAATGTAACTATCTATTGTCATGAAATCACTACATTTACTTCAATAAACATTGAGTAACTTTGTATTTAACCCAAGAGTCTGCATTAGGTACTGGGGAAATTTAGCAAAAACAAAACATTCAGTCCAGCACACATCCCCCTGAGGCTCAGCACCCAAGGATTGTACAGGCTTCTTGGGTACTGGAAGGCCTAGATAGCAGTAAACATAAAGCCAAGTAAACTGTGTGAAGGAGAGATCTCATCAAAATATTCTAGACAAATGTGAAGAGTTTGAGAATATTTTCATTTGGAAGGGGCCAGGGAAAGAAGACTATTAGAGGAAGACACTCCAAGGCTAAACCTTAAGGAAAGGAAAATGCCAACAGATCTTCATCTGAAGAGTAGGTACTCTCTAGGTACAATGGGACCTGCACAAATATCTGTACAGATAATAGTGTCAAGTCTGAGCTGAGATGAATAGAGAGTGAAAGATGACCGTTTAAAAAACTAAATAGGAAGAAAAAAGGATGAAAGAAGGAATTGTACCACTTCCTGGGATAGACGAGATGAAAATAACTAACAAGAAGAGAAAGTAGAGCTGTATAATAGTTGTTGGGATTCTCTTTTTTTTCTACCAAAGAGAATGATATTTGTACTGGAATAACTAATAGGAAATTTATATCCCAAATTAGAACACTTAGCTACATTTGATGAATTTGAGTCACCAGGCCTAGATGAATTACATCTTTGTGTACTAAAAGAACTAGGTGTGATGGCTGAATTGTTCTGAGGAGTATTTTTAAAATATATATAGGGACAGCTAGGTGAATAAGAGCACTGGCCCTGGGGTCAGAAGGACCTTAGTTCAAATCTGACCTCAGACACTTGACATTTACTAGCTCTGTGACCTTGGGCAAGTAATTTAACACCAATTGCTTTGCCTTCCCCCCTCTAAAAAAGAAAAAAAAGAAAGGAAGAATATAAAAATATTATTGGTATTGTAGGACTAGAGAAGGGTCCCACATTTTGAAACAATGGAAGAGAATAGACTGTAAACTATAGGAAAATCATCTTGACTTTGATTCTTGGGAAAATCCTAGAACAGATCATTGAAGAGATGATTAGTAAATATTTGGAAAATGAAGGCATGGATTTCCAAGATCTGGCATAATTTTTAAGAGTATTTCATGCCAGACTAAACCTATTTCTGTTTTTGAAAATTTTACTAAACAGGGAATTCAGTAGATTTGCTTTACTTTTGATTCTAATGAAAAAGATGGAGAAATGTTGGCCAAATAATTATGCAGTTAGATGGCTTTGGAGCTAGTAATATAGGCAGACACCATTAATGGTTCAATATTGACTTGGCAGAAGGCTTTCAGGAGAGTACTCCAGGGATCTATGTTCCTCACTGTGCTATTTAACATTTTTAATTAATGATTTGTATGAAGGCATACTCGGTATCCTTACCAATTTTCAGATGACATAAAGCTGGAAGATTGGCTAACACAATGGATGACAGACTCAGGATGCAAAAGAATTTTGAGAGAACATTAGGCTGAATTGAAAAAGATGGCATTCAATTATGATAAATTTAAAATATTACACTAGATTAAAAAACATCAACTTCATAAGTATCTTATGAGATGGAGAACAGTTAGATAACAGTGTATCTGGAACTTTCTGGGACTTTTACTGAACTGTGAGATCAGTGTGCATTAGGAAAGTGATATAGCAGATAATAGAATTCATTCAATTTGGGATTACATTTGAGAGGGGTATGGGAGTAAGGAGGTGTTGTTCTCTTTGGTTCTCTGCCCTGATCTGAAGAGATACAGAATATTGTGTTTATTTTATATCCCATAGTGCAGGATCCTATACTTCAGCTAGAGAAAGAGATCTATTAGTGGAATAAAGATAGCCAAAACAGTATTCAGGGATAACTGATGGACAGTCTGAATGCTCCATTGCTATCCATAGACTATCCTAAGATAAGGGTCAGCAAACAATAGCCCAAGGGCCAAATCTGACCTGCTGCCTGTTTTGGTATGACTTGCAAACTAAGGATGTTCTTTTTTTACATTTTTAATATTTTTAAAAGTATGGACAATTTTAACCCTCAGGCTGCAGTTTGCCAATCCCATGATCTAGAAGAAGGCCCTCAGCATATTAAGTGAAAGTTGAGATAGTATAGAAGGGATGTGATCTGCATTAGAGGAGGGATTTCTCACATTGATGAGATCACTGTTCCATCAAAATAAAAAAGAATAAAGTAGGAGGTGAGGTCACATTCCTTTAAATATGAGATGAAGTCATATTCCTTTCTTGTTGTAGTTCAATCATATCAGTCTTATCTGACTCTCCTTGAACCCATTTGGGGTTTTCTTGGCAGAGATACTGGAGTGGATTGCCATTTCCTTCTCCAGTTCATTTCACAGAAGAGGAAACTGGGGCAAACAGGGTTAAGTGACTTTCCCAGGGTCACACAGCTAGTAAGTGCCTGAGGTTGAATTTTTACCCAAGTCTGCCTGACTGTGACTCCAGGCCAGGTAATTCTAATTGGTGTCTCCTAGGCAATGGTCTCTCCCAAAGAGTAATTCAGAATTTATTTACAAATTCAAATCTCCATGACAGTAAAATAAAAAAATATATAAAAAGAAAAATCTATCAGAGTTAATGTAATTTCTTTTCATTTGTTAATCTGATATTTTAAAAATCTGGGACCCTCAAGTATATGACATGTACTTGAGGCTATGCAGACATAACCTATTATGTAACCATTTGTTAATCATTAGCATCATATTTAAGGGCGAAGGAGTACAAAAAGAATGAGACATGTACAAAGTGACCTGAGATTTAATAATGCTTTTAATGACGAGGAAAAGGGAGAAAAGTGCTTAGTCTCTGTAGTGGTTTCTACTCTAATATAAATTGTTTCTCCTGCTGATGCACTTATCTTTTTAACCTGGTTACCTTTTAACATTTTATTCATCATAGAGAATCACAGATTGTTAGGGCTGGAAAAGATTTTAGGGTTCATTGAGTCCAATCCCTTCAGTTTTTAGAAGAGGAAATCCATGGCCAGCCAAGACAAATAACTTATCTAACATTATGCCATCCATTAGTGATAAGAGAGAGCTTTCAATGGCAGGATACCCCAGTGCTCCAAGCAATCCAGGGACTGGCAGAACATGGAGATGGCTTGTGTTTTCAATACAATATATTTCTTTTAGAGGCTTTATCTCATTTCCCATCTCATTTCATTAATTAATGGTTGTTGAGATGAATTCCACATACTTCATTCCAGAGAAAATAGTTTGGGTGGTGGAGGGCAAATGAAGGTGATGTAAGAGAAAGAGCACAGCAAAGAAGGTATTGTAATGCAGAAAATGCCAGGTTTGGATTTAGAAAAGACAGGGATTTGAATCCAGCCTTTTATACCTACTAATTGTATCATCCTAGGTCACTCCTTTAATTTCTCTGAGCTTCCATTTCATCTCAAAAAGAAGAGTCCTATACCTATTTCACAGGGAAACTGTGAGAATAAAATAAAATGATGTCAGACATCAGTAAAGCAAGTCAGCTCTGGAATCAAAGGCATGGATTCTAATTCTGACTACTCCTTAGATCTTTGTGTGGAAGGAGAGTGTGGCCTCTGCAATGTGGCCCAAGCTAATTCTTTTCCTGTAAGGCACTAAAACCATCCTTGAATTTCATTGGCTGAGGAGATCAAGGCTTTTTGTACCCAAGTTCCCATTTATACTCAGAGGCTTGATGAGTGATGTCCATGGGCAACAAAGTGGAGGAGGGAGGGAAGGAGAGAGAGAGAGAGAGAGAGAAAGAGAGAGAGAAAGAGAGAGAGAGAACACATTTTAAATTATTTATTACATTGTAGGAACCATGCTAAGTACTGGGGTTACAAATACAAGCAAGATTGTTATTGTTTTCAAGGAGCACATGAAGCCAAGCTGGGAGGTAGGAGAGGGTGAAGTAAGGCAGACCATGAGAAGTCAAGAAAATCAAGTTATCAGTGAATTCTAGCATGGCTAAGACCCTTATTAAATAGTGGTATAATCACTGATTATGAGGGCAAGGCCTTGTGATGAAAGTTTCTCCAGTTATGAGAAGGTGACTAATAGGGAACTGGATCAAGGCTGTTTCCTCACTCAAATGGTCTTTCCCTGCTCTGAATCTCCTCCCTTTGCTGTGGCTAAGTTAACTGTTAGTTATACAAGGTGTCTCATTTCATTCCAATTTCGAACCTGAGGTACCAGACCAATCAGGTCACCCTAGGAATTTCAGCTCATCCCTTGGGCCTCAGTTTCTTTATCTGTAAAATAAGAGGGTTGGATTAGATGATTTTATAAAATCATCTAGCTCTAAATTTTAGGATCCTAAGAAATGTTATTTTGTTAGTTGTTTTTGTTTTTGTTTTTTTATTTTTTTTTGTTTGTTTTTTTTTGTTTTTTTATAGTTAGCACACAGACATTCTGTGGCCAACAAAGAATCACATAAAGGTTCCTAGGGAAGAAGGTAGCTGACTTGGGGGGAAAAAAATCCCTTTGATGACTTCCAATGGCAAATGCTTGGAGTAGCAAACTTTTAAAAAAGGATATCCTCTCCCTGGTTGTGTTTATTTCAGTCGTGGTGTGGCTGGAAAAGGCAAGATGGAATGGTCTAGACCCTAAGCTTCCTCTGGGAGAAGTCCAGCAATCAGTGTTCTTAATCAGATAAAGATCAATGTTATATAATCCTGTGACATGGGACCTTTAAACTACCATAGAAGACTTGATACAATGACATGCAATGGGAAGAAGTTGTCAGATTTCCAGCAAAAACCTTTGTCTCTGTAAAATGATAAATCTTTTCTACTTTGATGAGTTAAATAATTCCTTTTTGGCTGCCTGTGGATGCAAAAAATCTACCTTTGATTGTCTCAGTTTCCTTCCTCTTGCCTTAATTCCCTTCCTATTTCTGAAACCTGGCAAGATGGCTAATTAAGGAATTTAAATTCTGGGAATAGTTGATATGGTGCCAATACAGGATGTTACTAAACATATGAGGTGGTGTGGAATTAATTGCAGGAAAGGGAAGGAGTATATAAGGAAGACTGATGCAAGGGGAGTTGGGGTTTTCATGTAATAATGTCTTTCATAAATCTTAATGTTCCTCTGGAACACACTCCCATGATCTTTAAATATTGTATCTATTATTTGGAAAGTTGTATTATAGAATAGTAGAGTGGAGAGACAACTGACTGTTAGCCAGAAGATCTGGGTTCATATCTTGACTATTGATGCTTACTGTTTTGAGACCTTGGGCAAATTTGACCTCACTAAACCTCAGTTTACCTTTCTTTGGGATTTTGTTGTAATCAGCACATAGCTAATATATCATATTCCCAGCCTGCAAAACCCCAAAGCTCTCAGGTACATGTTTTTGTGCTCTTTGACCCTCTCCCATTCTACTCACTTAACTCTCTTAATTGGATAGTGAATTAGGAAGTACAAAGAACTGGTCTGAAAACATTATAGGAAAGAGGAAGGCATCATTGTCATGCCCATGTCTTCACCCACAACCCCTCCTCCCTTGGAGCTTCTGGATCTTGGTGTGTGTATGCCTGCCATTTTCATTAGTGCATCACTGTTTAGACAGGAGGTTGCAATGCCTGATATATAGACAAGATTAGCTGTATCAGTGGCCAAAACAGATGACTGCCTATGTGATTTGAGCAACTCTGCTAAGAGCTTTCCCTACATCCCCCAAAACACTTTCTTCCATTGCCTACAACTATGGAAATTCTACTAGTAGACATGTAGCCTTTTGACCTCAGACTTTATTCTTTATTAAACTGTAAAAATCTCCAGAGGCAGCTAGGTAGCACAGAAAATAGAATGCCAGGCTTAGAGTCAGGAAGTCCAGTCATTTTTTAGTCTTGTCCATGACCCCATTTGGGGTTTTCTTGGCAAAGATAGTAGAATGGTTTGCTATTTCCTTCTTCAGTTCATTTTAAAATGAGGAAACTGAGGCAAACAGAGTTAAGTGACTTGCTTAGAATCACAATCTAGTAAGTGTCTGAGACCAGATTTGAACTCAGGAAGTTGAGTCTTCCTGACTCTAGGCCCGATGCTCTATGCATTACATCACCTAGCCACCAGGAGACAGAAAGACCTGAGTGAAAATTTGATTTTAAACACTTCTTAGTTTTGTGATCCTAGGTAAGCTATTTGACCTCTGTTTGCTTCAATTTCTTCAACTATAGTACTTTTTCTCAGGTTTGTTATAAGGATTAAATGACATACTATTTGTAAATTGTTTAGGCCTGGCACATAAGTAGGCTTTTTTCCCCATTAAGCTTGTACCCTCTAATCTCATCCCTCTGTTCTTAACTCAAACCTTGACTGACATCATTTTCCTCAGATTCTGATTAGAGGGATAGATAGAGTAGTAAACCCTCCCAATGCCTTCCTCTATCAAGGACAGAAACTGAACTCTTAGCTCACTCCACTCTGCATTGGCTCTCCTGCCCAGTTTCAACTCCACAAAACAAGGTGTCCCTAGCAAGGTACCCCCTGCTTTTCTTCCTCCCCTCCCCTAGCCCTACCATGCCTCCTACCACCCTCCACCCCTAATACTTCCCACTATCCTTTTGCGTTTTGTTTCCATGTGTTAGATTGTAAGCTCCATTGAGGGGAAGGACTATCTTCCTTTTTATTAATCATATTCTGCTTAGCACAGTTCCTGGTATGTAGTAGGCGCTTAATAAAATGCTTATTGGATTGGATTAATAGATCCTAGTTTCTGTCCTTCTTTCTTTCCAGAGGGGTAACATATTAAATCTTAGCAAATTTACATATTTTCACCAGCTATATTTTTTCATATATGTCATATATTTTTCTAAAATGCCTCAGTTATAGTTATTCTCTATAATGGGATTATACATGTACTAAATAGTACATATGTGAATTTATACAAAGCTTTAAACCTGATGACCTATTGTATAGCAGTTTTGAATGATTATCTGAACTCAGTTATAAAATGCTAAGTTTTGTCCTCTAAGGTGGGTAGCACTTGACCACTGACACCTCATTATTTGTTTTCTGCAAAAGTCTCTCTTGCTTCTATAAATATAAAAATTACTCAGATATAATTATTCTTCCATTATTTCTGGTCAAACTTACTTAACCCCTTTAAGTAACTTAACCCCTTTAAGTATCCTAGCATGTGTAGGGAATAATCCATGTTGCTATAGAAACTCTGTTTAGCAACTGCATGGATAAAAATTTATAACTCAAAAAAGTTCCTTCTTAGGCACTACCCTGTCAAGAACTGACCTCCGTGAAATTTCAAAACTGACTCTGTTTTTTATTAAATTCTACATGAATTCATTCACTCTCCATGATGTACAAAACAAAACACTGAGTCAGGTGCTAGGATTAGAAAGACAAACATGAGAAAGTTCCTGCACTCAGGGAGCTTACATTCAACTCATGTATGTATTTGAAAAGCAGGTGGCTACAGAAGTCTCACTTAGAGACCAACTATTGGCTGTTGAATCAAGCTAGGATTGCCTAATGGAGAGAGCAAATGGAATTCTCTTCATTGCTTCTCCTATAGTTGGCATGAACCAAGAGCAAGCCTGATGATGCCTTTTCCATCTCTGATTTTGTTATCCTCTCCTGATTCATTGCCCGTTAAGTTAATCTGTCATAAGATGGATCATTAGGTCTCAGTATGTGCTTTTACCAGTTTGTGGCAGGGTAGGAGAGGAGATATATATAGAAAATTAGGAAGGGAGGAAAATCATGGGAAATGGGCCATTGGCAAGCAAGGACATGAAATGAGTCCTGGGTCTTGTTGTTTATGCAATTAAAACCCTAGTGCCGAAAATGAGAAATCGAGTTTTTATAACAAGATGTCTGGAGCAGACCCCAGAGTAGTAGTATATGATTTCAGTACCAGATGCAATCGGAAGGTTCCCAACTTCAGACTGGATTGCACTAGGCATCGATTCAAATGAATAGTTTGATGGGTTTGTGCAGGCAACAATCAATCTGTACATTTACATATTTGGTCAAATATCCTTTGTACATTGACAGAGGAGCATAGAATTGAGGCTATGTAACATATTTCTAATTATATGAGGAGGAAAAGGAAGATCAAAGAAAATATGAGACTTTTGCTTGAGGCAGATGGGAGGATGATAACTACAAAAGAGAGGGCAAAGTTGCTCAAGTCTTACTCTTTTTTTTCTGTTTTCTATGTAAAGGAGAATGGCCCTTATGCTGGAAATAATAGAACAAAAATGACTAATAGTTACAACCCGAATTAAGTAGGGAGATAATGAGCATACCCAGCTGCCATTGATAAATTGCAGTCACCTGGCCAACATGAACCACATCCTCAGGTCCAGATAAAACTGGCACATGTGATGACTGAGTCACTGTCACTGGTATTTGAAAGATCATGGAAAACAGGAGAGATGTCCCGACATTAGAGAACCTATGTTATTACAGTTTCCAAAAAAGAGGACGGAATAGTCTTCAAACCATTGGACAGAGAATTTAACTGCAATTCCTCAGAAATTTCTCAATTCAAGAGTGGTTGGCAAGGTTGGCAAATATCTGGAAAGGGATACAGTGATTACAAAGAGGCAGTCTGGCTTCATCTAAGACAGGTCATGCCAGATGAACCTCATTTTCTTTTTCAAACTAGTAGAAGAGAGGAATGCAGTAAATATTTTTGCTCTAATTTTGGGCAAGGTTTTTGATAAAGTATCTAACACTATTCTTGTAAAGAAGGTATGGAGAGATACAATAGACAATAATACACTCACATGAGTTCAAAACTAGTTCAATGGCCAGACTTTAAGTGTCAATGTTAATGATTCCATGTCATTGTGGCAAGCTGCCTCCAGCGGAGTACCCCAGATATCTATACTATTTAACATATTCATCAATGACTGTGGATTAAAACTTTTATAAATTGTTTAGATAGAAACACATATGGTATGTTCATCAAATTTGCAGATGACATGAATTGAAAGACATAGCCAACACAAGAGATGACATTGTCAGAATCCAAAAGGATCTTGACAGGCTCTGTGGAACACATATTGTCTTAGAAGACCACAGATTTACATTATCCATATTATATCTTTTTTGTTTTGTTGCACAGTTCTCAATTGCATTTTTTATACTTGTGGGCTGGAAAGAGCTGAGGCTAGGAATATGAAATCCAATAGGGATGAAGGCAAAGTTCTGTTCTTGGGTGCAAAAAATGAATCAATTTTACAAGTAAAACACAGAGGTATGGCCAAATGGCAGTTGTTTTGAAAGGGATCTGGGTGCTCAATGTACCGTAAGCTCAATTTAAGTCAACAGTATAATGTGGTAGCTAAAGAAGCTAATGCTATCTGGGACTACAGGAAAGAGGACCAATCTTCCAAGAATCAGAATGTTGTAATCCCCCATGTTCTCTTCTGTTATTAGACCTCATCTGAAGCATTGAGTTTAGTTTGGGGCACCATGGTTTAAGATACACTAGAAAATGTCTAGAAGAAGGCCAGAATGATGGGAAACCTAGAGTCTAAAGCATATGAGGATTGTTTGAAGTAAATGTGTATTTTGAATCTACAGGAAAAAAGAGGTGTATGTGCATTGGGGGTATGGGAGGGAGGTAAGTTGGCAGTCTTCAAGTATTTGAAGTCCTGTAAATTAGAGGAGGAATTAGGTTTATTTTGTTTGCTCTCAAAGGCAGAATCAAGAACAATGAAGGGAAGTTACAAAGAGGCCAATTTAGACTTCAAATCAGGCTAAACTTCCTAACATTTAGAGCTTTCCAAAAGTGAAATGGTCTGCCCCCTAAAGTGGTAGGTGATCTCTCCTAATAAGATTCCAATCAGAGGATGAACAGTCACTGGTGAGTTATATTATGGTAGAAATTCCTTTGGTGTATGAGTTGTACAAGATGGCTACTGGGGTCCCTTCCAGGTCTCAGATTCTGTGATTCTGCAATAGTCCAAACCCATTATTCTGTGGATGAAGAAGCTGATGTGCAAGGAAGTTTATGTGTTCCCCAAGGTCACCTTGATAGTAAGGGACAGGGTGTGGATTTGAAATACAGGTCCCCTATCTCCAAATCCACTGTGTCTTGCTGCCTCAGAATAAACACTCAATACACATTAGTGTCCATGAAAACACCTCTCTGTGACTTGTTTTTTTTATTATTAAAAAAAAAACAACTTTTGATATAATATTAAAGAGCAACTCAGACAACCAGAAGATACTGGAAGGGTGTATATAAGAGACAGAGAGAGAGACAAAGAGAAGATGTTAATTTAAAAGAACAAGAGACTAGGTCCTTCCTGGAACTATCCCAAATTATCTAAAATACATCTAGTTTGAGGTAGAATCGGGAAAGGGTGGATGTAAAAGGAAAGAAAACTTAAAGGAGAGAATAACTGGGGTGGCTAGGTGGTACAGTGGATAAAGTGCCAGCCCTGGAGTCAGGAGGACCTGAGCTCAAATCTGACCTCAGTCACTTAACACAAAAAACTAGCTGTGTGACCTTGGGCAAGTCACTTAACGCCAATTGCCCTACCTTCCACCCTCCAAAAAGCAAAAAAAGAGAGAGAGAGATAAACTGTCAAAGGGAATAACTCTTTCTACCCCCTTGCTGTTATCACCAAATGAAGATACTGGTCTCCTTTTCCACTTTCTAGGCATTTACTTGATAAGCTGCTGTGACTGGGAATGTTAGAAAAAAACATAGGAACTGATAGCTCAGTAAAGCCCAAGTATTCCTGGGAAGAGTTATCTAGAGTCCCTAGTAGTTACTTTCCTAAAAGCCTCATAATAGCATCAAAGAAGATATTGTAAGTGTCCCTATAAGAACAGAGTGCTTGCATTCTGATTTCTTGTCATTCTTCAAGGCATTGGGGAAAAAAGGAAGTAAAATGAGTTTAATGTGTAGCTGATATGAGATAAACCCATCCTGGTGGCTCAATCAGACAATCCACAAGCATTTACTAAGCACCTACTATGTTCTAGGTACCAGTGCTACAGAGATCATTAACTGTCAGCTCAGTTTGCAAAAGGAAGCTAGAAAAGCAGGCAATGAATGCATTTTCCTATCAACAGTATCATAATTCATGCATGAATGATATCAATTTATTCCTTCTTTATAGACATAGTGGTCAGCTTTAGCTGCAGGTTTTGTTTATTGTTTTAAAATTTCACTTCATTTCTGGGAATTAGTAGCACAAATTTTTGTGGTGTATAGTTTTCAGGATACTCAAATACTTAATGAAAAAGAACTTGAATTTTTGCTGGCAAAGTCAACTTTGGTTTCTTTATGGTGGGTCATTTTAATCATTGATGCCAGCTCCATATTGAAAAAAAAAACAGACAAAAGCTTTTTGTGATGTTTACTGGGGAGCTGAATATTCTGTTCATTCCTATGAGCATATTAGCAAACATTAGGTGAGCAGTAAACATTACTTTCATGACCTAGAACATTACCTCTGGGCCAAATTATCAAAGTAAGCCTATGTGTAATTAACAGGAATGAGTATTTGTGACATGACTGTGACTAGCTTGTGTTAGGCTTCATTATGGTATGTTGGGAAATGAATGAAGCAGATAAGTGGATGAGTGGATGGTGCACTGGGCCTAAAGTAAGAAGAATCAGAGTTTAAACCTGACCTCAGACACTCACTAGCTATGTGACCCTGGACAAGTCACTTAACTTCTGTTTGCCTTAATCCACTGGAAAAGGAAATGGCAAACCACTCTGATAACTTTGCCAAAAAAGCCCCATACAGGTTCATGAAGAGTCAGGCATGACTGAATGATTGAATAATAAATGTTGAAATGGAGGGTGTGTAGACAACTCATCTAACACCTCGTAAACCCTTGGAATATAAATATTCACACAGAGCTGCTGTGGCAGTTTGGCTAATTCATTCAAAGTAAGTGACATTTAAGGAAATAACAGAGCAAATTGAATAACAGGAAAATATCTACTTCCCCCTAGAATGTCTACATAGAGTACCTCTTCCATAGCTAATCACAACACTGGTGGGGAAGGCATATAGATAGAGAACAGTGTGACCTAGGAGATTTCATAGAGAGTTCACAAGTAAGGAACAAATAAAACACTTGGGGGATTCACAAGGCAAACAGTGGTCAGAGTGTGTATGTGTGTGTGTGTGTGTGTGTGTCTGTGTGTGTGTGTGTGTGTGTTTGTCTAAGAGCCGATTCCAGGAGCTCATAACGCATATGTGTGTGTGTGTGTGTGTGTGTGTTAAAGGCAAACGTGTAAGGACATGCGTGGCCATGACATAGCTAGGGCAAATCACATCTCCACCACTATATAGCCACAATATTCTCTGCTGTTATCACCTATTGAGTATCAAATGAGTTATCATCATGTCTTGGCTCTCAGCTGAGTGTCATGCCTGCTCTCCATCACATTGCTTTTGCAGGAGTTGTCTCCTTGTCATGTAGTTGATAAGGATGTCCTCTGGTCATGTGGCTGCCATGCATCTATTGCTATCATCTGCAGGAGGTGTAGTGACTAATAAGCATCTCCCTGATAAGGGCAGGCTACCATTATTTTAGTGTACAACCTAGGGCTGTGAGCCTTCCTCCCCAGGCAGACAACCATTAAAATCTAGTAGAATTCCTCATATTAAGATTAGGGATATTCCTCTCAGCTGTTTTTTCTCCTCTTGAAGATTCATTGTCCCTTACTCCCAATAACTATCTGACTCTGATGTTAGAAAATTGATTTTAACTTTCCTAATTCCCTTCTTCTCAATCTGTGCCCTGAAAACTCTTTTCTGAGACTCCCTAAATAAAATACCAGAGGAACTATGCAGGGATTAGGGAAGTAAGGTTTGGCTTGTTCTCCTAAAATACTCCTTGACTGACATTCAAATGACTTGGGGCAAGAAGAAAAGTAAATTTGAAGTAAGTATAACCATTGGTTTCTGTCCCCACCCAGATTCTGACCTTTATTATTCATAGCCAACAGTAATAAAATCACTTAATTTTATGCAGTGTTTTAGCCAGTGAAAATCTCACTGGTTTCCTCATATTTGGATGCTGAAAACAAGCCCCAAAATGTGCAGGATGAGGATTTTATAACTAAAGAGTCATCCTTATGAAAATTAATAGAGGATTTTATTGGACTGAAAGCTTAATATGATTCAGTGGTTTAGTGTGACAGTGAAGGAAGTTAATACAATCTTAGGTTATATTAAAAAAAAAAGTTGGTGTCTAGAACAGGAAGGTAAACAGACTGCTATTCTGGGCACCTCATATTAGAAGAGATACTGACAAGCTAGAAAACATCCAAATGAAGCTGTCCAAGATGCTGAAGGACCATGAGATCATGCCCTATTAAGTTTGCTTTAAGGAATGAAGGATGTTTAACAGAAGAAAGACAAGGAGACTCAAGGGAGCCATGCTAGCCATCTTTAAGCATTTTAGGGGCTATCATGAAGAAGGAGATGGGGCAAATTAGTTTTGATTGATGCCAGAGAATTTGTAGTATTTGAGGGAAGTCACAAATGGGCCCCATACGTAAATCTATACTACTTCAAAGATCTAAAATTTTATTGAAGTAGATATTCCCTCCATTAATAGGAATCAAAACATTTCTGGCATCTAAGAGATAATCTTCAAGAATTACTGTAGCTGAAAAATTCATGACTACCATCAATCCTGTAATGAAGCTCTGAACTGAGTTTGGTTTTTGACCCATTGACATACCTGAAACTTTTCCAGCTTGGTAGTAAATTGGCAGAGCCCGGGAAACTCTGGAAGAAGAGGCTTACCAGAATGGCTAGAAGATTCAAAACCATATCAATTAGACCACAGGGTCAATTAAAGAAAATGAGGGTGTTTATTCTGGATAAGAAAAGACTTGGAGGGAGAGAGGATGGCACATGAGAACCATCTTCAAATATTCAAATGGGTTTTGAGACTTTTGCTATTCTTCTTGGCCTTGCAGAGTAGAACTAAGTGTAAACATTTCAGGCCACCAGCTTGTGGCTCAATTTGAAGAATTAACCACCTTTTTCTGTGAAAAATTGAATGGGTTTGCCTCAAGAGGCATTTGAAATGTTTAAGCAGACCCCTTGTCAGGAATGTTGTAGAGATGATTCATGGGACTTGACTGAGGTGACTTCATATTATTCATGCTAGAAGTCAAGAAGATTTGAATTCAAATTTTGTCTCAGGTACTTACTACCTTTGTGACTTTGGACAATTCATTTAATCTCTCTCAGCTTCAGTTTACTCATCTATAAAATGGATATAATAATAGCAACTACCTAGCAGGGTTGTTTTGATAATCAAATTTATACACACAAACAACACAAGTACATATATATATATATATATATACACATATATAAATTATGTATTATCTATCCATATATACATTACATATGTATGTATATATTTTACACACACATATATATATGAATTTATATAGGTGTATTTATATAGATAACTTCCTTTCACAGACCTTAAAGCAATATCCAAATACTATCTATTAATTTTAATATTAATAAACATATAGTTTTAGAAAGTTGTGTGAAGTATCTAGAGGTGATTTAGCCATGGTCATATAGCAAGTATGTATCAGATGAGAAGCAGGGCTCAAACCCAAATACCTCCAACCACTATACCAGTCTGCCTCTAACCTTTTTTCTTTTGGTAAACACTTAATCAGTGGTTGAATGAATGCATGAAAAAATTAGCAGTTGTCTGAATTCATTTCATCATTTCAGATGTCAGAATCATGAGAAACAATATGTCATTATATGTCTCTTCCCACAAAGGCTAGGATAGCACTTTGCCTTTCCCAGCACCCTTCGGAAACAGAAGTTCATCTGGCTGCTGCTGGCAAAGGCAGAATCGCCTTGCTATTAGCAGGGAATTGGTGCGAATTCTATAGTTCTTATTGGTTGTGTACTTTGAAGAGAGTAAATACCCATTAAAAATTGAGTTCTCCTTTGTTAGTGATTGGCAGCAGCCTGGGATTCTAGAGGAAAGGAGCTAATAAATGAAAAGCAAACACAGGCATTCCACCCAGATTTTCCATCAGGCCCAGATGGCTGAGCTGTATTAATGGCTGGCTCATAGCAAATACGTATTGACATTAGTATTCAGAATAAGCAGATGGACCTGTTGTAGTAACATCAAATATCTCCATTCATTGAAACAAACAGAAACACAACCTCTTACCAGAGTAAAGATTCTCTTGACTATGTGAATTTATAGTAAACGTTTTCATTTTCTCTGATAGAGCCTGTCTTCTTTTTATGCAAAATATGGGTGGTTCCCATTTCTTATCATCTTTTTTATCATCACTGGTAGCCTGCAAATACCAAAGAGACATCAAACTTTAGTTACAAGAGACCCAAGATCGCCTATGTTCCAGTCTTATTATTTTACATTTGAGAAAAGGTACCGAGCTATATTTAGAATCCTAGTCTCCTGGAAGATATTCCTATGCATATCCAACAGAGCCTATCATATTCCCCAATTCCCTCTAGATTTAGCTCATTGTGGTTTGATTAAAGTCTGACATCTATAACAAGAGTCATTTGAGGCTAGCTGTTTAGTACTTTCTTTCATGATCAAAGTCCTTTCTCCCTTCAAAATTCCTTTACAAAGGCTTAGTAACATCAGACCATCAGCCCAAGTACAGTTAATGGTATAAGAAAGGAAAACAATTTAAATTAGAAATTAATTTAGCCTCAGAAATTACTGAGGAAAACCATAATTATGAATGTATGAACCAGCAGGCTGGACTTTTGAATAAGAGTCTTCCTCCTCAGAGATGATCTATGTGCTAAGTAGAACTTGAGTTTGGTCAATTTAATTACTCTTATGATCAAAGTCTCCCATAAAGATCTCAATGTGTTCTGACCTATTGCCTACTGACCTGACTTCCCTGAACTCTGAACCTCCTCCCTGCTATGACTGCCTTCTGCCTTGTGCTGATCTGGCATGGAGAGAGCTCTTGCTTCAACAGATGCTCTGATGTGAGCCTGTGCCCTGCCAGGCAGGATGAGGCCAAGGGCTGTGAGATACTGGCTACAAATTTGATAGCTGCTTCACCTTTGTTCAAAAGAGGGCAATTCATACTCTTTGGACAGTACTAAATGCTTTTGAGCAGATGTGGTTGTTAGTAGTGGGGACTCGATGCCTCAAAGAGAGTATCAGCAAAACAGAGACATTTCCATGACATCCAGAAACCTCCAGTGGAGGTTGACCACCCCTTCTACAGCAATGTCAGTAAGGGCCATTACCATGCGGATTTCACTAAAGATCAGCTGTCCTTCATAGAGAGCCTTCTATCCTTCTGGAAAGAAGAAATCATTTCTCAGATCAAGGAAGGAAAGTGTTCTGATTGAAGAAACTCATAGCAATAGCCTTGGTGGGAGTGTAAAACATCTTGAAGGTCTGTCTGATGAAGCAATCATGTAGCTCAATCTGCCTAATGGCATTCACATTGTGAATGAGTTGGATAAAGAATTTGAAACCCATCAAGAGATCATACACAAAGCCTTGGAGGTTGTGGCAGCCTAAGGCCAAACCAAGAAGTGAAATTGGGCTACCAGCACATGCAAGCTGTAGCCAGTTCCTCCTCAGTGTTCCCACCACATCTCCCTGTTGCCTCACATTCTGACTTTATCTCTCCCCTACTTCGTACACTGACCATCATCTTTGGGATCACAACCCCATAGCTGTAGGTGGGGGACTGACAGTTCCTCTTCTCTTTTCTTCCCTATTTCAGATCCATTTTTTCTCTCTCTTGCTGTCCCTCCCCTTAACCATATTAGTCAAAATGCCTCCTAGGTTATTTGACTCAGTAAGGATTTGGTTGGCTTAGGGACGGGTAAATGGTAAGAAGTGACTAATTTGGAGAGTTGAGAAAAGTAATTGCTACAGTTATTTCTATGAGCCCAATCCTGCTGCTAGGGCAGCTCTCCCAGGGACTGCCATCAAAAACAGCTATATATTACCTGGGTGGTAATTTAACAAATTGTGAGAATCTTGTTTGGATCATGTTTCATCTCTGACCCAAGAGAAATAGATCTGGGAGGTTGGGATTATGCCCTAATGTTTACTTGTTTCATTTACTTTCACAAAAGACCCATCTTCAGACTGGTTATTGCTAATGGCTTTTGAAATTAAACTGTCCCACATGGTCATCATCTGAGGTTTCAAGCCACAGTAGAGAGGGAAGAGTGTAGTTCTTTGATTTCTAAGTGCTTGAGGAGTCCATCTCATATGTCTTAAAGCCCCTGCTTTATTTTATGGCAGTGAAATGCCTCAAGATCATGTCAAAATGTGTCTCCTTATGTCCTATTTCTTTTTCTCATAATATCCCAACTACCTGGACCTGCCACCTGTACCCTCCTCAGTTTTAGCATAACTGCACCACCCCTGCCTCTATTTTGTTGTTGTCTAAGTGATGTACAATAAAAAGTCTCCCACTAAATTCTGCTTTGTTGCCTCATCATGCCTATAATGGTGACTGTGTATTCACAAAGATTCTGTTGAACTGAAAGCCTTTAAGAACAGGACAAGAGGTAGACGCTCTTCATCCCAGAACCAGGCTAGATAAATTTGACATTGTTGCTGCTGCTGCTGTTGTTGGTCGTATCTTAGTAATGGAAAAGGTAGAATGGGGAAATGGGTCAGTTCAAGGTTCATCTTCTACTTGAGGTCTTTTTAGGTAGCCCCAAACTGCTAGATGTTAAATTTGGCTACCAGATTTTTTTTGGGGGGGGGGATGATGGCTAATAGTAATGAATAGTATGGTGCAGTGGGTTCAACCCAACAATCACCTTCTACTTGAGGACTTTCCTCATGCCTCTAGCTGCTAATGCCTTACTCCCAATCAACATTATCTTATGTGTATGTATACCTATACCTATATATATATATATATATATATATATATATATATATATATAATGTATTGCATATATGTGTATGTATGTATGTATATATATATATGAGTGTGTGTGTATATATTTACACATACACATATCTTCCCTGATCTTATATAATTTCCTTGTTAGCATGCAGGGTTTCCTTTTTATCACCAAATACCCAGCACCTAGCTTAGTGCCTGGCACCTAGTAGCCAATTAATGGATTTTTTTTTATTGAGTGAGAATGATGAAATCATCCATCTTTTGCAATAATAAAATATGTTCAAATTGCTATATGAGGTACCAAGGTTGTGGGGAACAGGGCAGGGGAATGATTATATGATAAATAAAACACAATCTCAGCTTGAAGGTATTTATGATTCATCAATGAAGATAATAGCTATAGTTAAAAAGGGGGGACTAAGCTAAAAATATGACGAGAGGTTAAAAGTGTGATGAGTGTAGAAAAAGAGCTCTTCTGGCTTGTGAGTTTCAAGAAGGGCTTCATGGAGAAGATGTTTAAGCTGGACTTGAAGTCTTGATAGGATTTCAGTGTATAGAATTAGTTGGGGGGTGGGGAGACTGTGCATTGTTGGCTCAAGGAATGATGTGATCAAAATGTGAAGAAAGGAAAATGTAAGATATGAAAATTATAGGACTATTGGTTTAGAACTTGGTGATCTCCCAGTCTAATGCCTTCACATTGCAGATGGGGAAACCAAAGCCTAGGAAGATAAAGTAACTTCCTTAGATCTTAATGGCATGAAGTACAACAATATTCATCAAAATTAAAATCCACCCAAGATTTCATATGAATGAATGAAAAAGAATATAAGGGCTTACTATGTGTCAGGCACTATGCTAAGGCTAGAGAGACCATTAAAAAGAAAAGGGAAACCCTTCTTGTCCTCAGAAAGTCCTATTTCCAATAGGAGAACACGTGCAGATGTATTTTTCATTTCAACTCATTTGCTTCAGATCAGCGTTCAGCACATTTCTGTACTTCAGTAACCCTGGAAGAGTGTCCTACATTACTATCCATTGATCTGTTTAAATTGAATTTATTTTTTACTACACCGGAGAATATTTCACTTGTGAGGAAACTCTCCTATAGAAATGGGCCCAAAGAATGTGTCAATACTAGAATAAAACTCATTTGGTCAAGGTATATATAACTATTTGGTTATCTCCATGACAACTCTTATAAGGTCATCATATAGGGGCAAAAAAAAAGTTAAGAAGCAGCTTTCCCTCTATCCCTTTCGCCCCCTCTCCCAGTGGTGTTTGCTATAAATCAACTTAGAAATATAGAAATTCAGATTTACTTGAGACATGAGCCAGGATACTCCAAATTTTGTGCTTTGGGTTCTCTTTTGCCCATTAGAGAGCCATGAACTCAGTAAAATACTAGACCAGGGGTTCTTAATCCTTGTTGCATCTTAGACCTATTTGGCAATTTAGTAGAACTTATAGACTTTTGTTTTCCCCAAGAATAATATTTTAAGTGCATAAAAGAAAATGCTGAAGATTATACATATATATTGAGATATATATGAACAAAAAAACTACTTCACAAAGCCCAGAATAAGAATCCTTGATCCAAACTGTTAAAGCTAGAAAGGGCTTGAGAGACAAACTAGCCCAACTTTCTTATTTTAGTGACTCCTCAAAGACCTAGGAAAGTGACTTTCTCAAAAGGGAAACTGAAGAGGAGAAACTTTACCGAAATTTACAGAAAGCTGTTGGCTATGGAAAAAAATAAAATAAATGGAAATAGCATTTAACATAAGATTGATTTTTTTTTTCAGGCAGTCAGCCATTATTCTGTTAGGTTGGCTCTGGCATTTTCTTCCACTGGTAAATATGGGGGAAATGAAGCTATAATAGCAATTCAGTAAAATTTTTCTTTAATTACACAGACATTTTAAAATATTTACAGATAATATTGTGCTGACATGTTCAAAAGAGAATTCGTTAAAATATTTTCCATGTGGAAAAATAAAAATCACTTGGGCCATTTATGGATTGATAGGTAGTCCCACTTATTTTAAATCTTAGAAATAGATTTTTCCTTCCAATAACAGATAGCACTTTCTTATTTTCTTCTCCAGGTAAAATTTCAGATGAAAAGATTATAGCTTGGGGAGGTTTGAAGGTGGAAGTTTCTTAAGTAGTAAAATAGAAACTATCAGTTATGCTGTAATTAATGTAGAATTTAAAGCTAAAAAAATCCAGACGGTCAATGATGTGTTCAATATCTCTCATGGAGATCTATTTTTCAGTAATGCTTATCTTTCCAAGGGGCATAGTTAATTTCTTCAGTACTCTGTAAATTATTACAGAAATTACAAATCTACTAGAAAATCAATACAACTAATTGTAAATTAATAGATTTCTAAGTGTGAAGGAGCGTGTAATAATGTAGATGAGTTCTGTAAAGAACATGCCAATTCTGGTATCAGGGGCACAGAGTCTCCAGCTGCTTTATGTGACATCTTCAAGTGTAAACACATTTCTTTCTTTTCCCTACCCCCCCACTGATTTAGTCTGCCACTGCATCGAATAACATTTCCATTAGCCTCCTACTGTTAAATCGTAGAGTAACCATAATAATAATAAAAAAAAATTCCAACATGCAAACAAACTAATAGAGCAGCAACTGGGGTTACCGTCTGTCTTAGCCATTTGCATGCAGCCTACAAATACTCATGTTCAAGGCAAGCAAAACAAAGCAAAACAAATTGGATCAAATATTACCTCCCTTCCAATTTGTTTTTGCTTTTTGGGGTATGTGGGTGGGGATTTAGATCTGTGACTCCATCTGGGTGAACCCCCAATGTGGAAATTCCCTCCACTTACACAGATCAGAAGTTCATCTGTAATTTAAAGTCTAAAATAGTTTGCTGGGGGCATTACCCATAATTACATAGTTAATATGTGTTAGAAGTAAGACTTGAGTACAGGCCTTTCTGTCTTCAAAAGTAGCTTTCTGTTTATAATAAATGTAGCCAGTACAAAAAAGAGTGTTTATGCTTCTATGTTGTCTATAATGAATAATCTTTGTTCTTGTAAGGGCATGCCACTGCTTTTGTTTCTATTAAGTGAAGAATTGAGTTAATTTTCATGTAAACCCAAAGTTATTTCCTAGTCATTTATTAAATCGAAGGGTTTGGAGTTTTAGTTAAGATGGAAGCATGAAAGCAGCTCAGATTTCCCAGATATGCTCCAGCAATGAACTGGAAAGCCCCAGATCAAAAAATGATAAAGAAAAAATCCTAAGACCATCACTAGTCAACACCTTCATCCAACCGAGGAGTACACAAAAAGACAGAAGCTATTGCTGTTGGAAGAAGACTCTAGCTAATGAAGTCAGAATGAACTAAAGTGAAGAGCCCACAACAGCACCTCACAGGGGGAAAAAGAAGACATCAGCAACATTCTGTTTGAGGATACATCCAGATAAAATGGAAGACGGTAGCAGTAACCTAACCAGGGATCTTCTCATGAAGATAGAAGATTCCATCAGTGCCCTGGCTGGGGATGACAAATCATAAAGCTCAGACTGTGAACACTAAGCCTTGCCAGTGATTTCCTCACTTGCCAGTGAGGAAACATCAACGGATGCAAAGGTAAGAGCCCAGGAAGCAAGATCAGGACTAAATAGGGTCTTGTTATCCTCATCAAAGAGTACATCCATTTGGTCCTGTGCTTGATTTCATTTGTAAGTTCATTTATGACTTGTTCAATTATTTATTTTTTGTCATTGGATTATTTAATTTCGCTTTCCTGTTTTGTTAAACTTTATGTTTGTTTTTGTTAAACATATATTCATTTTGCAGAGAGTAGAACAAAAGGAGGTTTAGAAGGAAAGACAGAGAAGTGGGATAGTTTTAACCTACTGTGAGCTCATAAAGACAGAGACTATTCCCCCCATTCCCACCCCCTTTCTTTATATCCCAGTACTAATCACAGAACCTGGACCATAGTTGGTGCATAATAAAGGCTTATTAATTGAATGACTGATGAATTAAATTTATGCATAAAAATAAGCTATAAGGAATGGAGATTATAATTTTCTTTTATGACTTTTCTAGTCTTTTTATACACAGATGTTTCTTTTTTAAAGTATTTGTCAAGTTAAAAAGAAAAATCAGAATATTTTAATAAGAAAAATGTTTTTTAAAATTTTAAAGAAAAGAAATTGGAGAATTTGTGGGTGAAGTGCTGTAATGAGTTGGTGTAATCTATCCATGAACATTTACCAAGGCATTACTTTTTCCAGAAGACTCTACCAAGCATTCTGAAGACATAGAAAAGACATAGAAAACACTGTCACCATCAGTAACCGTCATTTGCAACTTTGTATGTTGAGAGGAGATAGGGCTATGAGAAATATACTTTTATGTGTTTTTAGACTTCAGCTTCCAATATCTGTATATGATATGACAGAAATTTGACTATAAAGGTAGAAGAGATACTAAAAATATTCCCTGGGCTTAATTTTATCTCTGACTTTTCCTTAACCACTCATCTACCTGGGAGAGTAAATGGAGTTTACACTTCAAAAACAAGGGCGTCCCAAATCCTCAGCTGGGCATGTAACCCTTATATGAATGACAATCAAGTATGCTCTAGCCTTCAGAAATTAAAATCAGGAAGCATATGCTCACCATCAGCTAAAGTCTTCCACAAAAAGACTGAAGTTGCAGAACCAAGAGGCTTAGTCCAAAGAAAAGATTAAGTTTGAAGGGATTAGCTAAGTGGATAAACCTTGCTCTTTATCCTAAGGAACCTGGCACCTAAAGCATGGGATATCCTGATGTAGATGAAATGTCTGCAAGTCAAAACTCTGGAAGGAAAGAGACAGGCCACTCCTTTGTAGACTTTTCTTCCTAGGGTTATGTAACGCCAAGCACCCTAGCATACCCAGGTTCTTTGATCTGTTTTATTAAAGAAAAGCAATTTTAAAGGGGTTAACAATCTTCACACACACACACACACACACACTATATATATACACACACACACACACACACTATATATATATATATATATAGTGTGTGTGTGTGTGTGTGTGTATGTGTGTGTGTGTGTGTGTGTGTATTTCACTTAGTTCAGAGGGAAAAGTCAGCAGCCTGAACTTCAGAAAATACAATAGGAATTAGAAGCAGAAAGAAAACAGAGAAAATAACACAAATCAACAGACAGGGCTTCTAGCTGTCTGACCATTATATATATAATTAGTAAGTTACCAGAGAGAGAAGCACCAGCATCTGGGTTTTCAAAGCTGGGGCAGCACAATAGCTACCCAGAGTCTCATCTGGCCAAATCACTCTTCCCATAAGTGAGCCTCAAAGTAAAACCTCACCTGAGAATATATGTACCCTTCTTCAGGGTCAGAGGACATCACAACCTTCATGACACACTGCCTAATTACAAAGTAATAAAAGGTGTGGGCCTTCCTGAAAAACAAGCCTCCCCCTAATCAATCCCCTGCTGTTGGATTACACTTGAGGCACATTAAGGGGCAGGGAAGTTCTTTAAATTTCCTAGGCCTGTTAAGGGGCAAGGAAGCTCTTCAGATTTTCTTATCATTACAAGCTATTGCTAGCTCAGTGGCTGAATTAAGGGTGACTGCTTTAAAAAAGAGCTATTTTTAAAAGCCTATAGTAAAGACCACTCTTCTATTAATGAAAAGATAATACAATAGTGAAAGTCTTCACCTGAGGAAAAAGCTGGAAACAGAGTCATGTTCCCAACAGGGAACTCTTGAGTCTTGGTTGGTTGTTGTACTAGTCAAAATTCATAAAGTGGAAAGGGAAAAGATCCATATGTACAAAGATACTTATAGCAGCTCTTTTTGTGGTTACAAAGAATTGGAAATTGATACAAGAAATGATGAACAGGCCAACTTCAGAAAACCCTGGCAAGACTTATATGAACTGATGCTGAGTAAAGTGAGTGGAACCAGGAGAACATTGTAGACAGTAACAGATACACTGTATGATGATCAACTATGATAGACTTAGTTCTTCTAAGCAATATAATGATCCAAGACAATTTCAAAAGACTCATGATGGAAAATGCTATCCAGGGGCGGCTAGGTGGCGCAGTGAATAGAGCGCCGGCCCTGGAATCTGAAGGACCTGAGTTCAGAGCCGGCCTCCGACACTTAATCCACACAAACAAAAACCTAGCCCTGTAACCTTGGGCAAGTTACTTAACCCCAATTGCCCTAAAGGGGTGGCTAGGTGGTGCAGTGAGTAAGAGCGCAGGCCTTGGAGTTTGGATGACCCGAGATCAGATCCGGCCTCAGAAAATGAGCACCCACGCATAAATAATGACTAGCCCTGTAACCTTGAGCAAGTTACTTAACCGCAATTGCTTTAAAATAAAAAAAAGAAATGCTATCCACATTCAGGGAAAGAACTATGGAGTCTGAATGTGGATTGAATTTTCACTTTTTTGTTGTTGTTGTTTTTTTCTTTCTCATGGTTTTTGCCTTTTGTTTTGATTCTTCTTTCACAATATGACTAATGTGGAAATATGTTTAAAGTGATTAGACATGTATAACATATATCAGATTGTTTATTGTCTTAGGGAGGGAGGGAGAAATATTTGGAACTCAAAATCTTACAAAAATTATTTTTAAGGCAACTAAGTGATGCAGTGAATAGTGCACTGGGCCTGCAGTTAGAAAAAAATCACTTACAAGCTGTGTGACCTTGGGCAAGTCAGTTAACCTCTGCCTTAGTTTCCTGAACTACAAAATGGAGTTAATAATAGTTGCTACCTCTCATGGTTGATGTGAATATCAAATGAGAAAATATTTGTAAAGCTCTTAGCATAGTACCAGACACATAGTATAAACTTAAATACTTATTCTTTCCCCCAATTTCCTCCTTTCCCTCAGTAGGCCATTCCTAGAAGCACCAGGCAGGGGTTAGACATCCAGTCAAGCAGCATCTAGCAGATAAGTATTTTTATTTTTTAAAATAAGTATTTATTAAATACCTACTACACACTAGACATCATGCTAAGTACTCTACAAATATCTCATTTGATCGTCTCATCACTCCTGGGAGATAGGTGCTCTTATTATTCCTATTTTATAGTTGAAGAAACTGGGGCAAACAGAAGTTAAGTGATTTGCCCAAGGTCACACAGCTAGTAAATATCTAGGGCTGGATTTGAACTCAGTTCTTGTGACTCTGTTCTTAGTGCTGTATCCATTGTGCCACCTAACTGCTTCTAAGCATCTGTATCTAGATAAGATAACACAGAGTCTAGAGCATTTTATTCAGTAGAAACTATGTATTTGGCAGGAATCGGTGAGAATTAAGCCTGGTGGAAGCAGCATGATAACCTCGCTAGAAAATATTAGTAGGCTTGCAGCATTAAGAAGTTTGAACGGCTCCTCCGATTCTGTGCTCTACCCACCCATGTTCCCTCTGTGTATGTATATGTTTCTTATATACGTGCTCTTCCACTCTTTGCTTTAGTCATACTTTTCCCCTAATATTAGGCCCTTCTCTATGTACACATGTGTACACACACATATGTTACATGTGTTTGCTCTATGTTCCCTCCTTCCTACTGATGATGTGTGTATGTGTATGTGTGGCTCAAGTTTATGTGGGAAATATTCTATTGCTACTTTCTTACTAAACATTTCATTACATGTCTTTACTTTGAAATAATTGAGTCTTCAGGCTGATTATTAAAGGTTAATGTAATGGCAGGGGTTTGTAAGGTATGGTTTTCATACATACAGATGCACAAAGTACCTTGTACCTGGATTAGCTCCACACTGGGGACATGCCTGCTTCATTAACATCAACATGAAATGAGTTGGAAATAATACTATTGTAAAGTAAAGGTCACTGAAGACAGGACTCCCTGCCTTATTCCTCTTTGTATATCCTACAGTACATTGCACATAGTAGGGGCTCAATAAATGTTGAATTGATTAGCATTGAATGACATGGAATTGAATTGTACGTAGTAAAAACTTAATGTATAAATAGTATTGGAATGCATCATATCAGCATTGTGCCACTCAATTTTCCTGTTGACTGGCCATATGGTGATATTTCCCCATTTGGTAATACAGGTAGGATGGCAGCAGTACTAAGCAAACACTTACCTTGATATTATGCGTGCCTGCCCAGAGTGTCTATGTGGGAACTCTTCCAGCATTCTAATCCAAAAGAGAAATCCAAATTTCAAAATATAAGAAATAACAAGATCCTGAGGATTCAATCTATTCCGTGTTCATAAAGTGTATATAATGTGTTTGCTGCATCCTGTTGGGAGCATAGACACAATGTGGTCCTTCCCTCTGAAAGTTTACATTAGGAAGCTGCATAGATGCACACAGACGCATGTATATACACATAAACCTCAGTCCAGGAAAATCTCAGGCAACTGGAATCCAGGTACAGTGATCTCTTAACTTCCCCGATTAAAAGTTAAATTGCAATAAATTAATGTTAGGTGTTAGGGCAGGAGGAAATCTTACTTTCTGAGCGTGTTCCAGGCCCAGATTCAGCCTAACCTGTTGTATCATTTATATCTGAAGTCCTGTATGATACATACAGTGCAAATTAACGGTCATTGTTATGACCCTGAGGAAATGCCAGATCTTCAATCATCAAAGAACAGTGTGGTTGTGTATTTACTGTTCTCTCCTTAACAAAAGAGAAATTATTTTCAGTGTCATTGAACAAAACTAAAAGCATTTTCAGGCTAAAAAATCTATCAGACAGTAAAACAGTAACCCCTGTGACCTCTAATGAATAGAGGTTTTACTATTGTCTAGATTATACCTAAAGGGGACATCTAGGTGGTGCAGTGGACAGAGTACTGGACTGGGAATCAGGAAGATTTGTCTTCCAGAGTTTAAATACAGCTTCAGACACTTACTAGCTGTGTGACCCTGAACAAGTCACTTAGCCCTGTTTGCCTCAGTTTCTCATGTGGAGAAGGAAATGGAAAACTATTCCAGTATCTTAGCCAAGAAAATCCCAAATGGGATCATAGAGAATTGAACACAGCTGAAATGACTCAACAATAGCAACAAAGATTATATGTAAAATAATTATATATATATATATATATGTGTGTGTGTGTGTGTGTGTGTGTGTGTATACACACACTCATTAGTAGATATGGTGTATTTGTATATATATATATATATGAATATGCAATAAACAGCTTTCATGATTAGTTCTCCATCTTTATTGTTTCATATTTGGAAAATGAACCTTTTTGGGAGGGGGGTAGTATAGGTACTTCATGTTTTTTTACACTGAAAGCGAACGATTTCAAAAGAAAAGTAGCTATCCTGATGTCATTGTTCTTCAGTTGTTTTGAGTCATATTTGACTCTTCATGACCCGGTTTGGGGTTTTCTTGGGAAAGATACTGGAATGGTTTGCCATTTCCTTCTCCAGCTCCTTTTACAGATGAGGAAACTGAGGTAAACAGGATAAAATGACTTGCCCAGGGTCTCACAGCTAGTGTCTGAAGCCAGATTTGAATTCAGCAAGATGAGGCTTCCTGATTTCTAGGTCTCCCACTCTATCCACTGTGCCACTTAGCTGTTCCTCTATCTTGTTAGAGAGGCATAAGGAACAATGATACCTTGATTGACTTTCTCTTCCTCTTCTGTTAGGCATGTGAAACAGTGATGTGGTTTAAGAGGCGAATAATCAACATTTCTTGATTAAATGAATCTTTGGCTCATGGTAAGAATGGTACCTGAAGATAGACTCTAAAAGCTAAAAAAACAAAACAACAACAACAACAACAACAACAACAACAACAAAACATAATTGAAATCATCCAATCCAACCTTCTCATTTTATAGATGAGAAAAACTGAGTCTCAGAGAAGGGAAAGAAATACCCTTAGTTCTTGTCACATGGCTAGTAAGTTAGTTGTAGAACTGGAATTGAAATTCAAATCATCTGACCCCTAGTGCTCTTCCTCCTATGCCATCCTACATCCTTGGTATAATTGCAACCTTGCTTATTCTTCATTTAAACTCTTTCCCTTTCCCACCCAGATTCTGCCTGAAACCCAGACTCTAAGCACACCTGCTTTGGATTATTGCATATATATGTTTCATTATCCGCCCCCCCAAACAAAACATTATTACTTGAGGAATAATCATCATCTTTTCCCATGTTCATTCTCAATCTAACAGGGCATGAGCCTAAACCCCAGATTTCCTTTGGCTTCTTGCTTCTGATTGGCACATTCTCAGTGGCACAGATCACAGTTTCAAAAGGAGCAATCTCCAGATTGGTATTTTGGCTATGGGATCCCATTGATAAATGCATTTGTTTCTTTGATACCTAGTGTTTCTAGACAAAAAAAAATAGCGAAAATCAATAAAGTCACATTTAACTTGCAAAATGATACAAAGATTGTTGTATGGGAGAGCAAGGAAACCACAGGGCCAGACTACTGTTCTTTGTGATAAGCACATTCTTCTTAGAACAGCAGTTTTACTATGTATTTATCTTTATTATGCAAAAGCCGTTGGCAATGAGAAGGATGTTTGTATCTTTGGTTTTATGAGACGCTGCATATCAAAACCAGATAATAATGTCATGATATATGGCCTGGAAGTATCCAGTTCAATAAGCACAGTGGCCTTCTTGGCAATTTTGATTGAAAAGAGGCATAAAATCCTTACTTTGCCCAGTGTTTTAGCATGTTTCCAGACAGCATCTCCCCTTCCCATCTTTCATTTCTGTGAGGCTTGGCATTAAGAGGGAATGAAATGGCATGATACAGTATTTCCAGAACTCATCATCATACTGCGTTTGCACTTTTCTTCCTGAGGACTCAACTCAAAGCTCATTTCCAAAGATACTCATTTTATCACTTCAGTAGCCATCCTGGGGGGAGAGGCAGAGGGAGAGAGAAATAAAGAAATATGTCTTATCCCACTTTGCTGGTAATAAAATGATAAAAAAAAAAATTAAGAGGACTCAGCAATTTAATTTGGATTTTGAAAACTTTGGAAAATTCAGAAATTTAAATCCCCTTTGGTGCAGGGTTGAGGAATCCATGGCCTTTAGGGCACATGTGGCCCTCTAGGTCCTCAAGTGTGGTCCTTTGACTGAATCCAAACTTCATAGAACAAATCCCGTCCTTAGGTAAAACTTCGACTTAGTCAAAAGACCACACCCAAGCTCTTAGAAGTTCCCCACCCCTGGCTTAGGAGATAAGGAAAATATGGAAATTGTCTTATTTGTAGTCAAAGGCTATACCTGGGGAGGCTAGGTGGTGCAGTGAGTAGAGCATTGGCCCTGGAGTCAGAAGGACCTGAGTTCGGATTCGGCCTCAGACACTTAACACACACAAACAAAAACCTAGCCGTGTGACCTTGGGCAAGTTACTTAACCCCAATTGCCCACCAAAAGTCAAAAAAAAAAAAAGCTATACCTGCAGATCTCATTAAATTGGAAGGTCTTCAGGGACTTCACAAAAGAGCTTTTGTTTGTTGTACTGGAACTAGACCAGCTAAGAGGTTCATTACTTGGAAATCTGTTCATCTTCAAAGTAGATGCCCATAGAATGGGAATAAGCTACATAAATCGAACTACATGAATGTACTGAGATATGTATTATTGTGTTCTATGAAATGAAAAATATGATGAATACCAGGAAGTATGGAAAGGCTTACGTGAATTAATGCAGGGCAGAGTGTGCAGGGTCAAGGGAGTAATATACATAATAACCACAAAAATATAAATATAAAGGACAAGCATCAGAAAATAATCAAAAGCAAAAAAGAACAAGCTTTTCCCCAAAGAAGAAATATGAAAAGAAACTTCTTCCCATTTTTTTTAACAGAGGTGGGAGGTCCACAGACAGAGAACATTGGACATGTGTTTTTCAGACTTTTTGATATAGTTATGAGTTTTGCTGATTTTCCTCTCTTCCCATATTTCTTTTTTTTTAATTTAAAAATATTCTTTGTATATGGAATGCCCACTGGAAGTTGGAGGTGGGAAGGGTAATGGGAGAAATTTAGCAATATAAAAGCAAAATATATCAATACAAATTTATTTTTAAAAGAAAAAAGAAATTTGCTTCATCTAGTGATGTTGCTTTTTAATTTTTTTATTATTTAGTATTTTTTTGCCACAGCAATTTTTTAGAGTGGGAGTGGGGTGGGGTAAGATTTTGATCTTTGAGAAAAATCAAAGCTGTTTCAAAATAATGAATTTTCTATTCATAGCTGTGTTGGCACTGGACTTAGAATACAGGAGTAGACAGATTTTTATGTATTAAAAATAATCAAATAAAACCAGTTAAAAGAAAACCATCGGGATGCAAAATTAGATCATCTGATTTCTAATTGTCAGAAAGATTAGGGACTTTCCAAGTGAGGAGGAGGAAAATGAACAGTACAAATCCCTGAAATCAGAAAAAGAGGTACCCTCTTCCCTCTGAGTGTATTCAATCAAAGAAACATGGGAACAATAAGTGATTAGCCATTAAAGAGTCAGTTTTCAGATAAGACATACGGGTGCTTAAAATGTATAATTGTGAGAAAACTCCTTGCTTAAATCTTTAATCTGACCAGATTTCTGGTCAGCATAACCTACATTGTAGTTAAAGGTCTCTAAGCAGCAGGTAGAAGTGGTCCAACTTCCTAGCCATGTAGGGCTAGGTTCAAACAATGCAATAATGTTTTCTCTCAATTGCTAAAATTAATTACTTTTCTCACAAGAGGAGAAATTGGACTAGACTCATCACTGAATAGGAAGAAACTGAGTCACTAGGTAGTGTCAATGTGGTTCATCCACTTTCTGCTACCACTTGCCCTTCTAATCCCCTTATAGGATTATAGTTATAGAGATGAAAAAAAAGAACCTTTAAAGGCCATCAAATCCCTACCTCCTCATTTTCTAGATGAGGAAACTGACACACAGATAAGTTGCATGACCTTCCTGTGGCCTCAAAGCTAATAAGTATCATTGGTGGGATTTGCACCTAACCTTTCTTGACTCCAAATAGAGTCTCCTATTACTATCATGCTATTTCTCTTTTTAGTTATCCCTTCCACATTAGAAGGTTAGGGGCACTGCACCCCCACAATCTGGAAAATCCATGTAAAATTTTTGGCCCTCCTTTGGTAGCCTAAAAGAAGTCTGAATCATTATGGTATTAAAAAATAAGATGTTGATATTATACAATACTATACATATATTTTATACATTTCTGAATCTCTAAACTTTTTCTGTGTCATCTTGCAAACCTGGGTTTAATTTCAGAAAAATAATGCTAGCATCCTCACATCACTTAACTTGATCTGACTGCTGTTTTGTATACCTGTTCCCAGCTAAAAGGAATAGGAGGGTAGTGGAGAAAAATAACCATTACAACGACAGCATGAGAAGTTTGGGGAAATGTCAGCACCATGACAATTTGTTTTAACAAAATCCTTTTAGAGAAAATAAAATCCAGTCTTCTATGCTTCTTGAACTTGAAATAAAACATGATGAAGAATGGGAAAAAGCACTAGGAAGTTGGTGGAAAATTGTACCATATTTATTTTACCTTAAACTCCACACATGTAAAAATGGCAACAAAGGAGGTAAGGAAAGCTGCATATTGAATTGTCCTTCCTTGCCCCACTGTTCACCATGGGTACCCATGTAGGATTTCATTCAGAAGGAAGAGAGTTTGCCAACAGAACAAGGTGACTATCAAAACAGCAACCCATTGTGATTTGATGTGTTCTGTCATCAAATCCCGGGGATGATGCCAGATAGAAAAACCAATTTCCAAACTCTCTTTAGTAAGAGAAATGACCTCCTTCTCTGTCTACCTGTCAAAGAAAAGAAGACAAACAAGCAAAACCAACAGGCATGCTGATTTTTAGCATTTCAGTTTGACTTAGTCTCTCTGGACAAACATCGAGTTTGCACACAGTCCTGGCTGTGCTTCAGCTAACTGCAATTTAGCAGTGCTAAAGAGACATCACCTCACAAAAGGCAAGATTTAGAAGCATCAGCAATCACCACAGAGAGAAGACTTGGACAATCCATGGTCATGAATGAACAACCCAGAACAATGACCAGAGACTGTATCGATCTAAGTCACCCAGGTGAAAAGAGAAAACACAAAAGGTCTACTAGTTAGACCATTTGCATAGAGAACAGAGCAGGTGCGTCTGGAATCCATTGTTGGAAAAGCAAGGACAAGAAGGAAAGATACCAGGTAGTTGGGTCTGCTGAAGAGAGGCACCCTGAGAAACTGCTCCAAAATGAAAACACTTCTCCTCTGCTGTGTCGACAGGCATCCCAATAATATGTAGGTAGCAGCCCCAAATAACTGTGCAGAGGTCCCTCTTCAGGTTGTCCAGTGTTTGAAATGCCAAGTACCTCTGGCAGAGCTCAGGAGGCACATGTGAGCCCAAACATGATAAGATTATTACAAAAGAGATAATTTACCCATGCCTCCCTGCTCCTTCAGGAGGCTATGCAGCCATGTAATCATAAAGAAGGAAAGAGATGTGTCAAAAGGCACCAGATCATGTGCCAAAATAGAAAATATTGTTGTAGTTGCCAATGACCTTTTATAGTTATATCCTTCACTTTTACATCATGCTGTCATCTAACTTACTGTTGCCCTTTAAAGGTCATTGCCATGGGTGTGCCATTAACACCATACTAAAATATGCCTGTAATTTACCTCTTCCTCATAAAACAAGCTACTAAAGGTGGATGGTGAATTCTAGACTCTGGTGGGGGCTATAGATGTATTAATCTACCTATTGAAGAACCATGACCTATACAGATATTGTTCAGGGGCAGTGGGAAACTTTATTTGAAAATCACTGTTAGAACCAGTGGGGAATGAATTTTGAATTAGAATTGTTCATATGGTATAAGGTTTAACTCTTTATAATCTTAATTAATTTTACAACTAACTTTTTTTTTATTTTTTTTTAAACAAATACTTTATTAACTTCTGTTTTACATCATTCATTTCCGCCAGATTTTGAGTTACAATCATTTTCCCCCCATTATTCCCCTACCCAACCTCCCAGAATAGCAGTCCCACAAGATATCGCTTCCTCCAATCTGCTCTCTCCCATACCTTCTCCCATACCCCCATCGACTTTTCCATTAGAGGAAGATGAATCTTTGTGTCCCAATGCCTGCACATCTTATCTCCCAATTATAGGCAAAAGAGTATTAATAATAGTATTTATATATATATTTGAAACATTTAATGTTACGACCTCTAATTTCAGATCCATTTCCTTCCTCCCTTGTCACCCATTCCTTCTTGGGAGATAAGTAATTCAGTATATGTTGTACATGTCTAGCTATGCAAAACATTGTCATAGTAGATATATTGTACAAGGCTGCTTATAATTCCCTCCCACTCATCCCACCCCCCACCTGGTCCATTCCCTACATGATCCTGTCCCTCTTCTATAGTGGGTACTTCCAACCTCCCCTCACCCCAAGGATGCCCTCCCATCCATCATCCCTCCTCTCATCCCCCTTCCCCCTATCCTGCTGCAGGTTGAGATATCCCATTTAGTATGTATGTCATTTTCTCCCTGAACCAAATTCAATGTGAATGTGGTTTTGCCTTTTCAGCCTTCCTTATTCTCCCCCTCCTTTGCAACCACTTCCCCTTGCTTCTTCTACATGGGATAGTTTACCCTACCCTGTCTCTCCCCATCTCCTCTTGCCACTTTCCTCTCTCACCTCATAATTTCATCCCTTGAGTACTCTCCCTTCCCAATAAAATCAACCTATGCCCTCTATCCATATATAACTGTAACCATATACACACACATTCACATATGTATTCGCATGACCACACCCCCTTCTTCCATTATTTTCATAGTGGGAAAGATATCATCAGTCACAGATATTGCTTTTCCATATAGGAATGTAAATAGTTCAACTTTGATAAGTTCCTTTTGATTTCTTTTCCCTGATTACCTTCTCAGGCATCTCTTACTTCTTGCGTCTGGATGTCAAATTTTCTATTCAACTCTGGTTTTTTCCTCAAGAATGCTTGAAAGTCCTCTATTCCACTGAATGACCATATTTTCCCCTGAAACAAAATACTCAGTTTTGCTGGGTAGGTGACCCGTGGGTTCATTCCCAGTTCTTTTGCCCTCTGGAATATCATATTCCATGCCCTTCGATCCCTCAGTGTAGAAGCTGCCAGGTCCTGGGCTATTCTGATTGTGTTTCCACAATATTGAAATTGTTTCTTCCTGGCTGCTTGTAGTATTTTCTCCTTGATCTGGGGATCCTGGAACCTGGCTATAATATTCCTGGGAGTTTTCTTTTTGGGATCTTTTTCAGGAGGTGATCTGTGGATTCTTTCAACCTCTATTTTGCCCTCTGGATCTAAAAGATCAGGGCAGTTTTCCTTGAGAATTTCTTGAAGGGTGATTTCTAGGTTCTTTCCTTGATCATGGCTTTCAGGTAGTCCAATAATTTTTAAATTGTCTCTCCTGGATCTATTCTCCAGGTCAGTGGTTTTTCCCATGAGATATTTCACATTGCCTTCTAATCTTTCGTTGTTTGGATCTGCTTAACAGCATCTTGATTTCTCATAAAGTCATTAGCTTCCATTTGCTCCAGTCTAACTCTGAAGGAATGAATCTCCTCAGTGAACTTTTGAGATTCTTTTTCCATCTGGCAAATTCGACTTTTTAAGGCATTCTTCTCCTCATTGCCCTTTTGGGCCTCCTTTGCCATCTGAGCTAGTCTATTTTTTAAGGTGTTGTTTTCCTCAGTCAGGCTGTTGACCCTCATTTCATACTTTTCTGCATCCTTCTCATTTCTCTTTCCAATTTTTCCTCCACTTCTCTTATTTGATTTTTAAAGTCCTTCTTAAGGTCCTTTATGGCCTGCAACCCGCTCATGTTTTCCCCTGGGGCTTTTGGAGCAGGACTTCTGACCTCACAGTCCTTTTCCCGCTCTATGCCCCCAAAATAGGAGTCTAGGGTTGTATTTTTCTGTTTCCTTTGCCTTGGCATGTTGCCACTTAATTGCTTGACTTTTGGGCTTGTTGCCACACTATGGCTTTAAGGCCAGATAGAGGAATTTTCGTCCCGAACGTGTGGGGGGCAACTTCCGTTTCTGGCAAGCTATAAACCCACCCATAACTTCCACCCTAGATCACAATCCAGATCCAGGGAGGTTAAAGCAAGAGCGATTACCCCCCAAGACTGATCGCTGGATCTCCCCACGATTTGTAGGCTGGGAGCCGGAAATGCCTCTGAAAACTACACAGTGGCGTGTCTCCTCAGCGGCTTCTAGCCCCCAGGGGAGGGAGCTGACGCATTCCCCAAATACAGGTCCCAAAGTCCACAGGACACTAACCTCTTACTTTGTCCTAGGCAAGTCTATGTTGATAATTCTGGAGTCTCCACAGTTCTTGGTGTTCTGGGGTTCCTCCAGCCGGCTGCTGGCCCTGCCGCCCTGGGGCTAAAACCTCGGCTCACGTGGACCTGGGCTCGGCTCGGCTCCTGAGCTCTGCGCGCTGCCGGCTCCCAGACCACTGCGCTGGTCCTTCCTGCAGGGTGCTGGGCTGTCCCCAGCGGGAGGTTAGCTTCTCTGTGTCGTTCTGTGGGTGCTGGGGCTCCAGAAGATTTTCAGAGTCCTTTTTTACATAGTTTGTGGAGAATCTGGGGGCAGAGAGGCTTGGAAGAGCTGTTTCTACTCCGCCATCTTGACTCCCTACAACTAACTTTTGATGAAAATCTAACTAAAGTATATTTTCTTGCATTCTTTTTTCAATTTATTTCTTTTTAGTTTTCAACATTCACTTCCATAAGTTTTAAATTTTCTCCCCTTCCTTTCCCTCTGCCTCCCCAAGATGGCATGCAATATGATTTGGGCTCTACACATACATTCTTATTAAACAAATTTTCACATTACTTATGTTGCATAGAAAAATTATAATGAATGGGAGAAACTATGAGAAAGAAAAAAAGCAAAACAAAATAAAAGAAAATAGTTTGCTTCACTCTACACTCCAACTCCATAGTTCTTTCTCTGGATGGGGATGACATTTTCCATCATGAGTCCTTTGGAATTGTTTTAGGTCCTTATATTGCAGAGAAGGGCTAAGTCTATCTAAATCTGTCATCTTACAGTGTGGCTGTTTCTGTAACAATGTTCTCCTGGTTCTGCTCACTTTACTCAACATCAGTTCATCTAAATCCTTCCAGGTTTTTCTGAAGTCCTCCTGTTCATCATTTCTTGTAGCACAATAGTGTTCCATCGCATTCATATATCACAACTTGTTTAGCCATTCCCCAATTGATGGGTATTTCCTCAATTTCCAGTTCTTGGCCAGCACAAAAAGAGCTGCTACAAATATTTTTGTACATGTGGGTCCTTTTCCCATTGGCTTGCATTCTTAAATAGGATATGTGTATGCTTTGGCATTTCATCTACCCAGTAGGACAGATCACAACCCTCCATGTAATCTCAACTTATCATGTCCCCAGCCTTCACAACCCTCCATGTAATCTCAATTTATCATGTCCCCAGCCTTTATAAATCCTCATTAGAGGGGATTAGAATATAAGCTCCTTGGGAAAACTAGAATAAATAGTATGGCAGAAACTGGACACAGACCATTATCTAACACCATATACCAAAATCAAATCTAAATGGGTGCGTGATCTAGGTATACAGGATGATACTATAAGCAATCTGTGAAAGCAAGGAATGGTTTACCTGTCAGATTTGTGGAGAGGGGAAGACTTTAGGACCAAACAAGAATTAGAGAGCATTATAAAATGCAAAATGGATAATTTTGACTACATTAAATTGAAAAGCTTCTGTACAAACAAAGCCAATGTAACCAAGATCAAGAGGGAGGTGGGAAATTGGGAAAATTTTTACAACCTATGTCTCTAATAAAGGACTCATTTCTAAAATATACAGAGAATTGAGTCAAATCTATAAGAATACAAGTCATTCCCCAATTGATAAATGGTCAAAGGATATGAACAGGCAGTTTTCAGAGAAAGAAATTAAAGATATCTATCAGCATATGAAGAAAGGCTCTAAATCACTATTGATTAGAGAAATGCAAATCAAAACAACTCTGAGGTACCACATCTCTCCAGTCAGATTGGCTAAGATGACAAAACAGGAAAATGACAAGTGCTGGAGAGGATGTGGGCAAATTGGAACATTAATGCATTGCTGGTGGAGTTGTGAACTTATCCAACCATTCTGGAGAGCAATCTGGAATTATGCCCAAAGGGCTATAAATAATTTCATACCCTTTGACCCAGCAATACCACTTCCAGAGTTATATCCTGAAGAGATCATAGAAGTGGGAGGAAGACCCATATGTACAAAAATATTTATAGCAACTCTTTTCGTGGTTGCAAAGAATTGGAAATTAAAGGGGTGCCCATCAGTTGGGGAATGGCTAAACAAGTTGTGGTATATACATGTAATGGAATATTATTGTGCTATAAGAAACGAGGGGCAGACAGTTTTCATATTTATCTGGAGAGGCTTATACAAACTGATGCTGTGTGAGAAGAGTAGAACCAGGAGAAATTTGTATACAATCACAGACACAACATATGTCTGACGACCAACTATGACAGACTGGACTCTTCTCAGCAATGCAGTGATATAAGTCAATCCCAAAAGACTCATGAAGGAGAGGGATATAACTAAAAAGAACTGAATTTGAATCCTGATGGAAGCAAACTACTTAATCTTTTTCTTTTCATCGTTTGGTTTTATTTCTTCTTTACCATTTTTCATTCCATCTAGTACAATACGCATTTGTAACCTGACTAATGTCTAATGTGAAAGTATTTGCAGATCCTATGCTGGACTATATGCTGTCGTGGGGGGTGGAGGGAGGGAGGGAAGGGAAATTTGAAACTCAAGGAACTATGGAATTGAATCCTATAAACTAAAAATAAACAAATAAAAAAAAGAATATAAGCTCCTTGAAGAAAAGGAGAGGTTTTACCTTTCTTTGCATATCCCCCACTTATCACAGTTCTTGACACATAGTAAACCCTTAATAACTACTTGGTGAGTGATTAGGGGGTATTATTAGAGGGTGTGATGCAGATGTATATATAGCTACACAATGTAGATTGTGTGGTGAACATTAGTGACAACTTCTTCATATACCTCTATTTTTATAATGAGTGGGTCATTAGACTACTGACTCATTCTGATCAGTGTTCTATTAGCATGGCACACTAATGGTTTAGCAAGAGTTTAATATTCTGTTTATGAGTAAGGCCAACTCCAAAGGTCACATTTCAGTTATATGAGGAATTTTCCAACAGAAGAAATTATTTAACAGTGGTACAGGTGATTCTAAGAAGCTGAAGGTTTTCTTGAACATCATCATGAAAAAGATGGGGGTCCATTAACATAATGTGGTCATCTCTAGACCATGTTTATCTTATGCAACTGAGTAAGAAAGACAATGAGTGGTGTAATAGATAGAGAATGGAACTGGAAATTATGGTATGAGGATTCTACTCCAGAAAGACAGATTTCTTGGCCAAGCAAGTTTATTTCTCTGGTACTTGGTTATGAGAGCTTCTTTATTATGATACTGATAATTATAGTATTATTATTATTATTATATATTATATATCATATACTATTATTATATTATGATGCAATCATTATACTATTACATTATACTATTATAATACTAATTATAGCTGACATTTATATAGTACTTTACATTTGTATTGTGCTTTTCTCAAATATCACAGGTATGGTTGTGTTCACTTTATAGGTGAGATAATTGAAGCCTTGAGAAGTTCATTTGCCAATCCTATATCACAGTTTGTAAATGTAAAAGGCAGAATTCAAATCCAAGTTTTCTTGATTCTTAATTCCCTCATTCTATCCACTACACCATGAGACTTCTCACTGTTAGGATGTGAGCTCCTTAAGGGCAGGAATTACTATTTTGTACTATTTTCTTTCTTTTTTTTAAGCTTTTTTTTTTTTTTGCTTTTTTGCTTTTTCCCTTTTTTTGGAGAGGCAACTGGGGTTAAGAGACTTGCCCAAGGTCACACGGCTAGCTTCCTTGTGTTAAGTGTCTGAGGCCAGATCTGAACTCGGGTGAGTTCAGTTGAAAAATTCATATTAGGTGACATGCAGACATAGATTTGAAGGTTGAACTTGCTCCTGCTGATGAGGTAGGGTTTATGCAGATATCTCTGCACCAGAAGGGGTCATTGCTTAGGTAGCTGGCTCCATTTGTGGATGACCTGATTGCCAATGCCTTGGGCTGATGCTGGTGGCAGCTTCACAATCCACTTCTGACAGCTGCTACTCTCCCAGGCCTTTTGAAGAAGTTTGGCATCCTGTGGGAGGATGAATGACTGGGGGTCAAAGCTGAACTCCTTCTTACCAAAGGGGCTCTGCATGCGTGACAGGTTATACCATAGCCAGTCCTTCTTTCCAATCTATTGATGCTACAAAAAAAAAACAACAACAAACTTTTGTCTCTGGTCTTTGTAAGTGGTGCCATGGGCTACTAGCAGCTCTACTGGAGCCACCCTTGAAAATTCGGCCAGGGGTCTCAGGTGTGCATATTTCATATCATATTGAAAATAGGATCCACTTTTGTTGAGTGTTGTGGTGGTAACCAGTGTGCCCATGTCAAGGAAGCTGGTAACTGAGCTTGAGCAAGGTCTCCTATCATTTGAACTGGATGTTAATCAAGGTCCTTTTCATCTTGGCTTTCTTTGCTTCTAGCTCAGCCAGCTCCTGAAGCCATCTCTTGCTCATGCCCTTCCTCTCCAGCTGTTTTTCAATCACTTTGGCCTTCTGCGCATATGAGTCAGCAATTTCTCTAGCTTCAATCTCCTCCTCTTCTTCATCAATGGAGGAGATGGTGACGGAACTGAATTTGCCCATGTCCTTCCTATGCTTAGTACAAATTTGGTTTGCAACTGACTCCTGAGGCAGCAATTCCTCCAAGTAAGCAGCTTGTGACATGGGGGGATTTGCAGAAGGTAGTGAAATTAGCTGCTTACTTTTAATTCCCTAATGGAGATTCAGATTATACTCTTCACCTGAAAAAAAGTAAAAAGTAGGGTGGCCTTTTGTTTGATAATTCAACTAGGTGCAGTCATAAGGACATGAAATACTTCTGCAGTGTTCTAAATGCAGAACCGTAACTAGGATGAGCTGACTAGGGCTTTGCCACAGGGCACTGAAATTTAAAGGGCACAAAATTTAACACATCTACTTAAGTTAGATGCTGCTTTAAAATTATTTTCTCCTGCTCAATTAAATTCATTTGATTATATGTATTATTTTTCACACTGTGAATTCACAAAGTTGATTTGAGGGCTCATTTTGTACTTTGTCCTAAACACACATTTTGTGCTTCTTGCCCTGTGAGCCAAAAATTTCTAGTTATGGCTCTAATTGTAATCTCTCCAAAAATTTCCTAAAAATGTAAGTGATCCCTTAAGAAATTTAAGTGGAAAATGCTTTGTACTGCCTTGAAAGATGATTCTATGGTGTTCGAGTGTGCTTTTCTCTATATTTTCCCTAAACCCCTTATTACCAGAACCAAATAATTGGTGGTATGTGTATAAATCTTTTTGGAAATAAGCAGCTCCATAGCTAAATTCATTGAAGTTGTTTCTCTTGTGTTATTCACCATGAAATTAATTACATCTTGATTAGCCACCTTACTTCCAGTCCTTTTCTAAAAATTCTTCCCTGTCATCCTAACTTTCCCCCCATTTCCTAATTTTTCCCTTTCTTTGTTCTAACTCAAGACATCTCCTTTAACACAAGGTAACAGGTGGCAAGAAGTCTTACCCATTATAATTATATATATTTACATATACATATGGATGTATATATGCATACACATACGTATACTTTTTTATTTTTCATTTTTATATCGCCTGCCATTCCCAGATTACATGTTTTATATAGAGTAAGCACTTAATATATGTTTGTTGAGTAGAATTGAAGAAAAGAGATTAGATTGCGTGACCTCCCTACCAGCTCTGACAAAGAAAGGTTCAGGAAATATACAAATTCTCTTAAGGATTTTTTTTCTTTAAATATACATATATATGGTTATATGTAACATTCAATATATTGAACACAGACAAACAGAGACACACAAACACACAGCATGCTTTTTTGTGACTAGAAATGAGATTATCAAAGCAGTTTTGCTGCCTGGCAAATAACTTGGCTGACTTTTTTGCTATGTCACAGATTTGGGAGAGCTTTGACATTATCAACTTCCTAACTAATGCAGAAAGTGAATCAAATTGGGATTAAATTCTGAGTTTCCTTTAAGCATTTAAACCTTTTTTTTTAAGTAAAGCTAAAAAAAAAGCTATGTGTGTATGTGCATCTATACATATATACCTTTCCTAAGGGACTGGTGCTTCAACTATTCAAAGAATCAACATTTGGAGGAGTTTGAGTGGGAAAATTCATGGCTGGTTAAGTTGAGTCACTGGTGAATAATGATACGGCTGGAAGCTAAATGACAGTTCTTGGTAATTCAGGAGGTGATTGAGTCGTCAATGAAGCTATGCCTTGTACAGAACTTTTTGGAGGGAAATTGATAAAAGTGAGAGATTACTCTCTATAAAGGAGGATGTGAAGGGAGGGGCAAAACTATTTCACTCAGCACTAAGCTATTATGTTAAGTGACGATTTTAGTTTGTTATTCTAGATGATTTACTTATTATCAAAGAAAAAATGTCTGTGTCACCATTTTAGAGAGTAGCCCTTAAAATAGACTGCTAATGCTGAGAACTATATGAAAAGTTGATAAATAACTAAGTAAAAAAAGAACAGCTCTACTTCCCATTCCTGGGAAGATTGAGTTTTGAAGTAAATGGTAAAATGATCATTTTATTTGTCATTTATAAATAGAGAGCTTGTGCTTGGCCAAGAGAGGATGATCACAATGAAAACTCAGTCTATGAATGGTGGCTTCAGACTCATGGTAATATGCATCTTCTAGTTCAAGGCAGTCAATGAATATTCCATTCTTATTCATCTTGAGGCAAATTCTCACATGTAGTAATTTGTAAAACTGTATATCTGTAAGTAGACTATGATTTAGAGATTTAACCATTATGAGAAGCTATGTGGTAGAGTAGAATGAGTACTAAACTGGTTGTCAAGAAATCTGGATTTCAAAAGATTTTTTTCAAAAGATTTCAAAAAGATTTTTTTTATGCTTACATCAACCCTGTGAATTAAAGTAACCAATCAATCAATCAACAAGTACTCATTTAAATACCTAATATGTGCCAGGTATTTCAAGTGATTTTAACCTGATTAAAAAAAAGTATTATTATTCCAGGATTAGAATATAGGTTCTCTGATTCCTAGTTTAGTACTGCTATTTTTACATACATACATCCATAAATGTAAATGTGTATGCACACATAATGTAGCTTTTATACATTTATCCAAACTCACATTCACGATGATGAGTCTGGTTCCCAAAGTGAAGCTGACTCTATTCTATCACCACTGACCACCACCACTACTGTATTCTAGAATTTCTTCTGTTTCCAGGGTTTTTCTCTATTGCTATCAGCTCAAGCCCCCATGCTGGTATATTGGTTCCAATATATAAACACTAGTTACAATTAGTATGTCTAGTATCACTTAACCAATTAATGTCAATTAACTTTTTTTAAGGGATATTTACTGAGAATGTGGCCAAAACAGAACTACAAGCATTACCTTCCCTAATACCTAGGGATATGTTCTCCTCTACGTCTCAGGCCCTAGGAAGAGTAGGTTTTAACTTAAAGCAACTGCAACAAAGCATTCACCTCCACTCCTTCTTGGCTGCTTTTAATTCACTGCTTCACTGGGTCAAGTATGTTGTTCGGGACTTTACTCTTCACTGAACTCAAAGTCTTTCACGCAAGGTAGAAAAAATAGATGCAACTGGGACAGAAGCAACAGTAGGGTCATATGCTCATGACTTTGTTTTGGCAGAGCTGGGGAGGGGGAAAAGTCTCTGGCACTAATTCTCTATCCTCACATGGAAGCTTTCAGCAGTCCTTGATTCCTCACTTGAATGGAGGGGGGAAAGTAAAGGAGAGATGGAGAGAAAGAGAGATGAAGAGATGAAGGAAGGAAGAAATCAGTATTACTATGCCTAGAAACAGGCTCACCAAATACTTTTTATGAGATTTACTTTTAAACAGATAGGAAGGAATTATTACCCTCCCCTTACAAGTGAGAAAATAAAATCATAGAGGTGACTTGATAGAAGTCACAAAATTAGCCCCCTGGTCTGAGATTTCCTTGACTAGTCCCTCCATTATATATAATATATACATACATAGACTGCATATATATGTGTGTGTATATATATTACACACACACACACACATATATATATACATATATAAATATATATATATATATGCTGTACAAATAGCAATTAGACAATTAACTAATTAGGCTCTTCTTGGTAGATATAATATGAAACCTAATTATTTTCTAGGATGAGGTCTTTGTTGAGAACTATTATATAATTTTAATTTTGCCTGGAAATATAAAATATTTTCAATTCATCCCTTTTTGATAACAAGTGATCTATTATTGATAATTAGTAATCACCAACCTTCACAAAGACCTGTTCCATGTCTCACCATGGCACATAGGTGGCCCAAGACTCTCAAAGTTATGCCAGTGGGGAGTGAACTCTGATAGGTCTTACCAAATTGGTAAGGTTTTTAGTAGAAAGGGTGGAGCATATTTTCCCTTCTCTAGAGATGAGCTTAGCTAGGATTGGAAACGCTGACCACCAGCAACCCCTAGATACTAAGCTGGCCACTAGGCATCCAAGTAGGACTTGTGTGAAGGTTAGTCACAACTGACAGTAAGAGATTATTTGTATTAATTTAAAAGGTAATGAATTATCTACCTTTTACATTGTCTAATTGGGGCTGTGTGTGAATCAGTCAATGTTGTGAAATATAGAAGTTCTCTTATGCTCATAAATGATTATCTCTTCCACACTAGGTAGCAAACAAGGTGATTCTTTTTCATTGCAACAATTCCTTGGGAGGGGTTCTGATCTGTTCACTGAGAGGGTCTTTTGAACTACTGAAATACACAACTAAAATAAGCTATCAACTTAGTGGAAAAGAACGACTAAAATTTGAAAAGAGAAACAAAAAAAAATTACCCTACTTAGTGAACTTACTAAATATTTGTACCTTTTACACTCCTCTTAAATTCTACCAATAAATGATTTCCCTTTGAATGAAGATATTAATTATTTCCAGTATATCCTTGTTTATCCGATATCTTTTTATACATAGTTGTTTTCATGTCGTCTCCCCATTAGACTGTTAGCTCCTTGTCTTTTGACTTCCTTCATATCCCTAACACTTCATACAGTGCCTGATGATGGTGTTGAGTCATTTTTCGATCATGTCAGAATCTTCATGACCCCATTTGGGGTTTTCTTGGCAAAGATACTGGAGTGGTCTGCCATTTCCTTCTCCAGCTCATTTTATAGATGGGGAAACTAAAGCAAAGAGGGTTAGCTGACTTGCCCCAGGTCACACAGCTAGTGTGTCTGAGGCCACATTTGAACTCAGGAGGATGAGTCTTCCTGACTCCTGGCCCAGCACTCTGTGCACTATGGCACCACCTATCTCCCTGATACATAGTTTAATGTTTGCTTATTGACATATATATTATATAATGTATATAATATAATAATAAATATTATTATCAAATATAATATTTGATAACAGTTTTGAGACTGATAAATTGCATTAACTTTTAACTAGAAGATTTTTATTCATTTAGCAAATACTTGTTGAGGATGTATTCAGTACAAAGCATTATGCCAGGTGGGGTAAGGACCATGAAGATGAATAAAACATCATCCTCTTTTTATAGAGTTTTCAGTCTGTAATTTTCAATCTTGATAGATTTATTATATTCCAGGCCCTCATTTTTAATTATTCTTTTTTATCAAGTGTTCTCTTAAACATGTTTCTACAAGTTTAGGATAGAGATGCAGCTTGCTCAGTTCAGTCTGTGATAGCCTGACATCACAGATTTCCTCCCAGGCAGAAAACCACAGTCCACAAGAAGCCTGACAGGGGGATATACCATAACTGTCCCTCCTCCTGTTTCAGTGAGCACTGGGTGAAGAGCACTAAGAATAACAAACCTCTCCAGGAATTGCATCGACATGAACTCACCCAACAATATGTCAGCAAAGAAGAATCAAACGAATGGTCCTGTGGATTTGTTTACGGAAAAAGAATGCTTTATGATAATTATACAGGATCTGGTCATTGCAACAGATATTAAAAGGTTATCCTTAAGAAATCCAGACTTATGAATACAGATTATGCCAAGAAATAGTAAAAAATGTGCAAAAGATCACCAACAAGGAAAAAAAATAGTATCTCCTCCAAACCTAGCAAGATGTGACCTATTAGCTGGAATTATACATCAGAAGCTCACTTTCATAACCTAACAGATTATAAATTCCCTCAAAATATCCTTGAGAATTAAGCAAAAAAAAAAACAACTCTACTGGTACTGAAGAATTATTGCAAACAAAACTGTTACCCACAATTGTCCAAACATAGTATTGATCTGCATTTTAAAAAAGATTAATCATTCAAATAACCAAATTTATTAATTTAATAATAATCCTGAGAGATGGAGTTTTTGAGCCTTGGGGCTTCTTTGGGGACTTTAGAGATTCCTTGGGTTCCTCAATTAATGCTTACTTTGCATGAGGAGTTCCCTGCAGCTTTGATAAAATTTCTCAGAGGAAAATGTGACCACTGATATGAGAATGAGCTTAAGTAATGCCCTGGCTTGCCAAAAGATTCAGACCTTAATGGAGTTATTCAGCCATTGCAGATCAGAGGTGAAGGTGAATTACCCATTCACCAGCCCCACAAAGTATTTCATACATTAATGTTTTAAGCATTAACCACTAGGGAAAGTATAATCAAAGTAATAGGTTTCATGTTTCATGCTTTAATTATTGGTCAGTGTACATTTACTAGCTTTTTGTGTTTTAAGCTTTCTTTTTGTGATGAAGGAAATAAATAGTTGTCCTATTTTGTACACCAAGTGCCTTTCTATAAGGAAGCCCGTTAATCTCTTTTGGAGAGACCCTAGACCTAAGGCAGATCTAAGCTTCATTTAGGAAATTGTTCTCAGAGTTCTGCTCTGAGTAGGGTACCCAAAAAGCCAGAGTATGAAAATAGTCTCTCTGCTTTGGGACCACACACTTTTAGAACTAAATCTAAGCTATTTAATTCCAATGCTAGGACCCTTTAGTGAAAAATTACCCAACCCCTGCTAGGATTTTTTACATAAATACAAGTACATATTCAATAAACACAAAGATGTTGTAGTATGGGGTAGGCAAAACCTAACATCTAGGAGGGAATTGAGAAAGGAGGAACTCACCCTTCAATGACCATCCCTTCTCTCTCCTAGTGGATTTTGTTGCTTGTGGACAATCTTGGGGAGAGATGGGTCAAGGCATAGAGAGGACTTCCCCAATGATTTTCTGCTTCCCTGTCTCTATCTCTGACCTTCACCTTTAAAAATCACATAATTTGAGTCCTTCTGAAATCACTACCCCCATCTCTGCCTACCTACACTCAGTGCTATGCATTCAGGGGTGTGTGTGCTGGGGCCAGTTCTAAACATTCTTTCTAGAGCTGATTCTTAAATTTATCAGACTAAGTATTTATACCTCAGATATAAAAAAAGTCTACAAATCAAGACTTAATTTATTGTTTTATTTAGACTTAAAAAGCTTTAATAATGAAGTTTAAACTTGAGTATGTGGGCAAGCCATTTTTTGGAAAACTCACTTGTTAAACATTTACCAGAACCCTCCTATGTGTTGGGTCATTTCAGTTGTTCCTGACTCTTCATGACCCTGTTTGGGGTTTGCTTAGCAAAGATACTTGAATGTTTGCCATTTCCTTCTCCAGCTCATTCTACAGATAAAAACTGAAGCAAACAGGGTTAAGTGACTTACCCAGGATCACACAGCTAATAAGTATCTGAGGCCAGATTTGAATTCAGGAAGATGAGTCTTCCTGATTGCAGGCCCAATACTTTATCCACTGTGCTACCTTAACTACTGTCCTTTATGGCTCTGTAAACATTTCTTGGGCTTAGCTGATGTGTATTAGAAGGTTCAGGGAATGAAATAATCACCAGGCTGGAGACCTGGCAAATAGAGGCTAATGATAATGATTATTATAACAGAAAATTATCCAGTGTGTTAAGGTTTGCAGAACACTTTGTATCCATTAACTGGTTTGAGCCTCACAGTACCCCCATACGTATCAGGAGGCAAAGTGACCAAATGAATCTCTATTGGGACATCAGAGGTATGGGAAACAGGAAAGGCCAGAATGCCTGTATTATAGTAACAGGTCACATTATATGGCATTTCAAGGTTTGTAAGGTGCCTTTCTCACTGCACAGAAAAGTATTTTTCCATGAGTAATGTTGTAAATCTATTATTATCCCCACTTTTAAGATGAAGAAATGGAGGCTATGAGAGTTTAAGCAACTTATCCATGATCATACAACTAATAAGCCTCTGAAATAGAATTGGATCCTAGATCTCCTCACTTAGACCAGGAGTTCACAGTCACAGCTGCACTTACATGTACCCCTCCCCCAGAACACTGTGTCCTGCAATACTCCATTCTCCATGGTACACTGATACTGGGATATCAATAAATACTTAGGATTTAGAACTAGAAAGGACCCTAGAGATCATTTACTCTAACACCCTCATTTTACAGATGTGTAAATAAAAGCCCCAGTGGTTAAGCAATCTCGTGCTAAATAGTAGAACTGGGATTTGTATGGTCATCCGATACTCTCTAGCCAAGTTTGACATTCACTACTAACAAGTCACTTAGCCTTGCAGAGCCTCAGAACACAACTCTCTTGACTCCCCGTCCAATGTCCTTTCAATCACACTCTATTAATGGAACATTAGGCTGTGTTCATTCAGCATTTGTTTCAGAAGCAAAAGTCCATCATTTTAACACCGGTGCTCTCCCATTAATGTTGTAGTGTTGGGAAACTTAGGAGGCTGCAATTACTGAAGAATCAACAAAGCCGGTGACTCATGCATAAAGACTACAAGAAATTTCCAATAGTGACTCTAAGAGCTAGTCGTTGCATGAAGAATGTCATTCAAGAATTAGATGATTAGAAAAGGAAGTGTTTCAAGTAGTGTTTCAAGAGCATGAGATAACAAAAAGACAGGATACATGTCGTTGTAGTGTTCCAGAAACTTAAAAAGGCCCAGGAGAAGATCTTCTGTTCATTGGGTAGCTTCTTATAGAACTTCTATGGAAGAATAGGGACAAGATAAGACAAGTCAAACCAACAAGCATTTGTTGAGTGCTTACTATGTACCAGGTACTGCATCCTTGAAGTACAAATAGGAGCCAAAAGAGGGAAGTTGAGAAGGTGAGATGGAGGAGGAGAAGGTACCTGCATGGGGTCATGGTAGAGAAAAGTCCATAGAATCAGGAAGAATGAATCAGTCACAATCCACACCAGAGAAAGTTATGCCTACTTCAATGAGATCACTGGAATGTTACAACAATACAGCATGTTTAGTTGAAAATATTTTCTTAGAGGGCTATAGTATGGTTTTATGACTCCTGACTAATCTGAAATCTAACACCATACTTAGTATTTTCTTTAGTTGTGTAGATGATAATGAGATATGGGTTTTACTGGATACCATTGTCTCTGATACAACCTGCCAGCCTGAACCCATCCTATAGTAGCTTCAAATCATAGGGAAATTCTTAAGGCTTCCAAGTTTCCTGAAAGTCCCAAACATCCCTTTTCTATCAGTAAATAGCATGTATCCTCCTGCTACATCATAAATCCTGTATGTGCTATATCATCTTGTGGCTTAAAGCCACTTTGTGATTCAAGAAGCATATGATTGATGAAATTGTGCATTAACTGATTCTGAAGGCCCCTGGGCATTGCTTTGTTGGTAATGGATAGCCAGATCATCCACCATTGACTTTCTCAACTTATTTCTTGAAGGGGGTGACAGTGGAAACATTTTAAAAATTATTTTTCCTGGTCATTGTATAGTTGTATTAGTTTAGCTATATATATATATATATATATATATATATATATGTGTTGTCAACTCTGCATGATGTCAACTAAAATAATAATTATAATTGACTTTATTTTTTGGTATAAATCTTTTATTTTAGCTTTATAGGGAACTCCTTTTACCATTGCAACTTACTCTTTTTTATTTTAAAAAATATTTATTTCATTAAATATTTACCAATTATATGTAAAATTTAAAAACAGTTTTTGAAAATTTTAAATTCCAAATTCTCTCTCTCCTTCTCCCCCTTCTTGAGAAGGCATGCAATAAGATAGGGATTATACATGTGAAGTCATGGAAAACATATTTCCATATTAGCTAGGCTGCAAAAGAAGACACAAACAAAATAAAACTATAAAAATAGAATAGAAAAAAGTGTGCTCCAATCTGCATTCAGAGTTTATCTGTTCTTTCTCTTGCAGTGAATAGAATCTTTTATCTTGGGTCCTTTGAAATTGTCTTAAATCATTGACTTGATCAAAGCAGCTAATCTTTCATAGTTGATCATGCTTACAGTATTTTTGTTGCTATGTACAATGTTCTGGTTCTGCTCACTTCACTTTGCATGAGAATTCCCAGGTTTTTCTGAAACCATCTGCTTGTCATTTCTTATAGCACAATAGTATTACAGCACTATAATATATCACAACTTGTTCAGCCATTCCCCAATTGATGGCCTTCTCCTTGATTTCCAATTCTTTGTCACCAAAAATATGTAAACATTTTTGCAAAAATAGGTTCTTTTTCCTTTTGTTTAATCTCTTTGGGATACAGCCCTAATAGTGATTTTGCTGGGTCAAATGATACACGTGGTTTTATAGCCCTTCAGGCCTAGTTCCAAATTGTTCTCAAGAATGACTGGAATAGTTTTTAATTTTACAAAGTGTATTAATGTCCCAATTTTTCTACCTTTCCTCCCACATTTACCATTTTCCTTTTCTGTCATGGTTGCCAATCTGATAGGTGTGGAGTAGTATCTCATAGTTTTAATTTGCATTTCTTAGTAGTGATTTAGAGCATTTTCATGTGTCTGTTGATAGCTTTTATATCTTGTTCTGAAAACTGCCTGTTTAAATCTTTTGACCATTTATCAACTAGAGAATGGCTCTAATATCTTTAGATTTGTCTCAGTTCCCTACAAATTTGAGAAATGAGACCTTTATCAGAGAAATTTGCTATAATTTTTTCTGTTTTCCTTCTAATTTGGCTGTACTGTTTTTATTTCTGCAAAAGCTTTATAATTTCATGTAATCAAAATCATCCATTTTATATGCTGTTATTTTCTCTTATCTTTTGTTTTGTCATAAATCCTTAGCCATAGATCTGACAGGTACATTTTTTTTCATGTTCCCCTAATTTACTTATAATATTCTTTTTTCCCCGTTTACCACCATCTAATTCCACCATTGGTATTTCATCAATGTAGGTTCTGGGTCAGCCTCCTTTCTTGTTTCACAGATCTCTTTTTCTAACCTCCTATGTTGTCTTGAGCTGGAAGAATATCCCTCTGACCTTTTGTTGGCTCTGCCACTCCCAAATTCAATTTAAAGCATTATTTTAAGTTGTATGAAGAAGGATGTTGGGGTAGTTCAGCTGAGTCCTTTGTCTACTTTGCCATCTTGACTCTCCCTGAAAATCAACTTAAAGTCTCAGAGAGTTACTTTGGACACTGAGATATAATGTGGCTTGCTGATGATCGCCTAGTCAATGCATATCAGAACCCAGATCTTCCTGATTTCCAAAGCCAATTCTCTGTTCATTATGTCACACTGCCTCAGACATTTATATCTAGTGCTTCAGGATTTTCAAAGTGCTTTACTTTATCAAATTTGTGCTTTGTGGCAATGCTGTGATTATTATTATTATTTTGTTATTACATAGCCTATAGGCATAATAATGCCTGTAGTATGAGGCAGATTTCATATTATAGGTGTTATTATACTACAAATATTATTATTAACATTTTATAGATCAGGTGATTAAGGTTGAGAGATTAAATCTCTTGTCCAAGATCCCTTAGCTATTCAGTATCAGTGTCAGGATTCAAACCCAGGTCTCTCCTGGTTCTAGCTTTCCTAGCCTCACTCTCTGTCTTTGAAATACTAATACGGTATTATCGTAGGTTTTTATTGATTTGGTCTCAGAAGGGTCTTAGATACCAGAAATACCATGTGACCAAATGCTTTGTCAAGTCTAGCTATGTCTTTTTCATGCTCTGGGATAAAAGGTGGACAACAAAAGGAGCTGTATCCCTCAGAACAATGAATGCAAGCACAAGACATCTCCTACAATGTACAGCTATTGATCTGTTGGCTTAATGACTAAGGACTCCCTGTGGAAAAAGAGCTGACTGAGGATGGGCAAGATTGGTATCCTGACCATGTTAAGAGCCTTGCTAGGGGAAATGCCAATTAGCCTAAAGCTTGAGAAGACAGCAGAATTCATTTCTGTTTCTTCCTTTTGTAATGAAGGAGGGAAAGAGACTTGTCTAATAGATGAAAGAGCTATCATTTTAAACTGAATGACTTGAAAAATAGATTGCTCTTTTTTATTTATCATGCTTTAGAATAGGAAACCCAGTATTTTACAGATGGAACTTGGAACTAGATTATTGCATAACTCACTGTGTCAGACATAGGGCTGTTCAGGTTTCATTGACTTAAAAAAAATTAAAAAAACAGATATTCCTTAGACTTGTGTTTTAATTGCTTCTTCATCTGACTTAGGAAATAACTGGGAAATTGTATTTATCAAATATAAACTACTGTGGCAAATAAAGAGCTGGCCTCTGAATCCAGAAAACCCAGTATCACCTCTGCACTCTCGACGGCTTTAAGCCACAGAACAATTGTCTATTTTCATTGGTAGAAGTTTTTTCAACACATGCTCCCTATATCTATCATGGGTCCCAGGGGTGGGGAATTTGAGGCCCTGGGGCCCTCTAGGGTCCTCAAGTGCAGCCCTTTGACTGAATCCAAACTTAACAGAACAAATCAGTCAAAGGGCCTCACTTGAGGACCTAGAGGGCTACATGTGCCCTCAAGGCCACAGGTTCCCCAGCCCTGGCTAGACAAACAAAATTATTTTGACTTCACTTTCCTTATTTTTTGACCTTCTTAGATTTGATTTAACTGTGTCTTTTTAGTAGCAGAAAAAGTAGGCTAATCTTTGTGTTCACTCTAGAAGGATTTTTTTTCCATGAAAGATTAATTTTATATGAAGGTGCCACAAAGAATCGTCCATAATTTCTACTTTCTTTGCTCTGTATCTTTGAATATTGGAAATTGCATTTCTTGTTGCAAAATCTAATTTACTAAACTTGGAGAGGTATTTGAGTTAATCAATTTACTGAACACCTGCGATGTACCAAGCACTATACTACGCACTGGGAGGTTGGAGTAAAAAGGGCGTAAAGGTCAGAAAAAGACTCCCCCTACTCTCAAGGATTTACATTATAGGCAAGGACAAAAACTAAATATACACATAGGAAAACTATGCCCACAAGTTACTTGGAGAACAACACCATTAAGGTATCATCACAACATAGGCAAGTTGGTTCAAATTCTCCCATGTCCCTTCTCTCCACCTAAAAATGTTGGCACTCTGAGCTTAGGGACAGGTTTCTTTTTTCTTGTCTTTCTATATTCCCAGTGCCACTTAGTACAGTTCCTTGTACATAGGAAGCACCTTTATTAAGTGAATTTATAAAAATGTATTTATGAAAATATTATTACTGAAGAATATTAGACAACTCCAATTCAAGGTTTCCTATGGACCAATGCTCTTTGTTTACAAATTAAATTTGTAATTTAATTTTACACTTGCAATTCTTATTCTAGTAGGCCTGAGTTAACTTGTCCTCACCAGTAAATTCAGTTGAACAAACATTTACTGAGCACATACTGGCTTTGGTTGCTAGTAAACACAGAGGACAGACAGTCGCTGTCCTTCAAGAGCTTAGACTCTTGTGAAGGAGATAAGGTTTCAATTTCTAGACACATCTAAGTGGCAGAGTGGAAAGAAAGCTGGGAGTCTGAATGTATAACCCCAGACAACTCATTTAAAGTATTTCTGCCAGTTTCCTCAACTGTAAGATGGGGATAATAATAGTATCTACCACCCAGGATCAAACGAGATATGTAAAGCACTTAGCACAGTGCCTGACACAATAGACATTAAATAAATGTTTGTTTCCTCCCTCCATTATTTTCTTCCTTCAAAAACATTTATAGGACAGCACAGTAATATGTACATATATATAATCAATCAGTCAACCAGAACTTATCAAGCTCTTTAAGTGTGCTAGACACTTTGATGGGCTTTTGCATTTAAATAAAGATAATTAAGCAATCTCTATTCCCAAAGGGTTTATAGTCTATTGGTGGAGAGAAATAATGTATAAGTATATATAAAACAGTATAAAGACAAGAAATAGAAATAAATACAATGCAGTTAAAAACAAGATACTTACTAAGGAGACTCATTGGGGAAAATATGGAAAGGTTTCATGTAGAAGTTGGAAGTTTGAGCTACTTCTTAAAGATGGAGAGGGACTACATGAGGTAGATGTTAGGAGAGAATGGATTCTAGGCATCAGGGATGATGAGTTCAAAAAACACAGAGATGGGAGATGGATATTGTAAAGCCATGCATGAGCAGCTTTCCAGAGGACTGCTGCTGTGAAAAGCTTTCAAAGTTCTGATTACATAGTATAGCAAATTCTCTATTTATTCAATAACAAATCAGAGCAAAAATTCACAGAAAATCAAAGTACAGCATTCACCATGTCACAACTCAACAACTTATCACTAAAATGGCCACATAGTTTTCACCAAAGTGGTCACATAGTTTTAAACAAAGTACATTCATTTAGTCAATCACAAAATCCTTAATTCATTCACAAAGTACAAAAGTCAAAGTTATCCACCCCTAGGTCACAGTAAATCATAATCTTTTCAGTCAGTACACAGTATCCAAGTAAAGTCTTCTTTCAGTTTGACTTGAGTCTGTCTCCCAGCTTCCATGTTTCCTCTTCCATGGTCCCAGCTCCAACTATCACCTGGGTTCAAAGGCAGGCAGTTCCCAGTTTCTTGTCCAGCTGCTTGTCCAGTTCTTCATCCAGTTCCCATTCCATATTGAAATTCACAGTATATAATCCTTCACAGTTCCTGTTTCTGGGAAGACAAAGTTTGATAGGGCCACAATAATATTCATACACATTTTTGACACCATCATCAATTCACTATCTGCCTGTGAAATCAAATCAGACCCACCAACAAAGTCTGAGAACAACACAAATCATCAACATAGAAATCAACATAGACCCACAAACAAGGTCCAAGAGGTCAGCACAAATCATCAAGTAGAGTCCCAGGGCCTCCAAAACCCTCCTCCATAACTTCTGTAAACATACAACCAGAAAATCCTCTTTCAGGGCTTCCAGTAAGGTCCCAGGGCTTCTGTACAAAGTATCACAAACAAACATCAACACAGAGCAGACAGAGCGCCAGGATACCACAAGTTTTCTCCTTCTTGACTCTGCCACCACAAGAGTCCTCTTCTCAGTTCTGCTGTCTCTAGCCTGGAAATTTTCCTTATGTATGGTCATTAGCTCCCCCCTTCCTGTTACAAGAGTCCATGAGTTCTAGGGTTCACAAGTTAATGGGATTCACAAGTTCTGTTTCTTCTGTTTCTTGATACAAGGCTCTAAAGAAAGTTAAACTGAAACAAGGTGTTAATTCCATAGTTGAAACAAGGTGTGAACTATTTCTGTGCTTGTCCTTGCCGGTATACATTGTGTCAAAGGGTACAGATAAAAGGTGTATGGAAATTATGTAAAGGAAAGACCTCAGTCTGGCACTGAAGACCCTCCATAAGCTGGTCCCAAGCTACCTTTCCAGCCATATCTCTTAGTAATCTTTCCCATGCCCTGCTTTGTAACAAAACTGGGATTTTCCCCATTCTCTATGCACTCTTTTATTTTCTTGCCTTTTTTCATGCCATCTCCTCCACCCATAGAGCTTTTTGGTCTCATCCATAACATCCTTCTTATACTTCTTGATCCAGTTTAAATGACATCTCTTCCATGAAGCCTTCCTCAATCCATCCAGACATGTGTCTTTCTCTGTACTCCTCTTGCTCTCTGGTTATGGCATATACTGACATGTTGAAATTATTTGTGTTGATGTATCTCCATAGATTGGAGTCATGAAATGTGATTTGATAACTGTTATGTTACTCTCATGATACCTAGCCTGTACCCTGGCACAAATATTCTCCATATTGGTCAAATTAGAGGCAGTGTGTGGTATTTGGATAGAATTGACACAGGTTCCAGTAAGTCCTGGGTCCAAATTTGAGTATTCCAGGCCATTTTCTAGGACTATAAGTTATGGATAAGTTGTCAACTTGCATTGATAAAGATTTTCCTCATCTGAGAGTTCCTTATACCAATGAAGCCCTAAGTCCAGCCCCTATTGATCAAATAACTTAAGTCAAATGACCATGATTTTAGTGCTAAAAGGAATTTGGAAACCATCTAGTACAACTTCTCCATTTTATTTATGAGCAGCTGAAGCCCACAAAGTTTAAGCAAGTTGCCCAAGGTCATACCTATATAGTACTACCAGGATTTGAACCAGGATTCTTTGATTCCAGACCCAGTGTCTTTGAATTTTACCATTGGTAGATAAAGCTCCATAGAGAAGGTAAATACAAATGTTCCAAGTTCTCCTAGCAAATACCACTATCAAATTACTCTGATTTTCTTTTACTTCTATCTTTGTGACATTGCCAGCATCGCTTTTTTTAAAATGAATGTCTCACATTAAAAAAAAATGTCTTTCTCACCCTTTCTCTAAGTATAAAACAGAATAAAAAAATCTATTTACAGTTGAAAAACTACAGTGAGTTTAGGTCTTTTGTTTTTAATCTGGTAGTTTTAGTATTTTCTACAGTATTCTATGGTGTGGAGCCAATGGTTGAGCCAAATGTAGATATATTTTCTTACTACTTAGGCAGCTACTTAAATTAGAAAATTCATCACATGCTGCCAGTGGGATTCAATTTGCATATCATAACATTTATTTGTTAGTTTGGTTGAACTAGAGCTACAAAAAGAATTAGGCACATTCCCATAATGATGGGCAGGCAGGTCAGTCTGTGTAGTGTACTGGGAGAAAGCTTGGTTTTGAAATCAGAGGGTATGCATTCAAAATCTGACTCTGTTGCTTACTATCTATGACTCCAGGCGAGTGATTTTTCTCTCTTGGACTCAGTTTCTTCATCTTTAAAATGAAGAAGTTTACATTGGATGATTTGATTTCCAGTATATCTTATAGATATGAATATTACTTAATAATAGGCAAAGATTCAGAGACAATATATGACTGTTGCTGCCTTTTTCTGGGGAAAAGGCCCGGATTATCCCCTAGTTAAGGCTGATGAGCAATTTTAAACTGGGTTGGAAAGCTGTCTTTAAGAATTTGAAGTTCTGTCATGTTGAAGAGGGATGAAACTTGTGTTTGGTCCCAAAGTGTAGAACTTCGAGCAATGTAAAGTTACAGGGGGAGATTTGGGCAATATATGAGAAACAATTTTCAAACAAAGAGTTGCCCTAAAGAATAATTTGGCTGCTTTGGGAGGGAGAGAATTACTCTCAACTAGAGGTTTTCAAGCAAAACTGGGTGACCATATGTTGATTATATTGTAGAGGTGATTCTTGTTTGGATATGACTTGGCCTAGATGCCCTCTGAAGTTCTTAAAAACCTCAGAAATCCTGTGGTTCTGATTCTGTGGTTTAACTTTGGTTTGGAGATAACCTGTGCAGTTTTTACCTTCAATAACCGAGCAGGTCATCTGCAAATTTTCTGAATTCATAATACCCAAACACCCCAATTAGCATTTGGTCCAATGGTTTCTTTTTATTGTCTACTTCTGTAGTGTATGCTATAAGATATCTGCAGGGTACTCTCCTCACAGTTATACTATAAGGTAGCTGATTATTGTCCCCATTTTACAGATGAAGAAAATGAGGATCAAAGGGGTTATGAGACTTCTTCATGGTCATACAGTAAATGTCAGAAGTGAGATTCCGAACTAGGTTTCCTGTGTTCAATTTAAGCACTGTTTCTATTATGCTTTTCCTTAAGCCCAGAAAAAACGAAGTAATGGGGTGCATCTTCCCTTAACCCCTTTAAAATGAAGCTTTGTAAGTTGAACCTAGAAACTTTTTTATTATTACTTTTCTTTCGAGAACTTTCTAATATTCATTACCATAACTGATATCCCATAAGGATTCTGAATCACTCCTGTGAAAGATTGAGAATTTTTGAGAATTTTTACATCACACCATCTTAATGTTTATGTATTTTTTCTTTCCCTAGGTAAGTGGATGTTTTCTCTTCATTGCTACTGAGAATGTTTGGTTTATCTGGTAAGTCATCTTCTTGTAGAGAAGCATATTATGAATGTATACGAATCACCTGGGAAATCCCCAGCATGGTTTGGAAAATGTTTATGCTAAGCATGTTGGTGTGCTTTAAATCATCTTAGTTGAAAATAATTCCGGTTCTCACATTCTTGTTCTGAGATGCTGTTTTGTAGCTTTTCACAGTATTTGTTCTGAGGTCTAGGAGGGGTCCAGGAAGCTGATTGAGTATCTGTGAAAACCCACCTTTTATAAATTCTGTTTATGTGGAGACAAGTCATTCTTTACAAAAAATTCTCTTCTCAATGTGGAGTACTTCATAATCTTACTACTGTTGATTTTAACGACAATATCTGTGCCATATTTGTATATCTGGTTGTGTCTAGTAGCTGTTATAAGATTGGACCCAGAAAAACTCAAGGTAAATCAGCAAGTGATTTAATAACAAAAACCTCTGGGAAAGGAAGCCAAGCTATGCCATAGACTCATTCACAGTATGGAGCTTCTCACCATGACTTTGATAGTAAGAGTTCGAGGAACATATGTTGATGATCTTCATTTAGTCTGTAGCCGTGGACTCATCTAAGTAGATGAGAGTCGTAATTCACGGTGTCTTTCAAAGGAAATTCAAGAGATTTAATTTGCGAGTATACAGAGTTCACTTGATTGCTTTGACTGGGATATTGGTCCTCTTACATTAGTTACCCAGGGATTACTTCTCCACATTTGCTGACTCTGGGAATTGTTTACTTGAATCCTGTCAGGCCACAGAAAATGTTTAGCTTTCTAGTAACTGAATCTTCCTGAGTATGCGTAACTTGCTATTTGTAATTTTGGTTTGTTAAGAATTTAGGGGCATTGGGTTTTTTAAAAAATATTTTTACCTTTTGATAGACTATCTAACCTTTAAAGTCTGCCCCACCTGGTGGGTGCCAGTCATGCATGTGCATGAGTGTATGTTTAACAGAACATGTTTGAAGAAGAGTACCCTGAGGTCAACTAAATTGTTCTCAAAATGTTCAAAAGACTGCAGAGATAGTTGTTTTAAATAACCTGTATGGGATACTGACCCCATGCTGTTTTCAGTCCTGCAACAGAATTTTTCTAATAAAAGATCTGGATTACAAAGATCAGGAAATAGGAGACAGAGAGAAAGAAAGGTGAAGGAGGTTAGATTTCAAACTTGCATAGGCTTTTCTCCTATCTTTGAAGCTTAATCAAAATACACAGACATGTGAATCAAGATGTTATTTGAACAGCTTGCTTGACAAAGGGCTAGGGTGGTGAAACAAGCTTTTGATGGACAAAGTTGGCTTCACAGTGGGGTTTTTCTTCACCTTTTGGCTTTGCTAGATGTTGTTATAAGTAAACTACACCATTTCTTTTAAAGGTCAGAAGGTATTTCTTTATACAACTTTCATCCTTGGGGAAAAATTATGGGTGAAGATATACAAATAGGGCTATCTCCCCCTATTAACGTCAGCAGCTATAATTTAGGGTCATTGAAGCTCAGATTGCTAGACCACTTTGGGGATTTGATTTTGATCATTATTTTTTTCTTTTCTAGTTCCTTTCATACTATTCTCAATAGCTTTACTGCTAGCATAAATGTGATAATTGCTGGCTATAGTATGTGCAGTGTGACCTATGGAGATAGTTTGAAAGATGCTCTGTGTGAGACATAGTTCGTTTTGAACCTAAGCTTCCCCATTTGTATTAGGCTTTAGATTTTTTTTTTTAAGAATCACAATCACTGTAGCTAGCTATCTACTTTTAGATCTTCCAAAATTGAGTTTCTATCAATAGACGTGGTTTCTGTCATTGATTAGTATCCTTTATAGAAGCAACATGCTATAGTTAAAAAGAGTATTGACCTTGGACTTGGAAGACCTAGGTTCAAGTCCCAGTTGCATGGTTATATGATATCGAGCCAGTCACTTATTGTTTCAGGCTTACTGTTTTTAGTTAAAAGAAGGATGATAATTCCCCCTACCTCACAGCCTTATTTTGATAATCATAGGAGATAATATATCTACTGTGTTTTATAATCATAACTACATACTTGCAAATGAGTATTATTATAATTTTAATGCCTTGGTAGAATCTGTCATTTTGGGATGCGTCTCTAAAGAAAGTATCATTTTGTGCAGATAATGAAAATTTTCATGTGGCAAATGAAAGGTTTTACATCAAACTTTGAACTAAATCCATTTAATATGTAATATCAACCAAGTAACCTATGTAATTACAATGTGGTAGGATATACTTTAAGCCTGAACTGGACTGTGAAATGTCTTATAATGAATTTCCTTCCTTTAAGTAGAACTAAACTTAAATCACTCACTGATTCGTTCATGCAACAACAACCAAGTGTATCTAACTATACTAAGGAATATGTGGGACAAAAATAAGCTCAATATATAGTCACTTCTCTCAAGGAGCTTATATTGTAATTGGAGAGACAAGGGATAAGCACATGAGAAACTCAATAACAGTGCTGCATGGCACACATTTGCTTGCCCAATGAATGCCACAGAGAGTAAGTGCTCTAGAAACCAAGAGAAGTAACCTATCACTGGAGGCTTGAGTGATGAGGGAAAGCTTCAAAGAGGGGCAGAAACAAATTGATTCATGAAGGATAGGGAAATTTTCTATAGGCAGGGAAGAGAGGGGCCACACACCAGTTTGGGTTTCTACCAATAAAAAGTAATAGCCAGTTATGCACCAAGTGATGGTTGCTGTCCTTCGTAGGGGAGCAGGTGAAAGGGCAGGAAGATAGCCTCTCTATAAGTTATAAAAGAGAATGTTGTCTTCCTTGAAAAGATGAAAGTATTTCAAAGAATAAAAAAATTAAAAACCAATAAAAAGAAGAAGGTCAGTGAAGTTCTTCTAGCCTATATCAAGAGGTTTCTCTGTGATACAGATAAGGAAAGAAATTTAAAAATACCATAAACATAAAAAATAAAGGGGCAGCTAAGTGGTGTGGTGGGTAGAGCGCTGGCCTTGGAGTCAGGAGGACCTGAGTTCAAATCCAGCCTCTGACACTTAACACAAAACTAGCCATGTCACTTGGGCAAGTCACTTAACCCCAATTGCCTTACCTTCCCCTCTCAAAAAAATAGGGAAAAACATAAAAAAATAACACCATAAATCATAAAAAATACCACAAACATAAAAATGTCATAAACACCGAATGGACAGGCTTTTCTGTTAGTGGGAGGTGCTTTAAAAAGGAAAAGCACATTCTTCTTGTGCTCCAGGGAATACTGAGGAGAATTCACTAGTGCCACCAGTGAGAAGGTGGAGAAAGAAAGGAGGTGCCATGGTGGGCAGTGCCTCCCTGCTGAGTCAACCATTTGTCAATCTAAAATGAACAATAGAAGACCTGCTGTCATCTTGGGGAGCTAATCTGGGACATGACAGCAAGACTCCCGAGGCTTATCAGATCTAATGACCTCTATCCACTCTTGGTGATTCATTAGGGGACAACTGATACTGCCATAAGGGACACTGGAAGGATTGCTAGGAATAATGAAGTCCTGGTAAAGAAGGGAAGGCCTTGAGGATACTGGTAGCCTTTTAACAACTTCTGCCAGATGAGTTTAATTCAAAAGAGAAAGAAAGAATATAAATTTCTTAGCCATAGCTTAAATACAGCAACAACAACAATAATAATAACAATATTTATATCACATTTTAAGGTTTCCAAAATGCTTTAATATGTTATTTAATTTGAGTATCAAAAAATACTTGTAAGGTAGGTGCAATTATTATCCAAATGAATAAACTGAGTTTGAGAGGTTCAATAATTTGCTCAGGACACATAGCTGCTAACTGTCTGAGGCTAGATTTGAACTCAAATGGTTCTGACTCCAAATGTCCACTATGCCTCTTAGCTACATATATAATACATATGAGGGGTTCTCTTGGGCAGCAATGTGCCTGATGAAGACCAGTAAATATATATCTATATATATATAGATATATATTTGTATATATATGTATATATACATATATGTGTATATATAAATATATACATACATATATATATATATGTGTCTGTATGTATGACTAGAATCTTGTGAATCTAACCAGTTGTGAATCTAACCAGTGAAAAATGAAAGAATACTACAGTTATCCCTTGCACATCACAGGGGTTAGGGGCATGGTGTCCCCATGATCTAGAAAATCCATGTGAAATTTTTGAGCCCTTCCTTCTTACCAGAGAAGTGTGAATTAAGATAAAATATGTTGATGTTATATGATAATATACATATATTTTAAGCATTTCTGAGTTTCTAACTTTTTCTGTGTTGTCTGGTTGTCTTCACGTATCATTTGCAATTTTGGCAAAACTCCCATTTAATTTCTTACACCAATTCATAATATATCAAAACCACAAAGGGGAAAGTCATGATGTGGAAGGGATGATTAGGTGAATTTTGAGTAATTGGATGAATCTGATCAATTTGATGAAGTTTTCAGTCTGATCAACATTTGTCTGGAATCAAGCAGATACTTCTCCATAGAGAGTATGTGTATGCCCATTGGTGTGTTATTTAGAGAACATAGACAACTCCTGAGTAGTTTTCTGTAACTGGCATTTTCTCCAAGATGATTAGTTAACTAAAACCTAGAAAGACAGACCTGTTGGAAGAGTGGTCCCTCTCCATAGTCTATGCATGGGAACTGGTTCAACCCTTTTAGACTCTCATTTTCTTGCCTGCCTATACTTTCCCTATTCAGAGGACAGACCAGTGAGCAATAGGGAAGACCTGCATTCTGAAAGCAGGTCAGGAAATGTGGAAGGAGAAGCTTGTACATTCCCTAAACCTCCCTCCAGGTACTGGTAAAGCTGTTTTGCAACAGGAGCACATAGAATAGTTGTGTGTTCCCTCATAGCTTTCTAAGCATAGCTTAATTCCTTACAGTGGAGTTTCCCATCCCCATAACAGGCAATGGATGTGACATTGATAGGATCTTTGCTTGGCTGCAGGCACCCAGTCGCTCTCTCCCTTTGCTCCAACTGAAGATCTAATGTCTTAGGTTACCGAGAGAAAATTGAGGCCACTTAAAGAGAGCTCCCTCTCCCTCCCTCCCTCCCTCCCTCCCCCCCCCCCTCTCTCTCTCTCTTTTTCTGAAATCCTCTTGACATCATCCTCTACTCTGTTCTCCTTTCTTCCAGTTCTGACAATGAAGTGGCTCTTTTCTTGCTAAGGCCAACCCCACTACCTTAGTGATTGATTCTGTCTTTTTATCTTCTCCAGCCAAATGCAATTTCAGTGATTTCAGTCTCCACCCAGTCATTCCTTGTTAATTTTCAACCTCTCTCTTTCTACCTGCTACTATCTTTAAACATGCTCAAATGTCTCCCCAGTACTTAGTCATCTTTCACTAGGTCCTACCATTTCTCTAAATTATAGCTCTCCTCCCCTTCATGACTAAAGTCTTTGAGAAAGCTGGATGCTTCTATTTCCTTTCTTCACACTCACTCTTCAAGCCCTTGAAATTAGGCTTTCAACCTCATCAATCAGTTGAAACTGCTCTTTCCAAAATTACCAATAATCTTTTTTTTGAGAGGGAAAGGACAGGCAATTGGGGTTAAGCGAATAGGCCAAGGTCACATGGCTAGTAAATGTGTCAAGTGTCTGAGGCCAAATTTGAACTCAGGTCCTTCTGACTCCAGGGCCAGTGCTCTATTCACTGCACCATCTAACTGTCCCTCAATCATCTTTTAGTTGCCAAACTTTATATTCTTTTTATCCTTTACCTTTCTTTATAATCATATCTTCATAGATATTCTCTTCTCCCTGGGATTCCATGACATTAATCTCCCCTGGTTTTCCTCCTACCTGTCTAACCACTCCTTGTCGGGCTTTTTTGTTGGATCAGTTTCTTCTGTGCAGAGGTTGAATGGAATTTCTCAGTATCTTTGCCAAGAAAACCCCAAATGGTGTCATGAAGAATTGGACACACCTGAAATGACCTAACAAGGAACAAAAAAGGAGATGAAGAATGTCTGAGAATAATTGCATTAAAGATAGAACAATAATAGATATTTCAGAGAAATCAAGCCTGAGAAATTTGAAGAGAGAGGGTGTGAGAACTAGCTAAAAGGATTAAGGAAGATTCCATGAAGCAGGGAATAACTTATCATGGCTTTAAAGGAAGGAAAATATTTCAACTAGTAGAGATGGGGGTTGGGGAAGCTGTATTCTGGATTTAGGGAACAACATGCACAAATGCAGAGACAAAAGAGAACAAGACACAGTGTGGCTAGGTGGCGCAGTGAATAGAGCACCTGCCACGGAGTCAAGAGGATCCGAGTTTAAATCCAGCTTCAGCTTCAGACATGTAACACTTACTAGCTGTGTGACCTTGGGCAATTCACTTAACCCCAATTGCCCTCCAAAAAGCCAAAAAGAGAGAGTGAGAGTGAGAGAAAAAGAGAGAGAGAGAGAGAGAGGGAGAGAGAGAGAGAGAGAGAGAGAGAGAGAGAGAGAGAGAGAGAGAGAGAGAGAGAGAGAGAGAGAGAGAGAGAGAGAGAGAACAAGACAAGAATGCAGGGAAGAAATTGAAAAGAAAATAATCCAATTTGGCAACAAATAGAGTATATAAAGAGAAGTCATTTGAAATAAGATTGAAGAGTCCTGGAGTAATATTATAAAATATAGAGGTATGGAGGGCCTTGAATGCTGGGCTAAGTAGTTTATACTTTATTAGGGAGTCAGTGTGGAATCACTGAAGGGTTAGGTTTTTTTGTTTTGTTTTGTTTTTTAAATCAAGGGGGTAATGTGATCAGACATGTTTGTGCATTAGGGAAAATAATTGACAGGCTTTTAAAGGGTGGACTTTAGGCAAGAGATAATGGAACTAAATTTTACATAGTGAAAGTGGCAAAGTCAAAGGAAATTGATTTGGAAAATTTCCCACAAGGGAAAGGGAAGAGTTTGGGAGGCTGGGTGAGTGGGAGGATGGTCATGCCATTAATATAAATAAGGAAGCTTGGAGGAAGGGTGAATTTGTAGAGGAAAGTGTTGAGTTTTATATTTGTGGTATTGGATATAATTGATATAATAGTAATAATGAATAATGATAAAAGCTGACATCTATTTAGCACTTACAGTGCCAGGTACTATACTGAATTCTTTACAATTATTATCTTATTTGATCCTTACAACAATCCTGGGAGGTAGGTGCTATTATTACTCCCATTTTACACATGAAGAGACTGAGGCTGAGAGAGGAATCCACAAAGGAGACAGAAATAAAAAGGCAACCAAGATGGAGACATGCCATGAAAGCTCAAGGAGAACATATTAAGAAGGAAGGGGTAGTTCATAGGGTCATAGGTTTAGAGATGAAAATGATCTTAGAAGTCATCAGTTTCAACCTCCTCATTGTACAAGTAAGAAAGTTGAGGCAGAGAAAGATTAAGTGACTTGCCCAGGGTCACACAACTTGGAAGTGTCAGAGCTGGGATTCAAATGCAGGTCAGATTCAGTGCCTCCTCTACTACATCACATTGATCTGAGTTAATGTGTTTAATGTTGAAGTCAAGAAAGACAAATTCAGAAAAAGTCTGTGGACTGGGCAAGGAAGATCTATTGGTTCTAGTGTATCAATATCAGATCTATTGTTAATGACTTTAATTTCTCTAGAAAAATGTTGCATGAAAAGGATTATTATCATACTATTGAATTAGAAGTACATCCTATAAAGTAGTACTACAACACCCAGGGGGCTAGAGAGTCCAGGAAAAATAATCAATTTATTCTTGATTTACCCATATAATTAACAAAAACCACAAACAGCAACAATAACAAATGTCACTCCTCCTACTCCCTTCTCTGTGATTCTTCAAAGGGATGATCTGGGAGACCTCAACTCATTAATGCTTGGCTGGTAATTCAATAGTGATGGGTGTCAGGCATATTCAGTACTTTCAACACATAAACACCTAGAAATTTTATAAGACACATTTGTGTCATTTAAGTTGTCTTTTGGAAGTTAATATCTATGAGAGGACTTACGTAGACCTGGGGTGGGGACCAGAAGGGGGAGAAATTTGGTAAGGTTTATACTTCATTGCGTTATGAATTATCTTCATTTTTAATTGAAAATGTTACAATTTTCTATATGACAATGATAGAAAAGCCTCAGAGGACACCTTCAATTTTATGTTTTTATGACTTGGCCAATTTTATGTTTTAGTTTTTCATTTCTTTCTGCTGCCAGTAGGGTGTTTTTTTTTTTCATGTGCTTCTATCTAAGCCCAGCATCCTAGAAAGTCTTTACATACCACCATGACGTGAAGATAACGGAATATTCCATGTTCCCAGGCATTAGATCAGGATTCCTTGGCTTCCTCTAACTCCCAAACACCTTCTTCAGAAATAACCCTTTTGTGTTGTTATGCTTTGCTTCCTATGTGGCCCAGCTTTGGAAGAGCTTTAAAATTATTTTCAACTTAAAGTATGGAGAAGACTGCAGGAAAGGAGAGGTTTTGCAGTGGTCAATTATCTAACTTTGAATTCTCCAAGCTTCTTTGTTTCTTTATCTTCTTCCTTTCACCTAATATCAAATAGCTTTGCACTGATTTTCCTATCCCCAAATTCAGGCTAGGTGAATAAAGGGATGTGAGACTCTCCCTTGTCTGCTTTCCTCTTCCCAGTAGCTCTGATAAAAGGCTTAGGGTGGGGAAACAAAGTTGAAAGTACTGGCTAAATTGTGATTTGGGGATTATCTATGGATTTCAATTATCCATAGAATTACAAGATGTTAGTGCTAACAGGGGTTTTAGAGACCATGACATCAGACTCCTCCATATAATTTCCAACTTCACTTTACCTTGGACTTGTTAACCAAAAAAAACAAAAACAAAAACAAAAAAAAACCAGAAATACAGCTTAGGCTGCAATTGACACATTGTGTCAGCTTGGGAGGGGATGGGTTCTGTCCTTAACATGTTCTGGGCCTCCTGTGTTCTCTGGGTGAATATGCATAGCCTTTTGGGGGTGATAAGTGGGGTGGGCTAACTTGTTATTTCCCTGGGACGAGGGTATTCTCAATAAAAAAACAACCAAGGTAGATCTGCAGAGTTCCTCTGGAGTTTCTAGTCTTAATCCAGGGTTGACATCCCTTTTGGTGTGCCATGGACCCCTTTGGCAGTGTGATGAAGTCCATGGATCCCTTCCCAAAATAATGTTTCTAAATGTGTAAAATAAAAATACACAGGATAAGAGAACTGAGTATACAGAAAGGGTGTTTTTTCCTTATCTAAGCTCACAGACCCCCAAGAAATCTGAAGACTCCACAATGAGACCTTCTGTTTTAGACAATTGCTTGGGACACAAAGAGGTTAAGTGACTTGTCCAGGATCATTCATCATGGGTCATAAGTGGCACCCAAATGCATGACTTTTTGCCTCTAAGGCTTACTCTCTATCCACTGTGTCACTCTCACGTGCCTTAATATTCAACTATTGGAATTTTATAAACAATTGAACTTACCTAGACTTAGTATCACAAATATGTGCATATTAATGTGTGTGTGTATATATATATATATATATATATATATATATATATACTATATGACTCCTCTATATAGGTTGTTGGTACATAGTTGCATGTCGCCTCCCCCATTAGACTCTGAGTTCTATTAGACTAGAGACTCACTTTTATATTTATTTATATTTCCAATCCTTATCATAGTATGTGAAATAGAGTAGGTGCTTAATAAATGCTATCAATAGACTGACTTACTACACCCATTTTTGCCCATGATTCTTTTATTTTAGCAACTTTAGCAGGGGTTAGATTACTAAAGAACATTTCAGAATATCATATGCAACAATTATGCTATTTATGTTTTCATGTGCTTTATAAGGTCACAGATACTTTTTCTTTTTTTCCCTGACTGCTTTTTACTTTTTATCCAATTCAATTTAACAAACATTTACCCATCACAGACCCTTTGACCTCCTTGATATTTTAAATTTGTATTAAGTGAAATTGCATTTGACAGATGCAAGCTTATCATACTTGTATTTATTCATGCAGTTAAACTTGACCAAAACATAGTCAGAATAAGATCAATAAATGTATTAGTCCTGCAAACTTAATACTAAAGAGATCATGGAATCCTGGAATCATGGACTTGGAAGGAATATCAGAGTTTTACTCATAGCTGGAGAATGGTTGAAAATATTGGTTGATGGGGAACCCCTTGCCTCCCGAGGCCTACCATTCCATCTTTGAGAAACTTTAATGGTTAGGAAGTTCTATTGAAGTTCCACTGAGCAAAAATCTGTCATCTTTAACTTTTACCTGTCAATCATAATTCTATTCTTTGGATCTATAAAAGCTCTACTTAATTTCTTTTTTTTTTTTTTAAAGCAATTGGGGTTAAGTAACTTGCTCAAGGTTACAAGGCTAGTCATTATTTATGCGTGGGTGCTCATTTTCTGAGGCCGGATCAGATCTCGGGTCATCCAAACTCCGAGGCCGGCACTCTTACTCACTGCGCCACCTAGCCGCCCCTTTAGGGCAATTGGGGTTAAGTAACTTGCCCAAGGTTACACGGCTAGGTTTTTGTTTGTGCGGATTAAGTGTCGGAGGCCGGCTCCGAACTCAGGTCCTTCTGATTCCAGGGCCGATGCTCTATTCACTGCGCCACCTAGCCGCCCCTCTACTTAATTTCTTGTCTGAAATAAATAAATGGCTGAATGAACCAATGAAGAAACAAATGAATTAATTAGTTAATATTTCTTATATATGCCTCAGTAGCCATAGTCACAATGTCAAACTCCTTTGATGAGCAAGTGGAGTTCAAAGGGACTAGGTGCTATGATTATCCCCTTTTTACAGATGAGGAAACTGAGGCAAAGTGAGGTAAAATGACTTACCCAGGGTCTTATAGCTCCAGTAAATATCAGAGGCTGGATTTAAACTCTGGTCTTCCCTTCCTCACTTTCAGGCCCAGCCCTCCATCTACTAGGCCACCTAATCAATTAATAGAGCCAGGGAGTCAATATTTGAAGTGGGAGTGTCTCTCAATAAAACTTAGGCTAAGAAACTGAGGACCAGAAGTGACTGAGACCTTGGGAAGAATACTAGAGGCAGGCTCTACGGACTATTCCTGCACATTCACTGATATCCAGCCTCACTTGGCTTTTGAAAATCCTACTCTCCCCTGAGTCCCATGATGCCAACAGGTGACTCTTCCCTCTTCAAATGTGACTCAAATACTGCTCCTAGATGAACACCTTTGTTGTTGTTTTTCTTTTATATATTATAGTATAATATTATTTCCATTCACTAGCACTATGGTTCTCAAAGTGAGATTTCACTGCATTGAATATTTTAATGAAATTTACAAAATGATTTTTTTAGCATCTCTATGGTCCAGAGAAGATCCAAACTATTGGGGGTCCTTGAAAGCCCTTCAGGAGACCCTATGTTATTTGCCTATTAAAACTGTCCATTTCCTTTCTCTCTGTCTCTCTCTCTCCGTATCTATATGTATGTGTATGTATATGTGTTTGTGTGTGTGTGTGTGTGTGTGTGTGTGTGTGTGTGTGTGTGTGTGTGTGTGTGTGTTTGGGCAGGGCAGTGGATTTTCCTTCAGGTTGAATGCAGAAGCACATATGAAAATTCAGCTTTCTTCTATGAAGCCAGATATCAAAGAGATTTGCAAAAAGATGTTTAAAACTATGCCACTCTTCTCACTATTTTTGTTTTGGAAAATATTAGGCATTTTAATATAAATGTTATTTATGTTAGCATGTAATAGATTTAATATTGTTATAATTTTTATTTAAATGAATTAATAAATACATATTTTAAATCTTTATCAGATTAATTTTTGCATGGCAAATAATAGATATAACACACTCACACACACACACACATACAAGCTCTTTGGGATCTTCAACAATTTTTAAGAATGTGAAAGGATCCTGAAATTACAAAGTTTGAGAAGTGCCATATTAACAGAGCTGTGCACAGACATGCTTAGTACAAGCTTGATGGGAAGAGGGGGATGAATTAGGAGAGGGAGGTGACAGTACTCAATGTAGTCTTTATGTAGCTGCCTCTTCATTCTGTTAGTGACTTGGGAATTCTGTTATGTAGGTCCCAAGAACCTCTATTTTTTCTACCTATCTTGTCTTTCCCTGTATACTTCAATTGATTCATCCATTCATTTACTCACTTATTCAACAAGAAATATTTCTTAAATGCACACTTGGTATAAGACATTTTGCTAGGTGCTGCCATTCTTGAGACAATGTGGCAGGATTATCAATCTTAAAATATGGTAGCAAGATCAAGGGGCCTCCTGCTTTACATTCTGGGAGCCAGGAGCAGGCTCTCCTCAGTTTCCATTACCCTTGTCATTAAACAACTTAACCCCTTGGGTATGTTCAAATATTTGAGGATATACTCCCTACCTAAGTCTTTTCTTAAACTATATAACCCCAGTTACAACAGCCATTCTTCACAAAAATTAATTCCAGGTCCAACCATCTTGATCATCTTCTTAATGCACCCCAATGTGTTAATTAAAATGTGGTATGCAGGCCTGAATGCATGACTCCATGTGTGGTCTGTCCAAGGCAGGGAATAGGGGGTTGTTGCCCTTTTTTTCTCTCTATATCCCTCCTGTCCTATGTGTCTACCCATGCTTCCCCTTCCTTGGGCAATGTTGTGAATTTTGGGTAGAAAAACTCCCTCTACCCCTGCAGATTGGAGTATTGGCAACAATAAGGCTAAGTTGTGGCCTGAGCTTTCCCGATACAGAGAAGTAAGATGAATAGTATAATGGAAAGGGTATAGCATTCACTTTTGGAAGATGTCAGTTCGAATACAACCTATGCCCCTACTGCCTGTGTTAATTCAAGGCAATTAACTTACCCATTCTTGGCATCAGTATCCTGATCTGGATAAATGTGGAGGCAGGACTAGGTGGTCTCCAATATATCTCCCAGATCTAAATCTATTATCCTGTGGGATTATGGTCTCATAGTAGTATATGTGTCAGAGGCAGGGCTTAGATTCATACCTTCCTGATTCCAAAGCTAGCCTGCTTTACACCATACCATACATTAATGTAGCCTAAGATCACATTGATCAGCAGCTAGATGGTACAGTGAATAGAGTGCCAGGTCTGGAATCAGAAAGACTCATCTTCCTGAGTTCAAATCTGTCCTCAAATACTTATTAGCTGTGTTATCCTGAGCAAATCTCTTAACTGTTTGCCTCAGTTTCTTCATCTGTAAAATGAGCTGCAAAAGGAAATGGCAAATCACTGGAGCATCTCTGCCAAGAAAATCCCAAATGGGATCACGTGGAGTCAGTGACAACTGAAAGGATCAAACAACAATAACAAAGACCACATTCCTTTTCTGTTTGTATGTTTGTTTGTTTGTTTTTTGAGGGAGGGTGCTGAGAGGGCAGCCATATTTTGCTGTTGGTGACAAATTTTTGAGCTTTCAGTCAACCAAACACCAAATCTTTTTTCACATAAACTTAATAAAGTTTCTGTCTTTAATCTTTATTTCAGACCTAGCCACCAGATAATGATTTATGTGGCTAGAGATGGGTTCATATGAGAGAAATTTTCATGAAATCCTACTCAAAACTTAGCCTCTCTTTGAGGAATGAGATCTGTGCTTTCATGCCACAATGAACTAAACCAATACAGACAGCAATAATATTGACCCATAGAACATTTTAATTGCATATTGCCTTGTTTTAGTTATCTTATTTAATTTTCCTTGTATGAAATTAACAAAGAGTAAGTTAGAGGTGACATTGTCTTGTTAAATTATAGCTCTTAGTTGTGATTGCAATTCAGCTGAGAGCCCTCAGCTGAAGTATTTACCTGCATTTAATTCCTAACAATCACACCCCTGCAGTAAGGGATTCAAAGGCTCTGTTTTCCCATTTTTGTTGATAAAGACAGCCAACTTGACTCTAAATGCTTTGTCATTCATGGAAAATACCACAAAGCTGTTGTGTTTCACTGCCTTGAAAACTGAAGTCAAACCTTTTGTTTCATAATTTTTTAAATGAAGTTTTCTGCATCACTGGGATGATTATTTTCCTAAAGAAGACTGTATTCCTTTGCAGATTTTAAAGTGCTTAGGGTGCAAGAAAATATTAAAAAATAATTTCATACACCACAGCTAGTATTTTATATTGCACATTGTTTATGCAAAATGCACAATTAATTTGAGCAGTTAAGTCTATTAACATCAAAGGGTAAATCTATTTAAAAGAGAAATTGTTTTTATACAAAGCCTTTTTTTATAAACCTTAAATTTATGAAATGTATTAATGGAAATTTTTCTCGTGTGTTGCATTAGCCCTCTTTGAAATAATGTTTCCTTGAATAAGAAATATATTTTCCTCATTATTTGCCTCTCAGGAAGTATTAAAAAGTCATTTAAGATTATTACTTTAGCTATTGCTCATATTTTGGCTTCAGAAACTCATTCCAAATGCATACGCACTGTTGAAAATAATACTACTAATAATAGCTGACATGACTAGCTTTAGACTCTGTGAAGGGCTTTATAGCCCCTATCTCTTTGATCCTCCCGACAAACCTCTGAAGTAGGTAATAAAATAATGTTACCATTTTACAGATGAAGAGACTGAAGCCTGGAACGGTGATGGGCATTCCCAAGGTCACAGAACTAGTCTTTCAATTTAGTAAGCATTGACACTGGACGGTGTACAGATAGAAGATTATAGAGATTCACAAACAAAAACGCTATCCGAATGCCTATTAAATGTCATTGATCTCAAAACTGAAATGTCCCAACACCTCCTATCCCCCACATTCTATTCTTGACTCCTACTTTTAGGGTCATGGGACTGAGTGTTAGAAGAGGCTATGAAGATGATCTAGTCCCAAGGTCCCATTTGACAGATGAGGATACAGTCCCAGAACGTTTCCCAAGGCCATACAGGTAGTAAAATTGGCAGGACCAAGGTTTGGACTGAGGCCCACTGAATCTAAAGCCAGATCTCTTTCTACTATACTGTTTCCACCTCCAGTTCCAGATCTGCATCTTGCCACTGGACCCAGATGGCTCTGGAGGGAAGAGAGTGAGGTTGGTGACTTTACACAGCCCTCCCTCACTTAAATCCAATTCATTTGCAAGTCATGACATCACCTTTCTGATGTCATTGGTCCTCCTCAAGAATGAAGGACAAACAGCAAAGAAACAAATGAACAAACAAGACAGCAGAAGAACTGCATTATGGGTACACATGCAGAAGAAGTTCCTTGTCACAAGAACTTGTGACAAGATCCAGCTGCGTTTGCAATTTAAGATGTAGAGACACTTTTGTTACTAATTTAAATTTAAGGTTTCTTGTGCCATATGGCATATTCAACAAGTGCTTATTGTGTGTCTCGTTTGCATGTAGCACCAGCTAGAAGATTATATGGAGATTATAGTCTTGATGGATTTGCACACAAGGTTATATGCATAGTGGATAAAGAATTGACTTTGGAGGCAGAAGACCTAGGTTTAATTTCTGACTCCTGTGTGATCCTCAACAAGTCATTCAATCATGAAGTTCTCTAAGAGGCTTTGAGACTACAAGTTGCAGAGAAGGTGGTAAACTATATTGGTAGAGGGAGTTTTCTTACCCGGGAGATGCTTATACATAACAATGAAATTTTAGGTCTAGTCCCTACTCTCCTGTGAATTGCTGAAATGCTTCTTATTGGATCTAAAACCCAGTCTTGGTCCATTGCTAGGATGTTACTTATCATCAAAGGAAAGTGACTTAGGGAGTGGGAAGACATTTTATCTAAACTTAAGAGATTTTTTTTGAGAGACAGAGACAGAAAAAGAGACAGAAAAACAGAGACAGACATAGAGAGCACAACCACATGGAGAAACAGAGGGAGGGAGGGACAGAAAGGGAAAGAGAGACAGACAGACAGACAGAGACAGAGAAGAGACAGAGAGAGAAAGAGAGAGACAGAGAGAGAGAGAGAGACACAGAGAGAGAGAGAGAGAGAGAGAGAGAGAGAGACAGAGAGACAGAGAGACAGAGAGAGAGAGAGTGTGTGTTTCCTTATTTTTATTCAAATTTAGGATTGGAAAGTAAAACCCTGGCTTTAAGAACTTAAGAAAACACTTGAATGCTGAGTGGAAGTTCTCAGATATATAACCCCATGTAAGAAATTAATTTGTACAGGAATCAAGAAATGTTTTCTATTCTCCAGCATGGAAATGGACTGCACTTTGCATAGTTCTTTTTTTTTCCCCATTTGCATAGCCCACAAAAAGAACTGTTTATTCCCCAGGGTATTTTCCATATGTCTGGATAACAGATCCCCCTGCTCTGCTGCCAGATTCTATCCCACTATATCTGTAGGTCACCAAAGGATACACTCTTTCCTCACAGAACTGGATTTCCTCACCACTGTAAACCTTCAAGGTTTGTTGCTGGGCCTTGCCTCACTGCATCAGGAAGAACCAGACCAAATGGTTCTGCCCTCCTCTTCCCTTCCGTCTGTTTTGGAAAGTCCCCCAGGAAAAATAGCCTTCTCTTTCTTTGTGGCATCAAAAGGCAAACCAAGATGTATTCATTACAAACAATTGACTGTCTGTATGGTTTCATGGTTTCATTATTTTTTTCTTCCTCTGATACTGAAAGAACAAATAGCTGAGGATGCCTAATAGAATTTTGGGTTAGTATATCAGATTGCATAACTGGGGGCAGGGGGGAGGGGTGGTGGGAGGGGCGAGAGAGGGGAAGGGAGGGAGAGAAAATTTGGAACTCAAGGGATTGTGGAACTGAATCCTGTAAATTAAAAGTAGGTAAATAAATTCATTATATAAAAGAATTTGGGGTTAGTGATTTCTTTTCTTTAGGCATTGTTGTTAGTCTTTCTTGAAATTCTAAAGATAAAGAGAAAATTCCATTGCCACAGCAAAGAGTTCTGCCATTCTAAGTGTTACTTATCAGCAAAGATTTCCTTTCAGGAGATAAATAATAGTTCTTTACACATATGATCTCATTTGAGCCTCAAGACAACTCTGCTAGGTAAGTGCTATTATTATTTACAGAAAGATAGAGGTGAAACCATTCTCCCAGGGTCACACAGCTAGTAAAATCTGAGTCAGGATTTGATCTCAGGTCTGTCTCATTTCAAGTCCACTGTGGGTGGTCCTCACTAGGCCACTTGGCTACCTCCAAAACAACTTTCCAGATAGGCCATATACAGATGGGGACTGCCTCTAATTGGTTAAAAACCATCAGAAATAAGGTGGTTTTGACTTACCAGTTTTCATATTAGTTTGTGAAATTTCATCCCTATGAGAAAGACTGAAATGTAATTATTAACATGTGGCTTTGCAAAATTCACTTAACAGCTAAAGAAGACTTACGTAATAATAACAATAGCTAACATTTATGTTATATGACAGGCACTACACTAAGATTTGATACTCACAACAAGGAGGTTGGTGCTACTCTTATTCCCATTTTATAGCTTAAGAAACTGAAAAAGACAAAGGTAAAGTGACTTGTCCAAGGCCACACAGCATGTAAGTGTCTGAGGACACATTTTTACTCAGGTCTTCATGATTTCATTATCTCTGTCCACTGTCACCTCACCTCCTCCTAACTGAGCAAACTCCTACCAACAAAAAAAAAGTGTAGCTAAGATTTTATAAACCTTTGAATTTCAAGTGAAATATCATGTTTTTTCAGTTTTACTAAATGAGCTCAACAATATCAGTGAGCGTTAGAAACTGTGAGCTATTACTGAATAACTAAGGAGTAAATGTTAATTTGTTATTAAACTATGACTAATCCCATCTTTTCTACATTTTAAAGATATGAAGTACCAGAAATTAAAGGCAATATCTGATAAAATTTTGGAAGGGTAGGAGACACTGGCAAAGAGAATGTCCACAGCAGTGTGATCAGGAGGATGAACAGATATAAATTCACACCAAAGAAGGACTAATGGAAAGAAATGGGGAAAAGATAAGACTTGGGAAGATATGGAAATATATTGGTCTTTATGTGAAGAATGAGGAAATTTGTTCTACTTGGCTTTGTTGAGGAGAACTAAGAACAATAAATTGAAGTGGCAGAAAAATAGATTTTGGCCCAATTTATAGGGAAAAATTTTCCTAATAATCAGAGCTGTACCAAAAGGAAATAGGTTACTTTGAAAAACAGCACTTTTCCTGTCACTGGAGGTCTTTGGACAGAGGTAGCATGGCTATTTGCCAGGGATATTAAAAAAAAACAACAACTATATTTATTATTTGGGTAGAGATGGACCAGATGATTTCTATAGTCTTTTCCCACCCTTTAAAGTCCCAAGATTTCATTTTCTATATACGATAATGAAGAATCCCAAGAACATCACTTGATTCTGTCTTAGGCATAATCCAGTCTAAAATAGTACTGGAATTCTATACTGATCCATTCAGTGAGTGAAGGTGATAAGTTTGGTTCAGTCTTAATTTTTAACACAGGGAGAGCTTTGTGTGTATAACATGTATATGTATAACATGTGTGTATATGTATATATACACATAACATATAAACATATAGATCTAAGTATCAGGGAAAGATTTGCAGAAAAATGGAGAAGGGTCCCTTCAGTTTCTGAACCTGCAAATCTAAGGATAGGACTTGAAAATAATGACAGTTATGTTCTATTTCTGTTGACAAGGCATACACAACAACATGAAATTAGGGTCATTTAACCCTTCTGGATAAGGAAACAGTAGTGTATTGCTATCAGAAAATAATGGTATTTTCCTTCAGGGGATGCCAAGCAAATACCTGGAACCCCAATCTTTTATGAGATTGTTCCACAGTAGAGTTTCTTGATAGAATTAGGTCTACATGATTAATGGCTGTTTGCACTCAGCATTAGGGATAATTCAACCTCCAATTTGGAATGAATGAAATAGTATTTACAAAGTGCTTACTATGTGTTAAGCACTATGCCAATTCTAAGAATACAAATACAAAAGCCACCTCACAAAAGAATTGATCTCAAGGTATTTGCTTGGCATCCCCTGAAAGAACAGGATCATTATTTTTTGATGTCCCTTAAAGAACTTGTGTTTTAATACAGGAAGATAACACATATGGGGAGGTAGTAGCCACAAAGGAATGTTTTGGTAGGAGAAGTCTTAAGAATAGTAACTAGAACCCTGGGGCAACTGACTGAATCTTATTTTACAGGAACAGTAGTGTTTATTTGATTATTGTTTCCAGAACTGGGGGTAGAAGTTGGGGGAGGGAAAGGTGAGACAGGTCATCATGGCACAAAGATGTCCAGTTAGCAGCACTTCGTTGGGTCTGGGTCTATACCTGAGTCTTCACTGGTGTAGGAAACTCTCTAAGAGGCAGCTCAATTTCCAAATGTGGTGCATCAATTGTTCTGCAAGTTATGGACTTGGAGAGTTCCCTGGGGACACTGACAGGTTCAGTGACTTACCCAGACTCACACAGCCAGTATGTGTTTAATGTATGAGTCAAATCTAGTTCCTCCAGATTCTGAGACTGGCTCCTAATCCACTCACTCTTGTTGCCTTTAATTAGATTTAGGAACTGTTACTTCATTTAAAAGTTTTGTTGATATTCTTTCAGTTGACTCCAACTATACTCCTTACTCCCCAATTCCTCACTAGTAGACTTTTTATGACATAAATGTTATTTAATAATAATGATTAGCTTTGATAAAGTCCTTGAAGATTTACAGAACACTTTGCTTATTATTTCCCATGATTTAATTGGATTAAACTTATTTAGTGAACTTGACTTTGGTAAAATCATAAGGTCATCGATCTTGTAATGGAAGGGACATCATGGCCATCTGGTTCAACCCTTTTTAATTTACAGATGAGAGAACTGGGACCTGCTTAAGTTGAGGGACTGGCCCAAGACAAGATGGAGAGTAGGTGGGATTTAAGCTGATGTACCCCAGGGTTCCAAATGAAGTTCCCTCACCATTTAAAGGATCATGCTACTGCATGTAATGTCAGGTTGGAGACTTTTTTATTTTACCTTTTATTCTTAGTGCCTAGTGCAGTGTTTGGTGTGTTATTGGCACTCCATAAATGTTAGTGGAATTGGCATCATTTTCTGCCTGAACTGGTTTTCCCCCTTATCTTTCAGCCTCTTTGCTACACTGGCTTCTTTCAAGACTCAACTCAAGTTCCATAATCTTGGTTCTGCTCCCTTTACTCCTACACTTGATTTTTTAAACAAAAGTGAAATACTCTACCTATAAAGCTATTAAATTACATTTTACTAGACTTGACACAATATTCCATCATTTTTGAGACATTTTTGCATCCTGAGTCTGCCATTCAATATGTCTACTCTCCCTTCCAGCTTCATATTATTGGCTAATGATGATGATAGTTTGCATAATGGAGCACATTTACGTTTTGAAAAGTGCTTAAAATCTTAGATCTCATTTGCTTCTCTGTGAAATCCTGTGATATAGTCTGCTCTTCTTATTCCCATTTTACAGGTGAGCAAACTACAGTTGAGAGAGGGTCATACAGCTAGCAAGTGATTAAGAGAGGATTTCAACTCGTGTTCCTGTTCTTTTACCATACAAATGGCAATTTGATAAGTGTGTGATCTATGTATTCATCTAATTTAATCGTTAAAAATTTCAAAAAGCATTAGGTAAGAAAAATCCCTGAGGCACTCCCCTAGACACCTCCTCCTTCTAGTTCACCCAGCCTCATTAATGTTTCCTCTTTTAGTATAGCCATCCAACCAGTTCTGAATCTACCTAACTACACTATCATCTAACACACTTTCCTCAATCTTGGTCACAGAAATCTGAGAGATTTTTGTCAAATGTCATGCTAAAATGGAGAAATTTCATGCCATCCCTTTTTACCAAGCTGTTAAAAGAAAAAGAAGTAAGGTTAGTCTGGGCTGAGCCTTCCTAATCAAGACAGTCTAATTCTTAGTGGCCCCCAGCTTCCTACCTAAATCCTCATAAACTATCCCCTTTAGTAATACATTCTAGAATTCTGCAAGGAACCAAATCCAGCTCTCCAGCCTATAATTTGAGGAATTCCATTCTTTTCCCTGTTTAAAATAATTGAGATGATTGCCCATCACAAAGACAAATATTTATTCATCTCCAATCCTATGGCACTGTTTTATTTTCTATGATTTTTCAAATATCATCCATACTAGCTCAGCTGTCATATTTGCAGGTACTTTAAGATATAGGTCATCTAGACCTGGTAACTTGAATTTATCAACAATAGTTGGATCCTTTCTTACCATCCCATCACTTATCTTGGGTTTCAATTCCCTTAAGCATTTTTGTTCTATTACTTTCTAATCTGGAAATCATTTTCCCTTGTGGAGAGAATAGAAGCATGCTAAAGGTCGAGTGCTTCTGTCTTCTGTATCATCTGTTTCTACCTCCACAACGTCTCCCTCATCTATCCACTTCTCTCCACTCACACAACTAGCACCTTATCACATCTTCCCTGAACTACTGCAATAACCTCCTAACTTGTCTCTCTTCCCACTCCAATTCATCCCCCAGACAGTTGTCAAAGTGATTTTCCCAAAGTTCAGATCTGACCATGTCACTTCTTTACTAAGAAATCTGCAGTAACTTCCAGTTGCTTCTAGGATCAAATTCCTTTATCAAATAATCTACTTCACAATCTACCTTTAAAATTTTATTGACATATTTTGTTTTTGTATTACAAACATTTCTTGATTACTCCTATCCCATGAGATATTTATGCTAAGAAAGTAAAACAATTGAGTACAACAATAGTAACCTCATCTGCAAGTGTATGCAACATTCCACATCTGTAGCCCCCTTCAAACTCTATTTTAAAGTAGTGTTTTTCAGTAAGAGAAATCTATTTTCTTTCCATCTCACTTTCCATCACATTGAGAAATAAAAAGAGGAAAAAACAAATATACATACTAAAATGAAACATTCTTTCACTGACTATAAGTAGAAATATATAGCTTCCATTCTGCACCCTATTTCTCTAGCAAGAGGTGGATAGCATATTTTTCCTCAAGTCTTTGGAATCATTGCAGTAATCATTACATTGATTAAAATTATCACAGATCTCAAAGTTGTTTGTCTTTAAAGAGTTGTTATTGTATAAATTATACTTCTCGTATTTTTCATTTCATTCTCTATCAATTTATAAAAGTCTTCAAAATAGTATTCATTTTAATAATATTGCTATAACATGAATTGTTCTTTGGTTCTACTCACTTCACTTTATATCAGTTCATATAAATCTTTCCAAGTCTCTTTAAAAATCATCTTTTTCTTGTTTCTTGCTGCATAATAATATTCTATCTCTTTAATATACCACAATTTATTCATCCATTCTTCAACTGATGGTGTAGCAATAATGCAATATTCACAACACCCATGGTAGTTATGAAATGCTGGTATATTTGTGAATCACAAACTGTAACCAGCTATCTACATGAAGGGTAGAACAAAAGCCTTTATTCAAATACCAGAAAACTGAGTCCCAGAACCAGAAAGCCAAAGTTGTTACAGTAACCACAAAGTCAGTGCACATGTTCAATGCAGTAAACACCCACATTCCTAAACCTTCACGATAGAACAGGCTCCCTCAAGCATGGATCCTCCTTTATCTCTCATGGTAGCTCCTTAGCCTCCTTCTTGGAAGTTCTCAACAGAAATTCCCAGAGGAAGGGTCTCACCATAAGAAAGGTCTCAGCAGAAGCTCCAGCCTCCACATGCTCACTAAGAGAAATTCTCTCTTTCTCACGCAGCAGTTGCTCTGCCTCCAGGATGCTTACCCCAGGAAAATCTGTCTGTCTAGCTTGTGCTCTTCCTTATATATGTATTAGTTCCTCCCTGTTCTGCCCCTTCCTGTTACATCAGCAACTTCCTCCCAAAGTGTTAATTACTTCTGTGTTAATTAAATAGCTTAAACAAGGTGTTAACTTGAAATAAGGTGCTAAGTACCTGATTAATTGCCAATACAGAGGGGCATGGAAGATCTTCAGATTCCATTAACATTGCACATGGGCATCCCTTTAGTTTCCATTCTTATGCCATTTTTTAAAAAAAAGCAGCTATATGTAGTACATATATGTATAAACATAAGACCTTTTCATCTATCTTTGATTTCTTTGGAATATAGACTTAACAGCAGCTTTGCTAGATCAAAGAACATGTGCTGTTTAGCAAATTTATCTGTATAATTGTAATGCTTGCCAGAGTGATTTCATGCATTCACAAGTCCACCAAAAATGAATCAATTTGTCTACCTTCACAATTCTCTTCCCTATAGTAATCTTTATGCATATTTTGATCCAGCCAAACTGACTTTCTCACTCTTCCTCATATATATTATTCCTCTTCCTATCTCCATGTCTTTGTATTAGCTGTTTCCTATGCTTAAAGTATACCCCTTTCTGTAATGCCAAGCATAGGCAACTTCCAAGGTTCAGAATACCAGCATAGCAGCTCTCCATTTTATTCAGTAACAAATTAAGAAAAGCAAAAATCAAAATACAGCATTCACCAGGTGTAATTCAATAATTTCCAAGTACTCCTCCTCCCCTGGGCAGTACATTCATTTAGTTAATCACAAAGTCCCTATTCTCAAATGGAGATTAGTTTCCAATCATAAACAAAGTACATTAATTTGGTCAGTCACAGAGCACAAAAAAGTCAAAAGTTTCCCACCCCTGGATCACAACTGAATTACAATTATCATCAGTTAACACCAAGCACCTTCTAAAAAGGGGCAGTAGAGAGCACAAAGGCCATCTACCCCTGAGTTACAACAAGGTTACCATATCATCACAGTATTTAATACGAAAAGAGAGGTCTTTTCTTCATCTAGACCTGAGGCAAGTTCTCAGCAATCTCTGTTCCTGGGGAGACAAAGCTTAACATTTCCAGTGTCCTCATTAATTCATTCTCTGCCTGCAGAACAGTCTTAAGACCCCTGAAAACATCAGCAAGACCCTCTTCCAGGATTTCTATAAACATAGAACAAGAAAATCCTTCTTTGGGGCTTCTGACCCAACATCAAGGTCCCAGGACCTCTGCAACAACAGCACTGTCAGCCACCAGTGGAAGAATCTGGTAAAACAACATCAAAACATACAGACAAAATACTGGCATCACAGTCATGTCTCCTCAGTCCTTGGCAGCTCCAGGTGGCAGCTCTCAAAAGTCCTGGGCAGCTCCAATTGGCTCTTAGCAATCCTGTCTCTCTCTCTCTCTCTCTCTCTGTCTCTCTCTCTGTCTCTCTCTCTGTCTCTCTGTCTCTCTCTCTCTCTCTCTCTCTCTCTCTGTCTCTCTCTCTCTCTCTCTCTCTCCCCCTCTCTCTCCCTCTCTCCCCCTCTCTCCCTCCCTCCCTCCACAGTGCTGCTTCCAAAAGTTCTTCTGCCTCTCTCTCTCTCTGCTTGTGCCTCTCTAAAACCACAGCACCAGCTCCTCCCAGTTCAGCCCTCTCTTTTCATGTCAACAAGTCCATCCCACAAGTGGGATTCACAATCTCTGGGTTTTAAAACAACCTAAAAACCAAGCCAATACCGGGGATCTTTAAATTCCACTACTATTACACTTTCTCACCTGTAACTCTTAAAATTCCTGTCATCCTTCAAGACTTAGTTCACATCTGTTCTACATGAAACTTTTCTTGATCCTTTCAGCTTCTGATGTTCTATCCATCCCCCAATTAACTTGTATCTCTTTTGTGTGTGTGTATGTATGTTTGTGTGTGTGTGTGTGTGTGTGTGTGTGTGTTTGTAATGGGAATGGGAATTTGAAGGTCTTTCCTGTCCCTTAGTAGGCTGAATGTAATCACATGGAGCCTGTGGTAGGAGGAGTTTGCTGAATGGGTGGAGCAGGAAGGGGTGGAGCAGGAAGGGGATCAGAGCAGTTAGTAGAGAGAGAGAAGAGGACTCAGACAAGGAGACAAATAGGACCGTGTTTGTTTGTGGGAAGGCCCGAGCAGGGAGAAGACTTTGTTATGGTGTTTATTTCTGCAGTAATAAGGTGTATTAACTTTTTTGTGGCTATGATGGATTGGTTTTTCTGATGCTCGGATTTGACTTTCTGGTATCTGAATAAATGTTTTGGTTCTGTCTTCTATATGGCGAATCTGTTACGTTTTGTGATTCAGAACTATGCCAGCATATTTATAGTTGCTGTTGGTGCTATGAATATTGCCTTGCCAATACAGTGTTTGTGTGTGTGTGTTTGTATGTATGTGTGTATGTGTTTTTGTGTGTATGTATGTATCTATATGTGTATATAAATACATGTTTTCTCTCAGAAAGACCTTAAACAGGATTATTTCATCATTTTCATTTTCATTATTTCATTCCTAGTGTTATAACATTGCTTGGTATATCATATGTGCTTAAGTAATGTTTACTGATTGATTAATTGATTGATCCATTATCATCATCCCATTGACCATGATTAGCACCCCTAACCTCTTCCTTGACTTACTTCTTGCCCCCACCATAGATTACCAACGAACAGATGGCCTGTTCATTGGCTTTTGCCATCATTCATCACCATCTCTGTTAATTCTGAGTCACCTGACATTTATCAATGAGCATTGGTTACTTTCCTTTGCTTTCATTCTCCCGACGTTTGCTTTGAAACTATAAACTAATCTATAAACTAATCAATGAGTTCCTTAGATATCATGAAGAAACTGAGGCCCACAGAGCTGAAATGATTTACCCAAGACCACACAGTGAGCACTTTTTTTTTACTCCACTGTAATTCCATACCCGCTATATATGTGATTCAGCATGATATATATTTAAGTCTGTTCTTCCTCTACCACTTGCATATATTCAGTCCACCCAGTTAGACTGTAAATCCTTTGAGGGAACAAGCTATGTCTCTTCTTCCTTTTCTATCCCACTAACGTGTACACAACCACATCCTACTCACAACAGACATTCAGTAAGTACAATTGGCTGACAGCTTTCCCATTGCAAACTTCAGCCATTCAATTATTCTGTGATAAAATCTGCACCCAGAAAGTTAAAACTGTTTCTTGGGCCAACTTATAATTCCTGAGAGATAATGACACTTTTCATCAAAGGAAAGACATTTCAAAAAAAGATCCAGAATGAATCTTTAGTTGTTTCTAAATCTCCTGGGGACTGTTCCCTTATTATTTGTTATTTCTTGGGCTGTCAAAGGCAGGATTTATGAATGGGAAAGGTCTGTTATTTATAGCTTTGTTTCCCTCCTGTAAGGCCTTTGTGATGCCAAGGTTATTTAGTGTTTGAAAATGAAGAAGATGCAGTTTTCCTTTTGTCGATCAATGAAGTGTTGACTCTGAAATTAAGCAGATACCTATTCATATTTTCCACTACGGTTCATTGACTTCTGGCTGATTATGGTAAAGAGTTTATATTTAGAGTGAGTTTTCTTTGTTTATTCCTGGAGTCTTGATTGGTTGAAAATCAGGCAGCAGCAAAATGTTTTCAGACAGGCAGTTTTGGGGATGTTGTTGTTTTAATGGAAGTGTGTGGGGTGGGGTGGGTTTCCTTTGGCCACATTTATACAGGGTTGGTGCCTGTATATCCTTTTAATGTATTGAGTATAGATAGCCAATTAGGATAACCTACCCAAAGTAGATTCTTTTGGACTAGCCAGCTACGACTTTGGTTATTGATAAAATTGCAGGCATTTTAACAGAAAAAGAAAGGGAAAAAGAAAGAAGAAAAAGAGACAGAGAAAGAAAGTGCGAGAAAAGAAGGGAAAGAGAGAGAGGTAGAAAGAGAAAGAGGAAGAGGGGGGAAGGAAGGAAAAAAGGAAGGAGGGAGGGACAGAAGGAAGAGAGGGAGGGAAGGAAGGAAGGAAGGAAGGAAGGAAGGAAGGAAGGAAGGAAGGAAGGAAGGAAGGAAAAAGAAAGAAAACAAAAGAAAAAGAAAAGAAAGGAAAAAAAGAGAGAAGAAAGGCAGGCTTCCAGCAAACAGCTAGGGAGAAAAGAAAATAACATCCCTATACAGTTCCCATACATGAGAAACGTATTTCTTCCAGGCAGCTCTAGCAATTCCCATTGCCATGGCACCTGGGTGCCTCATATAGTTTCAAAATCCACCATTAAACCAACAATATTATCTGCATACTCCTGTCAGTCCCTGATCTCGTGCTGCATAACAGCTACATTGTGAGCACACAAGGAGCTGCCTCTCTGCCACATAAAAATTCAATTAAATGCTTCCGATAAAACCTTAATTAAAAGGCTGTGAGAACAAATGCACCTTTCACTCCTCTTTGCAGCCTGCCAAATGGTGGCTCTGATGAACCACCAGAGGGAGTGAATGCCACAAGCAGTGGGAGCCCACTCCAGTTAATGCCTGCCTGCCAGCTGCAGGCTTTTCCTCTTAGTCAGCTGGGCTGTATATAAAGGAAGAACTTGGGGAACATGGGTGAGTTTTCATAGAAAATGGTCCTCAATCATTTGTATTTCAGAGTTCTGTGGGAAAACTATCACCTGGAGCGTGAGGTAGGATCATCAGCCAGCATGGAAGTAATGTACAGGATCAGAGGTTGATGGAGAGAGTATAGCCATTCCTAGGAAAAATTTCCATCAGCTGCCATGCTGAAAGAGGATTCTCTTCCTCCTTTCTGCTAAGTAAGTCATCAAAGCAATTGTTACCACTTCACAAGCCTTTGTCACAAAGTTCAAACATAAGAAAAAGAGTTTTTCTTCTTTCTCCTTCTCCTTTTCTTCTTCTTCTTCTTCTTCTTCTTCTTCTTCTTCTTCTTCTTCTTCTTCTTCTTCTTCTTCTTCTTCTTCTTCTTCTTCTTCTTCTTCTTCCTCTTCCTTTTCCTCTTCTTTCAATGTGAGTACTCTCTTTTCAGGTTCTACCCAATGAGCTCTGTAATTTCAATGGAATTTAAACTCTATGAGGGCAGGGACTGTTTGCTTATGTCTTTATAGCCCTAGAACCTAACATAGTCATTGAAATTTAGCATTAATTAAATACATGTCAGATGAATTTTGTTCTATTATTTATTTCACGGAGACTGAATGGTGGTGCAGCTATTGTTCATTCACTACCTCTTACACCCTTCACCTACACACTGTCTTCAACCCATATGACATTGTCTCTGGCTACCATATCTATGTCATATGTTTCAGCTTTGCATATGATCACTACTTAATACAATAATACTTCATTTATCAAGAATTGTGGGAAGTTGGTTTTTTTCCACATAAGTGATTTTTTTTTTTTTGCAGATGACTAAACTGACTTTAACTGCTAACTAAATAACTTTGAACTAAAAAAAAGCTGTGGGAATCTCTTATATACTTCTCTACTTTTGTAAGCAGAGTATATAGAAAACAATTTAACCTTTTTGAATACTCAGTATTATTATTGTGAATATTAGTGGTTATGCTGTGCAATAATACTTTAATTCCCTTTTTTCATCATTTATGACTGATAAAGCTTATAATTAAGAATGGCATATTCAAATTCTGGCTGTGCTTTGTATATATTCTCACTAGATCTTCTCAATGATGTGAGGCACATGGTACCAGTATTACATGTATTTTATGACTGTGGAAAGTCAGTGTTGATGTCACTTGCCCATGAGTCCATAGTGATTAAGAGTCAGAGACGAGATTTGAATCCTTATCCTCTAATTCCAAATCTGAATCTCTGACTGAATGCTTCCCTTCTATCAGATGTGACTTCTACTTTTGGTGCATCTCCCCTGGGATACTGTATTCCTATTTGCTACTCATAAACTACTACATTGAGATAGCTGATTTATGTTATATTTATAAGAGGCTCTGAGTGAGTGCTTGAAGGCATCTCCTATGAAATCAAGTTCATGTACTTTTATTCATGAGCTTTCTGACAGCTCTTTACTTACTTTCTGGTCCCTAGTTCTGGGTTGGTTTTTTTGTTGTTTTTTTCTTGAAGTTTGGGGTAAGAGTCAAAGGACTGGAGGAGACTTGAGCCTGGGGGTCTGGGAGATTGCTAGAAACTTGTTTGTCTGTAATGGGAGAGAATTAGGCTTTGGTGATTTGCTACATTCCACATTCAGATACTTAATACAATCTAGCCTTAATTCTGTCACTTTCTGCAATGGCTAATATCTTACCTAAAGCATGATAGAATCATAAATTTAGAGCTGGAAGGGCCCTCAGATGTCATCTAATCTACTCTAATTTTATAGATGAAATAACTGAGGCTAAGGGAGCTAAGTGAATTGCCCAAGTTCAGAAAAGTAGCATGTATCAGAGAGAGGATTTGAACTCAAGTGCTCTGAATCCATATCCAGTATTCATTCCACTGTGCCATTTCACTTCCCTAGAGGGTAAGAAAGGTCCCAAGGTAAAAAAAAAATAACCTATAAGAGGACATGCTTATTAGGGGAAAGGGTTTTTGCCATTGGCTCTGAGGTCATGGCATGCTGATTATGCTTTCATGTCCCCACTCATTTCATTCTCTTTCCCTGACATATGGAACTCCGGTCCTGGAATCAGTAAGAACTGAGTTCATATATAGCCTCAGACATATAACAGCCATTTGATCCTGTGCATGCCACTTACCTCTGTTTGCCTAAGTGTCCTCAACTCTAAAATGGGGATAATAATAGCATCTACTTCACAGAGTTGTTATGAGTATCGAATGAGATAGTTATCCCTTCTATATCTCCACGTTCTCCATTGCAACTTTCCCCATCACTGTTTCAGTATATCATTGGTCAGCATGAGAAATTAGATGGGAATTTTTTTTTGGGGGGGGGTGGATTTTGCAGAAGCTACAGATGAAAGGCAAAGGCCAGAAGATGGCACAGAAAAAGTTTGGAAACTCAGACATGCATAAAATACATAGAATAGTATTGTGTAATATTATATCTATAATGTTGTACAATATCAACACATTTTATCTTTTAATACCATGATAATTCAGACTTCTTCTCTGGTACGAAAAAGGGGTCAAAAAATTTTGCATGAATTTTCCAGCTGTGGAAGGGATAGTTGTATTTATAAAAGTGCTAAGGACAGCATCCGGCACATAGTATAGGCTATATAAATACTCATTTCCTTCCCTTTCCTCTCTTCACACTTCCATCTGTGTGAATACCATCCATCTTCCAAGGGTTTCCTCCATCTCCCTCATGAAACCTTTGTAACTTATATCTTCTGAATTCCTGCAGCACTAATAGTAGTAACTCCTTTACAACTTTACATTCAGCTTTGTGATGTCTTCTCAGACTTCACTGTTGTTTCATGTGCATTAATGCAACTTCCCCTGCTGTATTAAAACTTTCAGGAACTTCTTTGTATTCGCACAGCACCATGGACAGTGCTAAGCATATTATTGTAGCTGTTTTCAGAAATAGGGCTAAGTGATTAGGGTCACTTACCTAGTGGTCACACAGATAGTATATGTCTGAGGCTGGATTTGAACTCAGATCTTTCTGATTCCAGACCTGACACTCTATCTACTGTGCCACTGACCTGTGCATAAACTGGTACTTAATAAATACAGATTGATTACTTGACCCTCCATAGAACAAATTTTTATTCTTTTTTATCTTTTCTGTAAGAATACCAATAGGAAGCTCCTTCTCACCTCAATCATCTCTTAGGACAAAACTAATACAGTTGCTGTGTTCATTTGATCCTATACTAATACAAACTCAAGTGATCTTGCTACTTTTTAAACAGTTCAGAAATAGTTGTTAAGTTTCTCAAAGGCCATACTAAACAGAAATGTTAACCAAATTTGCCTTAGTTGGTAAACCCAACAGTAAATGATCTCTGTCAGGAGGAAGAAGGAAGTAGAAGCCTCAATTCTTTCAGGTACTTAGTAACTTTTAGAGAAATCTTAGAAAAGATTAAGCTTCATAATAAGGCTCTAAAGTTCTACAATTCAACCTAAAAAAAGATAAGTATAGTTCCTGGAAAAGGGGGAGGCAGTGTTAAAATATCTAGGTCTTGATTATCCATATTGTAATCTATGCAGTTTAACCCCAGTAATTATTGTTTACAGGTTAACACCTCTTTTTCTTGAGAATTTTCTTTGTTGACATCACAAATCTCTCTATTTGTTCATACTATGCCTGTGGAGAAAAGCTTTGAAGTAAGCCATTTCTTAGTAGATAAAGGATTACAATAGATGAGAATGCAGCCTTAAAAAGTAATTGTGAGGGCAGCTAGGTGGCAGTGAATAGAGCACTGGCCCTGGAGTCAGGAGGACCTGAGTTCAAATCCAGCCTCAGACACCTAACACAAAAACTAGCCATGTGACCTTGGGCAAGTAATTTAACCCCAATTGCCCTCCAAAAAAAAGCAAAAAAAAAGTAATTGCAAATCACAGGAACAAATGTTCAAAGTATTAATAAGAAGAGAAATGTAAATTAATACAAATAAGGCAAAGCTTCACTTCACATCATAAAACTTAGAGATGTAATTTTCAATGTTGGAAATGCTGTGAGAAGATAGAATAATACACATGTGAATGGTGGGGCTGTGAATTGGCTCAATTATTGTGGGAAATAGTTTGGAATTATTCAAGGAAAGTTAGTGAACTATTCAAATCATTTCATTTACTGATCCCACTGGTGAGTATGGACATAACTTGCCATCTATAGTAAATATCTCTTCCATTTGTATTGCATTAGACATGTTGATGACAAACACCTTTGACAACCATATGTCTCCTTTACTTTTGTGCCTTGATCATTAGTAATAATAAGGTCTGGAAGTCATAATGTTCATAGAATCATGTATGCTATATGTATACACATACATACACATATTACATGTAGACACATTGTTAGAATTGAAAATTTACAAAACAAAAAGCAAACTTTACAAAAAATTTCCCTGAATTAAATATTTTTATATCCAACAAGCATCAAGTTTTATATCCATCAAACAACAGTTTTATATTCTCTATACTTTTCAGCTGTTTGCATAATTTTAAAAATTCAACCAGCTATGTATGATCTGCAAAAACCTGTTCCCTTTTCAAAATTTCATCTGAAAAAATCTGGGTGGTATAGTCACAAAGACTTGAGTTCAAATCCAGACCCAATCACTTTTACTAGCCATGTGATCCTGAGCAAGTCACTTTTAATTTCTTTGTGCCCCAGTTTCCTTGTCAGTGAAATTAGAATAATAAGAGCACCTGCCTTCCAAGGTTGATTCAGGTATTAATTTATACAATATTAGTAAAGTGTCTTGTAAATCATAAAGTGCTATACAAATGCTAGCTATTATTATAAAATACCCTAAATGCTTTTGTAGATTATATCCATAAAGCTCTTATAGAAGCAGTAAAGGAGGTATACTGGTTGATGGTCATCCATACTTCCTCCTTTTCTTTTTCTTCTCATTTTGGTAAAAATGAAGTTCAAGATTTTTGCCAAGCCCTTCACATTCTTGTCTCTTTCAAGTATCTTGAGAATTGACCCCTCAACAATTTCAAAATTGTATCATCCCAACCTGTAATGCCTAATTTATGGAGAAACATATTAATATAAAAATCTTTTCCAGATTTTTTGTCTATTGATTTCCCCTTACCCCTTAAGTTCCATTCCCTTTTTTGGAGGCATTTGGGGTTAAGTGATTTGCCCAGGGTCACAGAGCTAGTGTTTGAGGCTAGATTTGAACTCAGGTTCTTTTGACTCCAGGTCCCATGTGCTATCCATCATACCACCTAAACTGCCTCCTTTTTTCTCTCTTTTTTAAAAGTTTCATTCTTAAATGCATTCAGGATGATCTAGATTAATTAGTTTTCTCACTAAGTTTCATTTAAACTTGTTTTCCCCTCCATTGATTCTTCCTATTTCATAATACAATATTGCTCATAATCTTTCACCATGCCTCTCTATAAGTCTTTTACAAATGACTTTTATACAAAAAAGCATAACCTCTGACTATTATTTCCCTGACTGGAAGGAGACCAAATATTTATTTATTCATTTGTTTATAGGTTCTTCTGAACATCTTCTTATTGTTATAGCAAATTATTTACATTGGTCATATTTCCTTGTTAATAATCAATGTGCATGTCTATTCTTTTATCCCTTTCCCAGTTATGCCATCAACTTGCCTTAAGGATATGCAAAATATTCTTTTCACTTTATTCTATCCTCTAATTTAGTGTTAGTTTTTATCTTAGTTCTAACAAGCTAGTATTCTGACTATATAAAAGCTGTTATTCATGAAATAACTCCAATCCAGAATCAGTAACCAGCACTTCCATATCTGTGAGAATATAATCAGTTTTACTCTTTGTTATGTTACTAGATACTCCCATGTCCAGCATCTTCCAACTCTCTTCCTGAACATTTCTGCATAAAACTTTAGCCTCTCTTTTTTCCCCTTACTCTTGAAATATATGTTGCAACATAGCTTTCTCCTGCTTCCCCTATGCCAAACATTAAAGTATATGTTAGCTTAATTTGGAAAGTCTTATAAAGATCATCATAGAAATTGCCTGCCTCCTCATTCTTTGTAACAGATGTTCACACAACTATTTTTGTGATGATCTCTTTCTAAATGCTTATAATGAGCAGTAGAACATGAGATGACCAAATATCCCATGAACTGTTTTTGTTGCCTTTCAAAGCATGATAGAACCAGTTATGCCAACTATGCTACTTGCCTCTTCAAGTAGAACCTGAAAGGCATGCTTTCATTTAGTTGCAAATTCCTATTGTTTCATAATTTCATTTTGGTGAGAATAGCAAGATTGATAAAATTCATTTGCTTTAGTAATAAGAATAAGAATAATAAAGGCTAAGATTTACATCAAATTTTAAGTTCTGCAAAGTATTCTATGTGTGTTGTCTCACTGGATTCTTACAACACTGTGAGGTAGATGCTATTATTATCTCCATTTCACAGACGAGGAAACTGAAACTGAGAAATGTCAAGGGACTTTTCTAGGGTCATTCAGCTAGTAAATGTGCAGGGAACTCAGGTTTTCCTGACTCCAAATCTAAAATAAACTCATAAGTCACTGGAAAAATGATTTTGCATTTGGACTACTAGAAACTAATATAAAGGACAGTTTGAAACATTGTGGGATTATAAATGCTCTATTCCCACAGTTTGGCATCTAACAAAATGCCAGGTCAAAGGCTGTTCACTGTCTTAAAGGATCCCCCCTGGTTTCTCTTCTGACAAAAGAATCTTTCTGTAATGGAACTGCTTCTAGGACTAACCAGCATTGATCGAGCAAAGGATTTCTAACAAATTAGGTTATGAAAGAAGGAGTTGACAATGTAAAAGTGATGATAGATGGGGTTTGCAGACGATCAACCAACAGGCTCACATGGATTGTTGTCATGAGGAGATATTGCAAGTGCAAATGTTCAAGAATTCCTACAAGCCAAAATTTAATGAAACAAGAGCTGGCTAGTAGGTGCTTTTCCCTTTATTTGAAAAGTAAAACTCTCTTCAAATGACAGGAAATTAAATTTGAACTTAGAGGAGAAAGATCTCCATCATCCCCCATCTCTGCCTTGTCAAGTTTCCATTTCTCAGGATTTGCAAAAAAAAAGAAAAAAATTCTAAGTGAGACAAACAAGGTTTCACATTTCAGTGATTCAAAGCAACCAAAAGTACATCCTACAGAAATACTTTTTAAAAAAAGTTTTATTGACATTCTGTTTCTACAACATAGACATTCCTGCTTAACTTTCTTTCCTCCTCCACTTCCAGCACTAAGCCCTTCCTTGTAACTAAGAAAAAAAAAATTTAAGCAAAACAAAATGATACTATAACAAGACCACATCTGAGAGTGTATTTCTTATTATGCATATGTAGTTTCTCACCTCTATACTGAGAAGAGGGATTTAAAGTATTTAAAGTCACAAAGTTTCTTAGAAGATCATAGGCTTAGATCTGGAATAGATCTTATAGGTAGTTAGATGGAGAGAGTGCTGGGGCTAGAGTCAAGTAGACTTGACTACAAATATGGCTTCACACACTTACTAGCTGAATAATCTTGGCAAGTCACTTAACCTCCATCTGCCTTAGTTTCCTCAGCTGTAAAATGAACGATCATAATAGCACTTACCTCATAGAATTATTGTGACAGTCAAATGAGATAGCACTTGTAAAGCATTTAGCAAAGCACCTGGCATACAGTCGGCACTTAATAAATGCTGGCTCTTTTCCCTCTCTTTCCCTTGAAGTTATCTAGTCCAATTTGTTCACTTTACAGGTGAGGAAACTGTCGAGCTGTGTTAAATGGTTTGCCTGAGGTTTCACAGGTAGTAAGTGGAAGGGGTGGGAGTTGAACACAGATCTTCTGATTCCCAAGGCCAGTGCTCTTCCCATTGTACCATGACTTCTCTCATGCTTGACTCTCAGGAATAGAACAAATACAGATAAAGTACATGAACTTCAATTAAGTAAAAAAAGCATAAAATTTGTTAATAATGTGCAGCAGAAATATGAAAAATATTATGAAAGATAGGGATGTGATGATAGTGTTTTACCATGAGGAACAATGCGAGGAATTCAAAGAAACATGGGAAGATTTGTGTAAACTAATGCAAAGTAAAGGAGATAGAACCAGGAGAACAATATGCCCAGTGGCCTCAACAATAAAAAGGAAAAGGAAAATAAACCAAGCTGAAACACTATGTAATTGTAAAATAGGTTTATTATTATTCGTGAGGGACAAGGAAATGTACCACCTTTGGAAATGTGGGAGAATTATGCATGCTGTCAGTCATAGTCAGTGTGTCCGTTTGCCTCAACTAATTTTTCTTTGTTACAAGGAAAGTCATTGGGTAGGCAAAGGGAAGGGGAATATTAAGATATAACTATAATGTAAAAATGAAAGGCATCATTTTTTTTAATAGTGAATATCTTCTGTGCTAGGTCTGACTCAGACCTGGTAGTCTAGATGTTAGGACAAAGTGAGACACTTATTGGTCATTCAACAATTAACAAAAAGATTTATTTAGTCTTAGTGAGAGAGGATATTCAACAAGGATGGGCATTGACTTGATGAAAACTCAAGTTGATTCAACTGAGTAAGTTCCCTAGCCTGAAATGCCCATCATCATCCACCAGCCAAGCATCAAGGAATAGGGCCAGAGCTCCTGATGGCTCTTGTGTGCTTTGGTAACAAGGAAGTGATAGTAACATTTTGAGCCCTCATTCCCCTGAAGCATCCAATCTCAAGTGTGATCTCAGTAATATTTGAGCAAAACTAGCCTCACTTACATAGGAAGCGTTAGGCTGTTGCTCCAATCACAGAGGGAAATAAAAACATTAATTAATATTATCATTTAGGGCATTGGTCAAGTGGTCCCACATATCTGCCACAAAGTGAACCAGGCCATGGATTTCCTTCATTAAACTATCTGAGCTCTCAGTCTGCCATAGATTATCCCTAGAGGTGGGTTATTATAATAGATTTCTACATTTCTCACTTGGGTCCAGACTGAGCTTGAAGAACTCAAGACCCTCTGGTATTTTGTGAATCAAGGACATAAAAATAAGAACTATTAAGGGAAACATCTAATTTTTCATGATCTTTAAAGATAGTCATAAAATACAGCTTGACTGAAATTGTCTTTGAGATGAAAAGTTCCAAAACAAAAGGATGTCCCAAAATTCAATGTCTTTTCCCCCTGATTCCTGCTTCTCTAGACCTTTCTCAAATTACAGGGGTTTTTTTTCCTATTTTTGATATATGAAATATACCCCTGTATCAATGACAAAGGACTCTTGTGATCCTTTGGGGCTTACTAATATGTTTTCTTTTAAACATTGCAAAGGTGGTTTGCTGTCAGCCTGTAATTTATTAAAATTACTTCTGGCTTCATTTCCATTTCTGCAGCCTCCATCGTAGAATTTCAACTTATAATCAAGAAAACATTTTCACTTTAAAAAAATGAAGTCTGTTCTTTTGGCAATGTGTCTAATCTTATTAGATTTTAAAAGAAGTGGTGAGTTCTGAATGTAAAAACGTGAGACCAAAATGCTAAGTTAGCAGCTGATACCCTCTCTTATGGACTGCCTCAGAATATAAAAGATGAATGTTTTTAGAACATCTGTCTCAGGATATTGGAAACTGCCAGACTCACCAGTGCAGAATGTGTGCAGTATGGAATATTGATTCAGATGTCATAATTAAATGAGCTTGAGATGGAGCTCAAATAGAAACTGTTTGGAAAGATGGGTAAAAAGTCAGGAAGAGCTATGAAATGGTGCTTCTTTCCCTAACCATTCCTGTCAGAATTTCAAGGGTGAGAGGCCCTATCAATTGGAACAAGAACTGCGTGGGTGTGATGTGCTTTGGCATCCTATCAGTTCCCTCCCTTCCAAGAGAGCATGTGTGTGACATCTGTGATTTATTTCCGATCTACCAGTCGGGTGAGCATGAGTCTTGAGGTGGCTGCCAAATTACTGTGCTCCTCTACATGCTAAAAGGCTGCTGTCACATTTAAGGAAGGTCAGAAACGTGCTCACTTTTTGTAGGTGATGCTGGATAGGAAATAAAGCACTGCTGTACGTCATGGCTCATGCAGACCTGCAGATGTGCAAAGTTGAATTAAATCAAGTTGACTTTTTCCCTCAGAAAGCTTTCCTGTTGTCAGCTCACCTCTTCCATCTCATTGTCCTCACATCCTTACCCTCGTAAATAGCAGTTCTTAAGGTCTGTATGATCATACCCTTTGTTCTGATTGGTTTTCATTGACATCCCATGTTCTTTCTATGTAATCTGTTTTCAAAGTACTCTTTCTTTCAACTTTCAATCTAGGAGGAAAGCCCCGAACATTTTCCTACCTCGCCCAACTCTGGAGATGTTTAAGTTGGAAAGAAATAGTAGCTATTGTTTGCAATATTATTTTGTATCACCTCGAGAGATGTTTTATAACTATCTCATCTCCACCTCTTGGTGGACTTGTCCATTCTAGGGTAGTTTCACCCTCGTTCTGAGGACCTGGGAGAGCTACAGATTATCACTATTATTGAAATTTATCTGTTTGACCCATTCAGAATAAAATCTTTGCTTAGATAATATCATCCTAGTATTCTTGTTTTATTCTTATTATCCTATAGAGAATGAGTTGCAAGGAAAAGTTGATTCAAGAAACAGGATGGAAAGGTTGAATTGCTTCCAGGTCATCATGTATCAGGGTGTCACAGAGTAGCTTCATTATATCATTTGAAATAAAGAATAATGACATAGGACACCCATCTATTTGAATGTAAATCCAAAAGTCAAAGCCAAAGATAAATGTTTGGGGGAATTCGGTCCTGTTGTATTCTCTGCCCACTTTCTATTGGTGTGAAAAATAGACCATTGACTATAAATGTCCAAGAATTTCACATCTTCCCTTGCTTTCTCTGGAAGTAGTAGAGCATAGTCTAGAAATTAAACATAAGCTAGCCTTGAAATTGGAAAGAGCAGTTTCAAGGCATTGAGAAAAAGATAGAGCAACCTAAGAATTCCCATGAAAGATCCATTACCATGCCTGAAAAGGTCAAAGAAAAAAAGAAGAAAACAGATTGTTGGTTGAACATAAGAATAGCTGACAACAAAAAGATAGTAAAGGTCCTTAAGGGAAAAAATGGGATGAGAAGAAATTATATTATCAAATACTCTGGAAGATGGTGAAAATTCATATTAACTCTATAGAAGTACTTGGAAGTCCTTCTTGGCATGCTTTGGGATAGGTTTTATTTTCTTTATTTCTTTCACTTCTTTTTCCTTAACATAAAAAAGGAAATGAAATGGAAAAACAGACATTGGGCACATAGCACGAATCAGTTTCTTTTTCAGTTTCTAGTTCAGTATTGCCTCCTCATTTAAAAGCCCATGGTAAGAAGAGAGGATGTGTGTGTGTGTGTGTGTGTGTGTGTGTGTGTGTGTGTGTGTGTGTGTGTGTGTGTGTGTAAGAGAGAGTGGGAGACAGGGAGAGGCAGAGACAAATAGAGTTGGAGAGAGACAGTGAGAGATAGACTAAGAGACAGAGATAGAGAGAAATAGGCAGAGAAGAAGACAGACAATTCCAGCTATTAATAACCATCTTTTCTAATAAAGGAGGCAGTATGGTGTGTAGGGAAAGCATAGATTTTGGAATCAGAGGAATCAGGTTGGAATTGTGGTAGTACCTTTTACTACTTTTGTGACTTTAGGTTAGTCACTTCACCTCTTTTAGACTCATTTTCTTCATCTGTAAAATCAGGGAGTTTAGATAGCTATTGAAATCCCTTTTAGCCCCCAAATCTGTGACAATGACCTCCAGCCCAAGATAGCATCAATGCAATATCTACAGCACCCATGATGACAATAAAGACTGTGACTATAAATATCACATGACATTTGATTGCAAAATATATCAAAATCTCCCTATAGAGGACAGAACTGACATTTAGACAACAGAAAACCAAATCCCCAAACCAGTAAGCCAATTCCATTATAGTACCAAAGATATTCAGAAGCCTTAATAACACTTAGAGCCACAGCATCCTTTATCCTTCCTACAAACTAATACAAGATCAATATTTACTCACAAACCTCTCTATCTCCTTGCCTCAACTTCTTCTCTCTCCCACTGTCTCTCTGGCTCTGGCTCCCAGCTTCCTGTGACTCTGCTCCCCTTCAGCAAACTCCTCCCACCACAGGCTCCATGTGACTACATTTAGCCTATTAAGGGGCAGAGTTTATCTTCACAGCAGGGAAGCTTCCTGTGGGCTCTGCTGCACCCTTCAGCAAATTCCCTCTATCACAGGCTCCATGTGATTACATTCAGCTTATTAGGGGGCAGAGTTTACTTTCAAAGCAGGGGAGTCTTCAAATTCCCATTTCCATTACAGATAGCTAGCCCTAACACAGAAAATGTATTACAAAAGAGATGATAGATAGATATACATATGTGTATGTATATTGTGTGTATATAAATATATATGTGTGTATACACGTATGTTAGAGATTATCACTTATCCTTCAACCTTTCTCTGACTATACTTCCTTACCTTTGTTATAAAAAGGCATTATTTTACATTGCTCCATTGCCTCTAAATTAAATGATAATTCTCACTGACACATCTAGGCACTTAATCCCTAATCTACTTCTATCCACTTAGTCTGTCTTGCTCCCAATGTGAAGTTTACCAATATTTTCTCACCCTTTCAGAATCATAGAGTTGCATATTATCAGAGAGAGGAAGGACATTAGAGATCACCTAAGTCTACCTCTCTCACTTTAGAGACAGAAAGCTTTCTCAGAAAAGCAAAATGACTTGGTTAAAGTCACATAGCCCAGAAGCAGCTGAACTGAGATTCAGGGTATCATGCTGCCTCTCTCAATGGGGATTTTGCAAATTTGTTTAATTGCTTATGAAAGTAAAACCAAGAAAAAAGTACACCACACAGTGAGTAGAGTGTCTGCCTGGAGTCAGAAGGACCTGAGTTCGGATCCGGCCTCAGACATTTAACCCACACACAAACAAAAACCTAGCCGTGTGACCTTGGGCAAGTTACTTAACCCCAATTGCCCTCCAAAAAAAAAAAAAAAGATAAAAATACACCAGAGATATGTTGTGTGGGGCCTTTTCTGATTCCTTCCTGATGTCTTCCAATTAGTTCAATATAACATTAGCAATATAATTTCTTTGCATCTTGATGATCTACTTTGTTTTAAGATAATCTGCATATATTTTATGTCTTATCTAGCTAACTAGACGGTAAATTCTTCAAGGAATTCTTGTTCTTTAGTTTCTAGTGCAGTATTCAATACAAATTTCTTGAATATTGAATTTTTGTTTAAAGGTGAGTTCACCTCATTTCCAGTTTCAAAGTATAGTTTAGAAATGAAATGAGATTTTTATATCAAATATTATGTTTCATTTTTACATCTATCAGAAATATCACAATAATGGCATTGAAATAAAAAAAAGAAAGAATGCTAAAATTGAAAAGAATGAAAAGGATCATTTAGTTCAAATGCCTAATTTACAGATGAGGAATCACAAACCCAGCAAGAAGCAAAAACTTGCTTAGTGCCATATAGTGGGTTAGTGGCAAAGCCAGCTCCACAATTTAGGTCTCCTAACTCCTACAGCAGTGGTCTTTGTACAAGTGTTTCTCCTGTTTTTGTTTCTCCTGTTTCTCCTGTTTAGCCCCATAGATAAGAACCCCATTTTGCAGTTTCTTGTCAACCCCAAAGGGTTGAGAGGCAGATTAATCTAAGAAGCACTGCAGCAAGGTAAGAATGGCTTTTCCATTCATCTTTGAACTTCCATTCCTATTTCCCGAGATGGAGGAAAGCACGTGACATATTTAGACAACCCCTGTTGAAATGTTTTGCCAGGGCTAAGCAAGCTGTCAGTAACAAATGATTCATCTATCATCCACTTGGATGACATCTGGCTTAAGTGTGATGAATGCATGTTTGTTTAAATCATGTGGTGGCCATGATATGATTTGACAGAAATGTTTGCAAATATTTCAGGAATCCCCCTAAGTGCCAAACCCTTGGAGGAGTGAGCTCATTATAAAAAGGGAATGGGAGGGAACTTCAGCCTATAAAAATCAAAGTATGCCTCAATCTCCTGAGGTCATGGAATTTGGACCACACCTGCCACCTTACATGAAGATTGAGAGGGGGATACATTTAAAGGGCTGTGTGGATGTCATTAGCATGCTAATAATGTGGCAAATGCTCAGCAGGCAGAACATCTAGAAAACACAATCAGTGAATGAAAAAAAGTGGTGTTTCTAGATTTCTATCCCGTGTGTGTGTGTGTGTGTGTGTGTGTGTGTGTGTGTGTGTGTGTTTTAACGGTGCCTGCTACATTGCAGGTGGCTTTAGTTTATTATTATTATTTTCAAGGCCCTTATAGTTACTCATTCAGTATCATAGACTGAATAACACATTTGGGCACTGCCATTGGCTAAAAAAAGAACCAGAAAGTGAGTTCCTCTTCTTTGAATTTCCCATAATCATTTTAGAAATAACTTGACTTACTTGGGAGACAATGTAATGCACTAGAAAGAATATAAGGGAAAGCGAAATGTAAACTCTTTTGAGGAGAAGAAATGGTTTTGGTTTTGTATTACCAACACTGGTAGCAATATTATAATATTTTAACAATAATAAATATTGTAATAAAAATAATAAAATATCTTTTATAATGATTAATGATATTTTATAATTATATTTTTATTATTTTATATAATAATACTATCGACAATATAATTATTATTTTATAGTAATAAATATATTTTAATATGAAGAGAAGAGGGAAGGGAGAAGAGGAAAGAGAAGAAGGAAGGGAAGAAGAAAGGGAGGAGAAGGGAGGGAAAAGAAAGGCATAATAATAACAATGAGTTAAGGGTACTTGACTTCTTGAATTGAGGTTGACCACTAACTCAGTGAAGATTATCATGTTCTTTATCTATAAAAGGAAGGAGTCAAATTACATGACCTCCAAGATCTCAGAAATTCAGGTATAAAACATTTTGAGTCAATCTTTTATTTATTCAAAGTGATAATAGGAAGTGTGTCTCTATCACCAATTGATTTGAATTTCCCTTTACGGGCCTTAGAATAAGAGATCACTGAACGACCCTTAGGTATCATATGGTCAAACCCCTTCCCTATTAACAAAAACTCCTCTCATGTTCCTCTTGGTACTCAATCATTTTCAACTTAAAGTTGGAACAATCATCAACTCATTATTACTGTTACCAGAAAGGGCATGATAATCTATACAGAAACCCTATGTTTCTACTTATGCCTCCCTAGACCAAAGTTACTTTTCCTGATTTGTACTCTCCATAGTTTTTGTATCTCTCTGAAATGTAAGCTCCCTGAGGGTATTATTTCATTTCTGTATTTGTGTCCCCAGTGCATAGGACAGTGCCAGGTTGATAGTTGACACTTAATACATTTGTATTGATGAAGTTATCGCTTGCTCTGTTGATGTACAGGAAATATCTCTTCATTTTTGACTCTATACTGGAGAACCTCCATGACACTTTCAAACACTTTTGGTGATAGACACTATGTTTCTGTTAATGTACCTTCTTAGGGCATACCTGATTGGCCTATTATATTACATTGCTGCCTTATGTCAAGCTTGAAGTCTACTAAAACCCATAGGTCTTATGCATATCAACCTTTTTTTCTTGTCACTGTGAATAATGTAGAATTGTCAATGCTTAACTGAAATCTCTTAGCAGCTGTTTGTAGTAGTGTATGTTAAAATAAAATATAGTACATTCAAAATTATCTGCATATCAAAAAAGGAAAGGCTTGTGTAGAATACATTTCAATTTCAAGTGAGTTATATTTCTCTGAAGAAAACAAAGTAAAACTTGTGTTTAAGCTTGATGTTTGATGCATTTGATGATCAATCTATTTATGCAAAGAAGTTGTGAGGAGAAATGAATTTTCAAGTGTATGATTCTACTTTATGACTACTTTTCAGCCATGATCTACATTGCTTCTGTGTCTTGGTGCCTGACAAGAATTAACAAAATAAATTATTTATGATCAATTGAACTGCTGCTTCACAAATACTTTTAAGTCATTTATTATGTATATGTATTTATGTAAAAAAAGAGGATTAAATAGTGTTCAGTTGGAAGTTTGACATTTTGTGGCTCAACCAAAAAATTAAAAACATTATTTGTATTTAACATGAAATAATGTACTTCTAAAGCATTCCTAAAGCACTGATGATATAGTAATAATGTGTGAAAGAAGAATCATCTCTCCCCAGTTTCTGGTGAAAATAGCATAGTTAGCTGGGAAGACTGTTTACCTTGAGCTTGTAGGTGATTGTTTCTCTGCTTCCTGCCACAGAAGCAAAGCTCTGGAAATGGCTTTACACATTTTTTTACTCTTCATTTTATAGATGAGAATTTTGCAAATAATATTAAGCCTATATTCTAACATAAAGGACTCCTTACATATAAAAACATCAAATATAATTGCAAAATTTTCATGTTTAAAAGATTTCATGATGGGCCTAAGGGCTTTTAAATTCCTGAGAAGGAATATATACCAATATACCAAGAAACAACTCCAAGACTGAGTTTTTATCTTTCAACTTAAGAATTATAGCTCTGTTATCAATTCCAGAGGAACTACTTGGATATTTTGACACTATACTTGGATGCTTACCTCATGGTCACCTAGACTGACTTAGGAAGATAAATGTCTACTTTAAGGAATACCTTTACTTCATAAAGTGAAAATATGGAATATTGAATCCAAAGAACACTGCCTTCAAAATCAGAAAACTGGTATTCAATTCTCTGGTCTCATGATTAATACTGTGACTTTGGGAAAGTCACAACTTCCATAGGTCTCCATCTCCTCGTCTGTAAAATGAAGGAGAGTTGGACTTATTGTGGTGTCTTCTAATTAAAGATTTACAACACATGGCCATTCTATTTCCCCTAGTAAATGCTTCTGGAATACAGGGTCATCATGACCCATCCTCAATATTTTTTGGTGTGGAAGTGAAACAAAATTTTCTGTATGATATAAATTCCTTCATGAGATGAGTGGAGAGGAATGAAGAGGAGCACAGTCAGATGAAAGGAGAAAGGATTTTTTTTGTTCTTTTCACATGACCAACTTAATGATGAGATTGAGACAATGATACCCTCACTCATGTTAGTACCTACAATGAAGTTTAAACATTCTGGTCTTGCTGTTTCTACATTGGCAAACAAGGTAGCAATTTTTCTCATGACCATGATCAGCACCTTTAACTGCACAGTTCAGTTCTTTCTTCTTAAAAACAGAAAAGAAAAAAATGTGAAACGAAAGAATAATAGTAGTATCTGTTGATTGAGACATGATTGAAAAAATTGTGGTATGTGAGCATAATGAAATACTACTGTACTGTAAGAAATTATGTATGTGATGAATACACAGAAGTATGGAAAGATCTATAAGAACTTACACAGAGTAAAGTAAAGTAAATATAGCAAAAAACAACAACAGTAGAAACAACAAGCTACACAATGGACTGCAACAAAATAAACGAAAAGAATAATCATACTCACACAAGTGAATGTTCCAAAATTTCAAAAGTGAAACATTGTTTAAAAGAAGAGATATGGAAAGTCACTTCTGCCCTAACTCTTTGTGGAAGTTGCAGGTCCACAGATGTACATTGCAAATCTTTTTTAAACTCTGTCAATTAAGTTAAAGGTCAGTTAGGTGGCACAGTGGCCAGAGCACTGGGCCTGGAGTCAGGAAGATTTATCTTCCTGAGTTCAAATCTGGCCTAAAGCACTTACTAGCTGTGTGACCCTGGGTAAGTCATTTAACCCTGTTTGTCAGTTCCTCACCTGTAAAATGAGTAGGAGAAGGAAATGGCAAAGTTCTCCAGTATTTTTGCTAAGAAAAACCCAAATGAGGTCACAAAGTGTCAGTCACAACTGAACAACAAACATGCATAAATAATTAAGCTGGTCAACTATGATTATTTTTCTCTTTTTATCTTTAAAAAACACTCTTTTTTTTATATGGTGTGGCTCTTTACAACACCCCTGTTCCCTGTACATAATCATTTAAAATTTAAATTTGGCTCATGTCTAGGGTCTTCTCAAAAGGTGGCAATAGGAGTGAGGAGGAAAATAAAGGTATTCAATAAACAATGTAAATACATATAGGACAGCTATTTGTTTCCTCCACACAAGAAGAAATGTTTAACACAAAAGACTCAGAAATATGCATTCACCAAGTCTTAAAAAAGCAATGCTAACTTATTATTATTATTTTATTCCCTTAAGGAGATGGATGACTTAAAATATCAAAACACTTTCCAGACTGCTGAATGGGTCCTTCATATTCACCCATCTCCCTCAAGGTTCATATTTTATAGCAAGCCACCCGACTAGCATTTGGTCTCCTTCTGGGTGCATAGTAACTATTTTTCCTCCAAAAACACAGTCTATCAGAAGTAGGACATGCTTCCCAGAGAGCAGCTGTTATTGACTGAGGGAAGCAGGAGCTCTTAACATTTCAAACTCACAGGTTTCTCTACAAGGCTGGAAATGTTCATCTGAGGTTCACCATTCAGTCACTTGTGCTCAAGTAAGAAACATAAAGGAAAAGGGAAGGGGGAAAGCATTTATGTAGCACCTACTACATGCCAGGCACGATGCTAAACACCTTAGCAATATCTCATTTAATTGGCACAACTACCCTGCAAAGTAGGTGCTGTTATCAGCTCTCTTTTACAGCTGAGGAAACTGAGACGAACAGACTCATCCAGAGCCATACAACTAGTAAATGCCTGAGGTTGAGTTGCTAGAGTTCCTAACTCTAAGCTTAGCACTCTATGCACTGTACCACCTAGCTGCCTCTAAGAGGCAATCTTGAGATCTAATTTCAAGCTTTTGTAGGCCAGGCCATGTGCTGGCTGCTGCTTGTGAAGATTTGCCATTTCCAGTGGGGTAGAGGAGGATGTCTGCCCTTCATCCCTTATGTGAAGAGGCTTAGAAAGCTGGGCATACAGGAGGGAGAGATATCTAGAGGGTCTCTTTAATCTTTTTTTAACAGTCTGATAAGAAAATTTTAGTATTATTGGTGGTTTTATTTATTTATATTAATAGTAATATAATATTGTTATGTATATACTATTATATTAATATTAATATATTATTTATAATTCTATATATGTTATTTCATGCATTTAAGAACATTATTTAGACTGGAAAAGGGGAACATGGCACACAAAAAATTAAGAAACCGGCTCTAAAGTTTATGGAATATTCATTTCTTCCTGGTTTAGTGGATAATACTCCCAGAAGCATCTGCCTTCTACCCTTCCCCCCACACACATCATCATAGCAACCAAGGTATTCTGTATCATCTCAAAGCACCAAGTCCTTCAGGATTAAGCTAGCATACATGGCTGCTCATGAAAGGTCAGGACATGAGCATGGATGTCTACAACATGGCCACTTTTCAACGTATAATTCCTAAAACTTTACTATCTATTTTCTGCTTTGCAGGGGGAAAATATTACTTTAGTAGTGGCTGAAACAAAGAATGGGCCACTATTTGTTTCCATGAAGCTTATTGTTTCAGACACAAGAGCTGCCAAGCATCAGTTCAGGCACAGCTGGGTCAATTTGACTTCGCCAAGGAGAGAAGATGGAGGAAGGGCTGGTGAGGTAACACAGGGGCTGCTGACCCTCAGTAGAAATGAGATAACCAATCAGCTACTACTCTTACTGACAGGAGCCACAGGGGATGTCCTCATTCCCTCCTAAAAATGAAAAACTCCCAGGAGAAAAGACTGTGCTTGTGCCTTCAGTTAAAAAGAGATGTCCAGAATGGTGAAAGAATTTTATCCATCCCCCAAAACAGTATCATACTCTGTGATAGACCTTCCCCTTAAACAAGATAAAAATCCAAAGGACGGGGTGCGTTTCTACTCAGTTCTTTCCACCACGGAACTCTTAAATGTTATGAATTAGACATTTGGAGGAGGGGGTGGGGGCTATAGTGTAGATACCAGGAAAGCTTTCTGCCTTTGTCATCATAAAAGGGTCTGGTATTTCTAGAATGCAAATGTCTACCAGTAAAATATATCGACTTTGAAGATATTCTTGTACATGGATATATTTAGCATTGCATTTGAAATGTGGAGAATAGGAGAAGTGTTTGATACAAGGATTACAAGGCTAAGGGAAGTAGTCCAAATAAACACTTCATTTCAATTTGCTTCTGTTGCCTTCTGAGCATGCTATAATTTCAGTAACATTATGGTACCCCAGTATTTTTGGAATAAGCCACTGGAAAGCTCTATTTGGCACTCAGTTAGATGCTGACCCAGTTAGCTTCTGGATAGATTACTTAAGGAAGACTAAAGCTTCTGCCTGAATAAAGAACCTCATTATCATTTTTTGTTTCCCTAAAATCAGTACCACTACCCCACCTGATAAAAACAAGATTGCTGATTAGTTTTATTTTATGTTCCAACTTATTCTTATTCTTGACTCTATGATTTTTTTTAAGCGGGATCATCTGATTTCTGGATACATCAAAATAGTGAATGAGGCATGCTTACTATATTGAAAACCGATCCTAGGAAATGCTCAGAAGTTACTGCTGAATTTCAGCCACCTACTGTTCATCAAGCCAAGGCATAAACCAATACAGCAAAGCCTATTTATATAGAAATATGGGCCTTTTTACACACTATCTACAATCAAACCCAGATTGTTTCTTATATTCGGGGAAATAATTTGCATAGTCAAATGTCTTTCACTGGGGAATTTGAGTGCTGTAAGCCAGAAGCAGGACTGACTTGAAGACCAACCACCTGGATTTAGATTTTGTCACAAGTGATTCATCTAATTTGCATATTCACTGGTTGGTTTGGAGTTTTCTTTTTTCCACCTGAATTTCACAGAGGTCATTTTCGTTAGTCCTTTTAGTAACCAATAATAAAAGCAAAATTTTTACTTTGCTAGATAATTATGTTTCCCTGAATTTTATTTTTTTCTCCTGAACTTGTTTCCTTATCTATAAAGTGATAGAATTGATCTCAATAACCCCTGAGGTCCCTTCTAATTCAGATCTATGGTACCATGACTCAATCATCTATTATCCTATTTATGAATGAAAAAGATGAGCAGAAAATATGATGAAAGCAAAAGATAACTAGTGGATACTCCACTTTGCATGTTTCATTGGTATCCTTATGTTAAGGGAAGGTCTTGAAGGCCCCTGAACATTAGTAAGTGAATTTATTTAAAACATTAATAAGAATTACACAGGATGGGCAAGCATGGGTGGGTTGCAACCTATATTGTTGGAATACTTACATCAATGAGTACCCACACATCCAAATAAGTAGCAGAATGTGATGTCTGGAAACAAAGATGTGGCATTTTTTAGATTATCACTGTGTGACTTAGCAGTGAGAGTTGCTTTGGGTGTTGGAATGTCACGTTCTTTATTGGGCATTGAATTAACAGTGGATTAAGTTTTTTTGTTATGATTGTTTTGCATGCTGTGGATCATGTTCTTTTTGTATACTCCTAGGAGTTCTTTCCATGATTTATTTATTGTGCAGATTTTTCTTTTGCCTCTGTTGTGTTCGTATCCATTTAGGATTTAGCTGTAAAGCAATTCTCTAAAATATAAATTGTGGAAAATTTGCATTGGTAGAAGGAATTTTCTACAGGGAATTTCCTTTGCCAGTTGAATAATGGGGTTGGGCTAATCACAATGATAATAGTAAACTGTTCTCTATTCAAAATACATCACCAATAGCAAAATATCAAGAATAATTGATAGAAAATGACTTTTTTTCAGGGATACAGTTTAAACTCCTTATGGTCATATCTAGAAGCTATTGTCATTTTTCCTAAATAGGACTAAGTATGGGCTCCAAATTAAAGAGAAAAATCAAACCAAGATATCTTACTAATTACTTGATATAGTTGACTAGAACCAAGTCATATAACTCCATCTAACTATTAAATAACACTTTCCTCTCATGGAATCTTTAATAGGACCTTTCACCATAAGGCAGCTTTAGAAAGATTATCACCTCATTACCAAAAACAGAAAAAACAAACAAACCCACAATTGATAGATATTATCAGTACACATAGTAAATTGTCAAAACCTAAATAAATTCTTTTGGAATAAGTAAACATCATTCCTCCAAGCAATAAGAGTAATGGCTAACATATCAGATACACACAGCTGGATTTGTCAAATGAAACTGAAAGTGACTTACCTCCAGATACAGTCTATGAAATAGCCAAGATTCAAAAGTGGAATCAAAAAGACCCTTCTTTAGTAATATCTGCATGACCTCAATCAACAATAAGTCAACAAAAAAGAATTAAACAAATGACTATGGGATGTGGATTCATTTAGGGAAATGGAAGAATTTATGATGGCAATTTAGGACCAGGTCAAACACCACTATAAATAGAGATTTATGCCATAGGAGCCTGTACTTATAAATTAATGCAGATTATGCCAGGAAATTATAGAAATTGTACCACTATAGTCTACAGAAATTTAGCACCTACCCTAGAAAGGCATGAACTGTTGACTAGAATTCTACACCATACACTTACTCTCTTTCATGAACTAACAGATAACATTTCTTAGGTCACAAAGACCTTGAAATTCCCTTGAGAACTCAACCAATAAACTATGGTAGAACCAGAGTATCATTGCCAACAAAACTTTGCCAATAATTTCCCAAACATAGTATATTGATAACGTACAAACTTAAGAATCATGTTTTTAATTGATACAACCATAACAAATAATCGTAATTTCCAAGTTATCTAAAGTGAAAAGCTTGAAAATTACCAAGTCTTCTTAGAAGACATCAAATCATGTAGGAACAGCATTAGGCAACATCATCCCTGTCATCCTTCCTGCTACTAGAGTTGTGCTTTCACTGAGCCCACAGAAGGTGTGCATCTTACATCCTAAGGATTTTATTCAACTACAATGCAGAAATATAAAAGATTAGCCGGATAGAGAATTGTCCCAGAATCATTTCTATCTGAACTCTATTAAACAAGATGAGAAAGAATCAGATAATAAACAACAACAAACATCAACACTGATGATGATGATGATGATGATGATGATGATGATGATGATGATGATGATGATAGATTACAATAGCTGATAGAGAGAGATAAATAGATGATGGGCATGGGGCGGCTAGGTGTCGCAGCCCTCGAGTCAGAAGGACCTGAGTTCGAAACCAGACTCAGACACTTAACACACACACAAACAAAAACCTAGCCATTTGACCTTGGGCAAGTTACTTAACCCCAATTACCCTCCAAAAACCAAAAAAAAAAAAATAGATGATGGGTAGATAGGTATGTAGGAAGATAAACAGATGATAGATTAGATAGCTAGGTAATTGATGGATGATAGAGTGGTAGATAATAGGTAGGTAAGTAGGAAGATAGGTAGATAGATCACTAACCTGTAAGTCACTTAACCCCTTAGTGCCCCAGGCTACTCTCTTGGGTTATAAGTTTAAAATGAGCTGCCACTCTAGAGAAGTGAAGAGAGTTTCTACAAAAGGAGTTCTTCATAGTGATAAAATCACACATCATGACTAATAAAATAATTTACATTTCTGTAATGCTTTAACTTTGGCAAAAGTTTTGTGAATTTTTTTTTCAAAATTATTTTTTGCAAAAATTATTTACATATACCATTGCATTTAATCTTTAAAGAACCCTTCAAGGTAGGCTCATGTTTTGCATATCAGGAAACTGAGTCTGAAGATATTAAAATAATTGCTGATGGTCACACAGCTAGTAAGTTTTGGACCTGGGATTTGAATTCAGTTTTCCAGGTCCCCTTTGCTTTTTATTATGCCACACTGACTTGAAGCATGCTAGACCATTGGTTATTTGAATATTGTTGACTTTTCAGCATACTACAAAGATGTAATAGTCATATTACTTGTTCATACACCCCAAGATTTAAATATTAATCTTTTGGACCGCCATCTACACTCTTCAGAATGAAGATGATTTATTAATTCTCTCCCCCAGTATTGCCACATATTGAAATAGCATTCATGAGCAAATCAGGCCTTACTCAGGGCAAAATACTTAACTTCTCTACACCATCTTTAAAACATGAAATTAATGTCCTCTGACTGATGCATGAAGGAAGATTTTTGCTCCATTACCCAGGGCCCATCTCAGGGCCATGTTATCCTTGCCAGAATAGTCGCTATTGACATTCTTTTGATGGTAATACTAATAGCTGACATTTACATAATGCTATATGATTTACATACATTATCTCACTTGATCCTAACAAAAGTGAGGTAGATAAGGAAGTATTATCATCCTTGTTTTAAAGGAAACTGAGGCAGAGAAAATAAGTGATTTTCCCAAATTCCCTCATTTAGTAAGTAATAGGGCCAGGATTTGAACTCTTGGCCTATGACTCCACATCTGGTTCTCTTTCCACAGCATCACAGCTTTGACTAGTATCTGTTATTACTAGTGTTCATTGTTATTAGAATTATGACATTGCTTGCTAATAATAGTGAAGAAAGAAGTAGAATGTAATTATTTTACTAATTCTGAAACCTTCTTTGCTGATATAACTGGTCATATTGATGCTTGTTTATCATTTTGCTCTTCCTTTTTTGCCTAAATAGTATGTAATAAAAATTATTTCTATAAAATTAAATCCAAAATTAGTTCTGGAGGATGATATTGGAATATATTTCCTTTCTCTTGGTAACCTAGTATGAAGGATTGATAAACATACATATGTTTATACTTAATATACTTATATTTGTGTGTATGTGTGTATATATATGCGCATATAGACACAGAGACTAAAACAAAGAAAAAGACGTCTTTAAAGGGTGACTAGGAAGTGATTGTGGGATGAAAAGTAAAACACATTAAGAAAATATGTGTTGTTGTTTTTTAAATCTCAGTGAAAGAGAAATAGGAGATCATGTTCTAAGAGTAGCTCCACCATTAACTTGCTAACTGTGTGAATAAAGATAAATTATTTAACCTAGAGGCAGTTAGGTAACATAGTGGATAGAACTCTGAGTCTGGAAGACCTGTATTCAAATCTGGATTCAAACTAGCACTGTTACCCTATGTAAGTCACTCAACCTCTGTTTGCCTGTTCCCCCCAAATATAAAATTAGAATAACAATAGCACCTACCTTATCCAGGGGTATTATGATGATCAAATGAGATAATATTTTTGAAGTACCTATTACAGTCCCTAGGGCAGGTAGGTGACAAAATGAATAGAGTACCAGGCCTGGAGTCAGAAAGACCCATCTTCCTGAGTTCAAAACTGATCTCAGATACTTACTGGCTGTGTGACTCTGGGCAAATCACTTAACCCTGTTTGCCTTAGTTTCCTCAAAATGAGCTGGAGAAGGAAAAGGCAAACCATTCCATTATGTCTGCCAAGAAATCCCCAAATTGGGTCATGAAGAGCTGGAAACAAATGAAATGATTGAACAACAACAAAAACCACATTGCCTGACACATAGTAGGTACTAGATACGCCCGTTTCCTTCCTTCTTACTCTCTTTGCATCTCAATTTCTTTGAAAGATGAAGCAACTGGTGTAGGGGAATTTGAAGGTCCTTTCCAAGTCTGAATATGTGTTTCCCAAATTTTCAATAAAACTCTATTGGTTAAAAGAATAAAGACAGGTAAAGATTTTCTCTGCATTAGGCTGAAGTAATAGTTTTTCTTGTGATTTTATGAAGAATCTTGAACACTCGTCTGTGGATTTCACTTTCAATGATGTTCATACCTCCTGGCATAATAATAATAGCCAACTTTCATGAAATTTATGTGTGGGGAAACAACTTAGCTAAATGGATAGAAAGTTGACCTGCTTGGCACTAGGCAAGTCATTTAACTTTTCAGTGCTTTAGACAATTTTTAAGACCATAAGTTACAGAGAAGTTTCCAGACTCCACTGGCAGAAAGTCCCTACAGATGGAAGTTCCCAAAACCAATGAAACCACAGGTTCAGTTCCTGTCCCTAAAAATCACATAGTGCTTTGAGATCTGCAAAGTGCTTCACATATATTATCTTAGTTGATTATCACAATGAAATTATGAAGTAAGAGGCTGTTATTGTGCCCATTTCTACAGATGAGAAAACTGAGCGTTACAGAGTTGCCTAAGGTAACACAAAGAGCTAGCTAGCAATTATATAGTGTTTTAAGGTTTGCAGAGCACTTTACTTAAATTATCACATTTGGTTCTCACAACAAGCCTATGAGGTAGACACTATTATCCCTATTTTAAAAATGGGCAGGTAAGGCAGACAAAGATTAAGTGACTTGCCCAGGATCACATAGCTAGTAAGTGTCTGAGGCTGAATTTGAACTCAAGTCTTCCTGACTCCAGATCTAGATCTGTATACAAAACAGTTATCCTTTTCTCATCATGAGAGTTAGGGGTATGGTACCCCCATAATCTGGAAAATCCAAATAAAATTCTTGGCCCTCCCTTCATACCAAGAGGAGAAATCTTAATATTTTCTTTTTCTTTTTTTTTACATTTTTTAAAAACAATTGCTTTATTAACTTCTGTTTTACATCATTCATTTCCGCCAGATTTTGAGTTACTATCATTTTCCCCCCATTATTCCCCTACCCAACCTCCCAGATTAGCAGTCCCACAAGATATCGCTTCCTCCAATCTGCTCTCTCCCATACCTTCTCCCATACCCCCTTCAACTTTTCCATTAGAAGAAGGTGAATCTTTGTGTCTCAGTGCCTGCACATCTTATCTCCCTATTACAAGCAAAAGGGTATTAATATTAGTATTTATATATATTTGAAACATTTAATGTTAAGACCTCGAATTTCAGATCCATTTCCTTCCTCCCTTGTCACCCATTCCCTCTTGGGAGATAAGTAATTCAGTATATGTTGTACATGTCTAGCTATGCAAAACATTATCATAGTAGATATATTGTACAAGGCTGCTTATAATTCCCTCCCACTCATCCCACCCCCCACCTGGTCCATTCCCTACATGATCCTGTCCCTCTTCTATAGTGGGTACTTCCAACCTCCCCTCCCCCCAAGGATGCCCTCCCATCCATCATCCCTCCTCTCATCCCCCTTCCCCCTATTCTGCTGCAGGTTGAGATATCCCATTTAGTATGTATGTCATTCTCTCCCTGAACCAAATTCAATGAGAATGTGGTTTTGCCTTTTTTGCCTTCCTATTCTCCCCCTCCCTTGCAACCACTTCCCCTTGCTTCTTCTACATGAGATAGTTTACCCTACCCTGTCTCTCCCCATCTCCTCTTGCCACTTTCCTCTCTCACCTCATAATTTCATCCCTTGAGTATTCTCCCTTCCCAACAAATTCAACCTATGCCCTCTATCCATATATAACCGTAAACATATATACACACATTCACATATGTATTCATATGACCATACACCCTTCTTCCATTATTTTCTTAGTGAGAAAGATATCATCAGTCACAGTTATTGCTTTTCCATATAGGAATGTAAATAGTTCAACTTTGATAAGTTCCTTTTGATTTCTTTTCCCTGATTACCTTCTCAGGCATCTCTTACTTCTTGTGTCTGGATGTCAAATTTTCTATTCAACTCTGGTTTTTTCCTCCAGAATGCTTGAAAGTCCTCTATTCCACTGAATGACCATATTTTCCCCTGAAACAAAATACTCAGTTTTGCTGGGTAGGTGACCCTTGGGTTCATTCCCAGTTCTTTTGCCCTCTGGAATATCATATTCCATGCCCTTCGATCCCTCAGTGTAGAAGCTGCCAGGTCCTGGGCTATTCTGATTGTGTTTCCACAATATTGAAATTGTTTCTTCCTGGCTGCTTGTAGTATTTTCTCCTTGATCTGGGGATTCTGGAACCTGGCTATAATATTCCTGGGAGTTTTCTTTTTGGGATCTTTTCAGGAGGTGATCTGTGGATTCTTTCAACCTCTATTTTGCCCTCTGGATCTAAAACATCAGGGCAGTTTTCCTTGAGAATTTCTTGAAGGGTGATTTCTAGGTTCTTTCTTTGATCATGGCTTTCAGGTAGTCCAATAATTTTTAAATTGTCTCTCCTGGATCTATTTTCCAGGTCAGTGGTTTTTCCCATGAGATATTTCACATTGCCTTCTAATCTTTCATTTGTTTGGATCTGCTTAACAGCATCTTGATTTCTCATAAAGTCATTAGCTTCCATTTGCTTCAGTCTAACTCTGAAGGAATGAATCTCCTCAGTGAACTTTTGAGATTCTTTTTCCATCTGGCAAATTCGACTTTTTAAGGCATTCTTCTCCTCATTGCCCTTTTGGGCCTCCTTTGCCATTTGAGTTAGTCTATTTTTTAAGGTGTTGTTTTCCTCAGTCAGGCTGTTGACCCTCATTTCATACTTTTCCTGCATCCTTCTCATTTCTCTTTCCAATTTTTCCTCCACTTCTCTTATTTGATTTTTAAAGTCCTTCTTAAGGTCCTCTATGGCCTGCAACCCGCTCATGTTTTCCCCTGGGGCTTTTGGAGCAGGACTTCTGACCTCACAGTCCTTTTCCCGCTCTATGCCCCCAAAATAGGAGTCTAGGGTTGCATTTTTCTGTTTCCTTTGCCTTGGCATGTTGCCACTTAATTGCTTGACTTTTGGGCTTGTTGCCACACTATGGCTTTAAGGCCAGATAGAGGAATTTTCGTCCCGAACGTGTGGGGGGCAACTTCCGTTTCTGGCAAGCTGTAAACCCACCCACGACTTCCACCCTAGATCACAATCCAGATCCAGGGAGGTTAAAGCAAGAGCGATTACCCCCCAAGACTGATCGCTGGATCTTCCTACAATTTGCAGGCCAGGAGCTGGAGCTGTTTCCGAAAACTGCAAAATGGCGCATCTCCTCAGCAGCTTCTAGCCCCCAGGGGAGGGAGCTGACACATTCCCCAAATACGGGTCCCAAAGTCCATAGGACACTAACCTCTTACTTTGTCCTAGGCATGTCTATGTTGATAATTCTGGAGTCGCCACAGCTCCTGGTGTTCTGGGGTTCCTCCAGCCAGCTGCTGGCCCTGCCACCCTGGGGCTAAAACCTCGGCTCACGCAGACCTGGGCTCCACTCAGCTCCTGCGCTCTGCGCATTGTGTGCTGCCAGGTCCCAGACCACTGCGCTGGTCCTTCCTGCAGGGCTGCTGGGCTGTACTCAGCGGGAGGTTAGCTTCTCTGTGTCATTCTGTGGGTGCTGGGGCTCCAGAAGTTGTTCAGAGTCCCCTTTTACATAGTTTGGGGGAAAACAGGGGGCAGAGTGTCTTGGATGAGCTGTTTCTACTCCACCATCTTGGCTCCACCCTCTTCTTTTTCTTTTAATGAGGTTTTTACAGTACCTTATTATAAAAATTTAGGTGGTTATACAATACTATACATATATCTTATGCACTGTTGAGTTTCTAAACTTTTACTGTGTCATCTGCTGGCATTTTTGTGTCATGGGAAAAACTCCAAAACATTCCCATTTAATTTCTTATGCCAAGCCATAATATAGATAAATTGCCATGGGGAAAGTAGTGATGTGGAAGGAATAGGAGCATCAGCAGTAAAATAAAACTACCATTTTAAGGCATATGTAGAATTTCCACCATTTTTTAAAATCTGGCATGGACTTTTTAAAGACACTATTGTTCTTAAGGAAACAATTCATGACTATGTCTAAGCATAGAGTGGAGTTGGAAGAATTGTTTTTCATTTATATCCCAGTACTTAACCACCAATAGGCCCCAATTCTACCATCACCTCAGTATCAAAAACTTGTAAGATATAAATAGCCCCCTCTTGAAAAGTCAATGTGGTCTACTGGAAAGAGAACTGAATTAGGAGGCAGGAGACCTGAATTTTGGTCCTATCTCTTTCACAAACTATGTGACTTTGTGGAAGTCTTTAAATGACCCCTAAGGACCTTTACAACTTTAACATTCTACAAATATACCAGTGTGCAGTTATTTTAGGGAAACTCATAATAGTGTCATTCTTCATCACCAGCCTCATTCAACCTTAATGAATACAGTGGTAAGGAGGGTAAGATGACATAATCATCACTGCACCCCCTTGATTATGTTACAGTTCCTTCTTTATATTTGCCTCTTATCTCATGATCAAATATAGCCAAAGAAACTTTGACCTATGAGGATATTTTCCTCCAGAGTTGTTCAATACAGCACAAGAGGTGTTGTTGGGACTCAGTTATTAAATAACATTTCCTTCAGTTATGAGTTCAGGTCTAAAAAGATCAAGTTTTGGGGAAATAATATATATAGGCAATGAGGTATGTAGAAATCTATCTGGCTCTACAGGAAAATAAAAGGGAAGGATATAAGAAAAATGGGGTGATGGAAGGGATGGTGAATTGGGGAAATAGGTAATCAGAATGTATGCTATCTGTCCTGGGGTGGGGGAAGGGGATAGATGGGAAGAAAGTCTGGAATTCAAAATCATGTAGAAGTCAATGTTGAAAACTAAAAATAAATTAATTAATAATTAGGTGGCGCTAGGTGGCGCAGTGAGTAGAGCACCTACCCTGGAGTCAGAAGAACCTGAGTTTGGATCCAGCCTCAGACACTTAACACAAACAAAAACCTAGCCATGTAACTTTGGGCAAGTTACTTAACCCCAATTGCCCTCCAAAAAAAAAAAAAAAGCATTAACTGATGTTGCCAGCATTGCTATGTGAGAATCCTTTTAAAACAAAAGAGCTAATGAACCTTCAAAAAAAGAGATCAAATTTTTATTTTGAAATAAAATATCTGAAGAATTTACAGCACTTCTTAAACTGTGGGTCACATTGCAAAAAAAAAAAAAAAATGGGGGGGTTGTGGCTAGATGGTGTAGTGAATAGAGAGCGCTGACCCTGGAGTCAGGAGGACCTGAGTTCAAATGTGACCTCAGATACTTAACACTTACTAGCTGTGTGACCTCGGGCAAGTCACTTATCCCCAATTGCCCTGCCTTGCCTCCCTCCAAAAAGCAATAAATAAACAAACAAACAAATGGCAACAGTAAAAAGTTTCTGAACATGCAGCGACCAAAAATCAATTAAAAATCAAACACTTAATGAGTCTGAGGTGTTTCTGGCAGCATTTGCCTATATTGCATCATGCAATTTCACTGCAACCTTGGTTCTGAACAAAAAGCATGCACACTTCACATTGAGCATGCCATCACCTCACAGGATGGCCAACTAATGCTAACAAAACAGGAAAACGGGTTGTGAGTGGACAAAGTTTGAGAACTCCTAGTTTAAAACAAGATTCTGTGCTGGAAATTCCCAAGTTATGTAAACTTCACAATCATCATATTTGAGGCATAAACCTTTCCCATAGCATTGTGGGTAAAGCATTGGACTTTGTGTCAGGAAGACAAGTTCATAGCCTATCTCTGCCGATGACTAACTATGACAAAGACAAGTCACAATTTTTCTGATCCTCATTCCCTTATCTGTAAAACTACGGTTGACAATACCTGTAGCATTTTCCTCACCGGATTGTTATGGGATTTATTTTATAACATTTATTTTGTAAGTGCTTTGAAGACCATGAAGCATTATGCAAATATCTGATATTGTCATTATTAGTACTTCCTTCACTGTGAATTTATTAAATTCCACTAATTGTGTTCCATGGACAAGTGAGGCATTGAGGGGAAGGTATAAACCCTAGAAAATATGTTGTTCCTACACTGGCCTCATGAATTATATGCCAGAGCAGTGGTGAAGCAGCAGTGTTTGTAAGTAATCTGCCAAACAAGAAATATCACTTTTAAGAGCATTTTTCAAATGCTATATACTTCACCAGCATAAATGCCTTTTTTTTTTTTTGGTTCAGAGTTAAATAAATCCTTTTAATGGAATCAAATGCTCTAGGGATTAGCATATACAATGTTTATCATTCATTCACCTCATTTTGAATAGGACCAAGAGATGTTTTGAGAAATGGATTGAAATGCAGTATAATTTTAACACCGATTCTAGAAATGCCTTTAAAAATAAATGGGAAGGGATATGGGAGGCAGGGAAGGGAAACTTTGGTTTTTCATAAACTTTCCAATAAGGGCTGAAAATCATTTTCTCTTGCACAGTGCCCTGTCAGGGGAGTAGATGCTTTGCTGTGCAGGGGGGTGAGAGAAATTTTAGCTCATCTTATAAAGCAAATGTTGATGCCCGAAGGAGATGAGAAGAATGCACTTTGTGCTTTAGAATTCTGAACTGCTCTCAGAAAAGAGAAGGATTCAAGTTGAGGGCATAAGGTTCCTCTGGGCTATCTTGGGTGTTGTGTTTCCCTTATCTGACTGTTTCATTTTTTGATCTGATCACCCCTCGTGCCTTGGGAGTTCTGCAGCAGATAAAGCTCTCAGGTCTTAAATGGCCTGGACACCTGAAACAGATCAAATCGAATCCTCAGGAGAACCTTGGGAAATAAAATGCAGCAGGAGGGAAGGCAGTTGAGAGGCAGGCTCTGATTGCTAGTTGAACAGAAGAAGATAGACTCTTGAAGACAAAGGGCAAAAGTGGACAAGTTGAAGGTCTGTCAGAATAGGAAAAATAAAAAAAGAATGAAGGTGTGGTGTGTCTATGATCCCACCCAAGACCAAATTCGAACTAAAAACTGATCAGCTTAATTGCTTTCTTCTTTGTCTCTGCAATATCCTTTGTAGTTCCATCCTTTTACCCTCTTTAATGCTACCCCTATCCCAATATGGTGTATAACAGTATACCCATATTAGCATTAACTATTACAAAATTCAAAATACTTGGCTCTCTAGGTGCAGGGACAGCAATGAAATACCTATGATATGAGATACCTAGATGCAGCTAGGAAGTGCAGTGGAGATAGAACACTGAGCCTGAAGTCAGGAAGACTCTTCTTCCCGAGTTCAAATCTGGCCTCCAGCACCTACTACCTGTGTGACCCTGAGCTAGTCACTTAACCCTGTTTCTTCATCTGTACAATGGGTTGGAGAAAGAAATGGCAAACCATTCCAGTATCTTTGCCAAGAAAACCCCCACATGGGGTCACAAAGAGTCAAACATGACTGAACAACCACAGAGTATTAGCATAGCAGTACCCTGAAAGCTCCCACTATGTGCATAGAGTGACTGGCTACAGGTAGAGGAATGGTGACATGAAGCACTGGACTGGAACAGGACTTCTGAAGGGATCAGGATCTGAATCCCTTCCCCAGTGCACTCCTCTCTAACAGTGTTATCCTGGGCCATCTGTAAATTGGGGTTAACAATATGCACATTACCTATTGCTTAGGTGTCTTTTGAGGATCAATGAGATCATTTTGGTAAACCTTAAAATATGATGTTATCGTTAGCTGTGTAATGTTAGATAAAAGATTTTGTATCCCATTCTGCAACATCAGGGGGTTTGGCTAGATCAGAGCAGAGGAACCTGCAGCCTCAAGGCCACATGTGGACTCCTAGATCCTTGGGTATGGCCTTTTGACTGAGTCCAAGTTTTATGGAACAAATACTTTTATAAAAGGCATTTGTTCTGTGAAGTTTGGATTCAGTCAAAGGGCTGCACTTGAGGACCTAGATGGCCACATGTGATCTCAAAGTTGCAGGTTCCCCACACCTGGGCTAGATCAATAGTTCTCTAAGTGTAGACTCTGGACCCCATGGAGGTCTCTGAGATCCTTCCAGGAGATGTGTGAAGTAAAAAACTATCCTCAAAATGACCCTAAGATATTTTAATTCCCAATATAATAGATATAGATAGGTATAATCCACCTAAATAAAAGTTCTTTGGGGGTCCCTAGTAATTTTAGAGGTATAAAAGAGTCCTGAGACCCCAAAGCTTGAGAACCAGTGGCCTAGGGGAGATCTCAGGTTCCTACCAGCACTGGCATTTATGACTTCATCTGCTATTATTTTGCTTCATACCCTATACTTGAACCCATTGTTCCAAATTCACAAATCTCATTAAATCAACCAAGAAGCATTTATTAAGCACCTACTGTTTTCTGGGCACTATGCTAGGTACTCTTTCACATTTAATATGAGCAAAGAATTATCTACATTATTATTGAATATAAATATATATGTGTGTGTTTGTGTGTGTATATATATACATATATATTTACTTATGTGTTTATGTATTTGTGTATGTAAAGTGCTTTGTAAACCTTCTGGTGCTATATGAATGCCAGCTTTTACTATTATTGTTGTTATTATTATTTATTGTCTTTTTTTAATCTTCTCTTCTGCTGCCTTACCTTTACAAGGGGTATATTACTGGCTCCATTGCAGATAAAGTTGGTTCCCTATGAACACAGAACCATAGGACTGTAGAGCGAGGAGGTCCGTTACAATTTATCAAAACCAATGCCTCATTTTACAGACGAGGTAGCTGAAGCCTTATGAGGGTCAGTGATTCCCCTCCTCTCCTGCTTCCGCCCCAGTGTCACATAGAGGTAACACTAAAATCTAGGTCTCCTACTACTGCTTCTAATGGAGGACTTTTTCTGCTACATCACACTGTCATTCAGTCATTCGGTTGTGTCTGACTATTTGTGATCCTATATGGGGCTTTCTTGTTAAAGATACTAGGGTGGTTTGTCATTCTCCGGCTCCATTTACAGATGAAGAAACTGAGGCAAATAGGGTTAAGTGATTGTCCAGGGTCACACACCTGGTAAGTGTCTGAGGTCAGATTTGAACCTAGGTCTTCCTGACTCCAGGCTCAACTCTCTATCTACCACTGAGCCACTCAGCTGCTTCTAGGTCTTTCACATGATAAGTCTTTCAAAATTGTCCCTGCATCTAGATAGCTAAGTATTTTGAGTTTTGTAATAGCTGATATTTATATAAGTGCTTTAAGGTTTGCAAAATATTTTTCATAGGTAATTTTAAATGATCCTTAAAAATAACCCTATGAACGAGAGTCCATTTTCATCTCTATTTTATGAATGGGGAAACTGAGGCACAGAGATGTTAAGTGTCTTGCTCAGGGTAAAATAATAAGGTCCCGGGACAGTATTTGAATCTACATCTTCCCGACTCAAGTTAGATAATTCATAATGCTATTCTGTGTCCAGTGTACTTGTAATAAACTTTACTAACCTCTATTTCAGATTTATTGGTCTTTTTTTCTGATCATCTCTTCTACTTATAGAGGACATATTTGGATCTGGAAAGGATATCTGAGATCATTGAATCTAACATCTTCAATTTAAGGATGAGGAAAGTGAGGCCCAGAGATGTTAAGTGATTTATCCAAGGTCACACAGCAGAGGCAGAAATTAAACTCAGGTCCTCTGAGTCCAAGTTGAATGCTTTTTCCATTATATACAATGCTTTCTCTTCCAGCAGTTGGAGAGTGAGCATGTGCTCTATCTATTTAATCATGCAGACGATTGATAAGAGCACATACTAAAGCCAGGACTGACTGACCTTGGCTATGCCCTAGCAACTTGATAGTGAAAGACTATGAATAACTCAGAGGAGTAGCTTCCAATCAGCTATGGGAAGCCAGTTTCAATGATTTTGTGCATTTAAAAATTCTATTAAATTTGGATCCCATATGAACAAAGATAAGACATTGCTAAAAGAAATAAATTTTATCATTCTAGAACCTTGGACTCGATGGGTCTTCCCAGGTCTAAAATCTATGACCTTATTATCCCAATCTGTGATGCTGCTTATCATTAAAATAAAGGGAAAATAGATTAAGGTAATAGGATTTGTGTGATTGAGAATGGGGGACCTAGGGGAAAAGTATGCTGGGAGCAGATGGGTAAGAAAACTGAGATCCCCCACAACAGTTCAGATCTCAGAAGCTACAAATAATGCTTTCATCTTCATAAGCACCTCCCTGTGCTGCCATTACTCTCTCCATAGATGTTAATGCCCCCATATCCATGTGATTACCTGATCATCCAGCCTCTGTGTGAAAATTAGGAATGGGAAAGTGGGCAGCATAAAGTCCATCTCTCTAGCACAAGATCTTAAAAAGAGCAGAATGAACTTTCTAGGAAGCCATAAATTCAGGTGCACAAATATTGGGCTCATAGATATAGTACTAGCAGAGACCTCAGAAGCCATTGATCCAGAGGAGTATCTAATTATGTTTCCATATACAGAAATAACACTTGGTTTCATAATTCTATAGGATAGCCCTTTTAAAAAATAGGTACAAAATTGTTCCTTGAACCCTCCTCTACCTCTCTTTCCCCTCTTTTTCCCTGCCCCCTCCCTTACCCCACTCTCTCTTCCTTCCCTTCTCCTCTCTCCCTCCCCCTTCCCCTCTTCTCTCCTCCCCTCCCCTCCCTTCTCTTCTCCTCTTCTCCTCTCCTCTTCTCTCTTCTCCTTTCTCCTTCCCTCCATCCCCACCCCCCCCCAAAATTGGCAACTAACTGAGATTTTGTTTCATTGTTTCCGAAGATCTCTGATTTCCTCCATCTACTGCAGTCCTGTCTTGTTCCACATGAACATTCTTTCTATGCCATAAAAGAAAGTTTCAGGAATTGCTTTGCCCCATAAAGTGACTACACTTTCTAGAGATGAACCCCTCCATTCTTAGTCAGGCTGCTCCCCAGATCATAGTCCATCCTTCTTAAAGACTTTAACTTAAAAAGCCCAAACTGGATGACTGGGTTTTGAGCAAATGTTCTAGGCTGCCTAACTGATGAAGATGCAGAACTGAAAAGCAGCAGTTTCTGCTCCTTTTTGTGTATGTCCCTGTGATCTTTGTAACTTCTTCTGGGTCATATCTTACAATATTTTCTTTGCATGTATTTTCACGGTTTTGATATTTTTTTGAAACATTTAGTATTGGGGTAGGGAAAGCAGTGTCAACTTTACCTAGCCATTCGATCCAATTCAACCCAACCAATATTTATTAGATAGCTAGAATGTTCAAGGCATTGTGGTTGGAGGCTGTGACAGTCTCTGTCCAGAATGACTTACAGTCTAGTATTCAGAATAGAGGAGAGAGAACGGTGTGTTATCAAAAAAGTACAGAATGAAGTAAGTATTAGAGGCAAATTTCTAGGAGACAATTTATGTGAGTGAGATTACTTTCACTTTCACAGAAGATTTCTTGAAATAGATGGCATGGAAGGGGAACAAGGGAAGGGAACAAGCATTTGTTAAGCACCTACCATTAGCTAAGTACTTTACTTTATTGATGGCAGCAAGGAGGGGCTTCAACAGATAAACTTCAGTGGAATGGTTGCAGAAGGGAAAGGAAAGAAAACAGTTTATTCAAAACCTACGGAAATCAAGGGGTCGAAGACATCAAAGTGAGCATCTAATCTCCTCACTTTACTGATGAGGAACTGAGGAACAGAGATGAAGTCATTTACTCAGGGTCCTACAAGTATCAAACCGCCGTGGAGCTGAAATTCACACCTACGTCCAGCACTTTCTCCACTGGAGTGAGGTATGTTTTCACTCTATACTTGAAGATTAATTTCACTATATACCTGTAGGAATTGGAAGTAAATACCTCCATCTGAAGGTCATCTTTATTATGTGCCCAGTCAAACCATCCCCAGAGTGACAGCAGGAACAGTGATGGCATTTATATTATCAAGTCCTAAGCCCAGCTTCTGGGTATAGTTGTTATTATGGGTCATAGGACTGCATGAGCGATTAGTAATGAAATATCATGTAACCACTGAGAGAACAAAATGCTAACAATGCCCTAGGTTCCATCAGTTCATTAAAGGTAATATTATAATATTTTCTAAGTACACTGATGCATTTTCTTCACCTTTATGACTCATTCTAATAAATGAAAGAAATCAGATAATGGATGGTTAGTGATGTTCAGTGAGTAATATGTTTCTACAACCCCATCCTAGTTAATAATAACCCCTGTCCCAAGTCCTAGAACTGGTTAATACTACACTATTGGCAAAAGAAAACAAAGCACCCCAGTGCAATGATTATAAAGTGTCTACTATGTACCTGAGCTCATGCTATATACTGGGGGTGCAAATTTAAAATAAAAGGTTCTCTGCCTTCAAGGACATTGCATTCTAAGGAGGGAGTCCAGGTACAACATCTATATAGAAAAGTAAATGCAAAATATATATTTGAGTAAATACAAAACAATTTGGAAGGATGTGAAAGAACACTAATAGGGTGAAGGGGACAGAGATTAGTCAAGATTTTATGAAGGATGTTGCTGTCAAGCATTAATTTCACTTGGTTCTTTGCCTCTGGAAACTCGTAATTATTTTTAGAAAATCTGTTTTTGAAAAACAACCTATGGTTTATTTTCTTCTAGTCTTAGGAGTAACCTAGAAGGTAGTGATATTGACCAGAAAACATCTGTTTCAACTGAAACCTAGGAACTCATTTTTAATTCCACCTGAATAGAAATAAAAATTTGATTACCCAGTCCTCCCCTAAGCACTGTCATATACTTCTGGCTCAGCATCAGCTTCCATCAATGACAGGGAATCAGCAAGGAAGGGGAAAAATTGGGGTCTGGTGGGTCTCCATTATTTTTCTGTATATATCTGCAAAAATATTACCTGTATGCCATTTTCTAAGCTTCCTCTTTACCTTGGTGTCATTAAGAAACAAAGCATGTCGCTTTGCAGAGGGACTTAGCAAGCTCTTGAGGCTTCCAGCTCCTGAAACCCTGTGGAGACATTTGTATTGCTAGGAACATATCTGTAAGAAAATGAGGCCAAAGCAGAGTAAATTGACAAGAAGATTTTTAAATCAAGAGCTGCAAAAAGTCAGGCATCAGGTTTCAGAAGAATAGCACAATGTGAGTTTGAATCATGTTTGATGCTAAGAAATTCACAAGTAGTGCATGAGGTGTATAGAGTATACTCTGCAATCCTGGAGACAATGAGGAAACACAATGCAGCATTCCTAAGGAAGCTGTCTAAATAAGGAGGGAACAAAGCCATCTCTCTTATTTCTATTGTAGTCCCAGCTGACCTGGCTGAGAAATTTGTTATTACTAGTTGCACAAAGAGCTCTGAGTCTGGAATCAGATGACTTGAGTTCAAATTCCAGCTCTACTATTTACTCCCTGAGTGACTTCAGGTAAATGACTTCCCTTCTTTTGTTTGAGTTTCCTCAGTGTATGGAATCAATAATAGCACCAGACCTATAGGATTATCATAAGAATCAAATGAAATAATATTTGTAAACAAAACAAACACAGCACAGTTCATGGCACAAAATGCTCTCTCTCTCTCTCTCTCTCTCTCTCTCTCTCTCTCTCTCTCTCTCTCTTCCTCTCAAAATGAGGCAGTTGGAGAAGATCACATCTCCTGCCTATTTAGCTAGGATCCTAGTAATAAATCTATTGCAGTACTAAGATTTTGTAGTACCATGTCTTGATAGAAAGTGGGTTGTTCTATCAAAAGTAGAGAGGCATTTTGCAGGGTAAAATGTTGGCTACCTCCAATTCCCTGAACACAGTAATGGAGGAGCACTGTTGACCATATAGATGGTGAAATAATCATGGAACCCTTTTCAAGTAGAGGAATTTCATTTTAATTGTACAGGTTTGCATGAGATCTTCCTCTTGTAATCCAAAGTTCATTTCAATTAACCTCCTCCCCAAACCAAGTGTCATAAATCCCCATGCAGAATCAGACTGAGCAGTGTAGTGTCTGATGAAGATGACCTTCAGAAAATACGGTGCCATGTATTTCAGAGTTGAAGAATAGGCAGAGTGCCGAGTGTCTCTTAGATCAGGTAATGGTGTATGGAGCCTTTCACCTCTAGATCATTGGTTTTCTTCCAGTATAGATTGGTAGCAGTTGAAAGACCTTGCTTTTTAACAGTTGTTCAGTGACCCGTATTAAATTAAGTGTTGATCTTGGCCCAACTCCAAGAAGACATCTGTATATTGGACAATTGCTGTTCCTAGTGCCTGGATTTTATTTTCTTTTTGGTTGAGTGTGGAGGGTAGGGTGGGGATGATTCAAAGACTGGATTAGGCTTGAAACAGGTATTTAATACTGAAGGAAGGAGCTACAGAAAGGAAACTGAACCATCTCCTCTCAGAAAGCATACTTCTCCCAATATTTGCAATTTGGTGCTACTTGTGAGTTTTTTTTTTTTTAATTTTCAATCACTAAAAAATTTATACCAACAAATATCTAGTTATATCTATTTTAGACTTTGGTTTGGTGCAAACAATATGAGGTATAGAATTGAAAAGACTTGGGTTTGAACCTGCTATTCATAAATAATGTGCCGCTAGAGAGGCACTTAACCTCTCTTAATCTCAGATTCCTCATCTACAAGAAGATGATACTTATTGCTATCATTAGGGAGGTCAGGCAGTTGATATATAGGCAGAAAGACAACATCTACAGTTAGTAGTCCTAACAAAAGCCTCTTTCCCACAATGATGATGAAGGTAATACATTTTTAAAAATTAAGGAAGGGATCTCTGGACTGGTATATTAAGTTGATGTATTATATAGCAGTGGCAGAGCTGGGCCAGTGTATAAGGATGAGCAAAAACTTCAAAGGCGATCTCCTTCCAGTCCTTGGCCCCCACAGGAACATGCTCATTTTGTGTTATGGTGTTTTCTAAATGGCTTTCCCTATGCATTTGTTTTCCTCTGTGTTCGTGTTACATATAGTAACTAAGGAGTATTTTGCTCCAGGCTGTGTTGAAAACTGCCTGAGATCTTGGACCTAGAAACACTTTGGGTTTCCTATGATGCAGATGACTCTATATCATAAAATTAACAGTAATTGTATCCTTAACAAAACTGGAACCTTACTGAAGGACAAGTCTGAATCAGTTTGAAGGACCTTTGCAATCAGAGATCATAGAACTCTGAGAAAAACAGTACCTGTGTTACTTAGAAGATTCCGAGTGGTTAAAATTCTCTTTCAGAAGGCTCTTTGATGTTTAGGGACTAGATGCAAATAGTTTGATGCCATTCACAAATGAAAGTGTCTGGAAACTTTGGCCAAAATACTCAGTTACTATTAATGATCAGATCAGAGAGCTACCAAACAAGATTATCCCAGCTTCATATCTTTCAAGGAATCTTAAATTATTTTGATTTATGAATAGTGATAGTATGCTGTATTGACTTAAATACTTGCACAATGATTAACCATAACTACAAAGGGGGACTGTATCTTTCTGTGTGATTGTGAAGATATACCCTCAAACTCTTTACTCAGCCTAAGAAGTTTCTGCTTCTAAGAACACACCCAATACTATTTTGAGAGCTAATGTCCAAGGACCTAATATTATCATGAAAGAAGTAGGGGGAGTAGCTTGCCATATAATCAAATCTAATCAAAAGTTGGATGACTCGTAGTTATATGTCTTAAATGTTTAAAAAAGCACTTTATTGTGCAATTCAGAGGATCATAAAGAATTAGAACTTAGGGATCATGTAGTCCAATCTCCTTATTTTACAAATCAGGAAATTGAAGCAGAGGAAGCTTAAGTGGTTTACTGAAGGTCACCCAGGTAATAAATGAAAAATTAGGAATTCAAAACCAGGTTGTCTAGCTCTAAACCCAGCATTTTTCCAGAACAAAACGTTGCCTCTCATTTGTTCCTTTGAGCCACACCATTCTGAGGGAAAGGGAATAGATAATTCAAGTATTGTTATTTTCATTTGACACATGACAAACCTGGAAACCAAGACAGAAGTTTTCAGCCATCTAGTTCAGGCTGACCCCTTTTTTGTTTATTTTTTTTTCACTTATTTACTGAGAAGGCACATATATTTCATGGTGCTAAAATTTGTAAGCTGTGACTATCACCCATTACCCCCATTTCAAGAGGGTCTTATTTTAAATGTGCAGCTAAGACTTCACGGCTAGACATATTAATTATTTAAAATATGATTTTTATCATCTATATGGTAGTTATTTTAATGACCACAAAACTATCATTTTAAAATATAGTATAAATATATTTAATGGAACTCAAAAGCATGTCTAGTAGTAAAAAAAATACTGTATGTTGAAATGATGTATTGGAGAAATGATTGGGACTTGGCAATAAATTAAAGCTAAGTAAAGATATTCAGTGTCATTACAATGGTGGCAGAATAGATATAATCATTATTAAAGTATTGCATCTGCATGAAAAACAAAAGCAACCACTCAACTGAGCAAACTGAGAGTGGACAATGTGAATGGGTTTTTTAGTAAGCTTTGCCTATTAGAAGTTGAAATAAAGTTTAAGAGCATTTGAAAAAAATGGTGGAGGAGGGGAGAAAAGGATACAGAACTGTAAAGCAATAATCACCAAAATTATTTGGTACTTGTTAAGAAATAAAGAGGTAGAACAATGAAACAGATTGAGTACACAATATACAGAACTACGGGGAAAATAGAAAGCAGTCTGGCAGAAATTACATCCAAACCAACATTTCACACCATATTCCAAGATAAGTCCCAAATGGATGCATGACCTATATAGAGAAGGTAATATCATAAACAGATTAAAGGGGCAAGGAAAAAAATTACCTTTCATATAAATGAATAAGGGAACAACTCAGGACCAAATAAGTGAAAATGAAGTTAACAGAAAATATTATGGAAACTTTTATTACATGAAATTAAAAAAGTTTTGGCAAAACAAAACCAGTACAGGTAAAATTAGAAGGGAGATCAATAATTGGAAGAAAATCTTTGCAGCAAGTTTCTCTGAGAAGGGAGTCATTTATAAGATATATAAAGAACTGATTGTACGTTTACAAAAACAAGAGCCATTCCCCAATTAATCAATGATAAAACTGATTTGAATAGGCAGTTTTCTAAGGAAGAAATTAAGCCCATCAATTGTTGCATTAAAATGCTCCAAACCACTAAAAGAGAAATGCAAATTAAAACAACAGAGATTCCACTTTATATCCATCAGATTGACGAAGTTGACAGAAAAGGAAAATGGCAATTGTTGTCAAGGCTACAGGAAAATGATCACATTAATGCACTCTTGTTGGAACTGTGAATTAGTCCAGTTATTCTGAAAAAGCAACTTGGATCTATGTTCTAATAGTTACCAAATGGTTTCCAAATAATACCACTATTTGACCTATATGACAAAGTGATTAAAAAGAGAAAAGACCCATATGTACACAAATATTGATAACATTTTTTTTGTTCTGGCAAACAACTGGAAAATCAGGGAGTACTCATCAATTTTGAAATTATTGAACGATTTATAATTTTTGAATATAATGAATACATCTGTGCCAATGAAAAACAATGAAAGGAATGTTTTTGTGAAAAAACTGAAGACTTTTAAGAACTGATTCACAGGCAACAGACTCAATTGGACAGTTTATATAATAACAACATTGTAAAGACTAAAAATTTTAAAAGACTTAAAAACCAGTAAACACAAGGATCCATCAAATTCCAGAGGGAAAAAAACAGTGATGAAACATGCTACTCATCTCTTGACAGAGAGATGATGGACTCAGGGTACAGTATAAGAAATGTGATGGTTTGCAGATCTGGAAATGTAGAAATTTGTTTTGTGTGATTATGCATGTTTGCTACAAGGATTTTCTTTTCCTTTTTCTCCAGTGGGGTGATAGGATGGATAGGAGGGAACAGTAATAGATTTTTGTTCCTTAAAAAATTTATTTTTTTGAAAGAGCATTTGCAGGGCAGCTAGGTGGTGCTGTGAATAAAGCACTGGCCCTGAAGTCAGGAGGACCTGACACTCAACATGGAGGCCCCTAGGAAACATTAACCCAGTGGGAGAGGGGGACCAGTATGGTAGAAGGGTGGTCCAAAGTGAGAGGGCCTCAAAATAGATTAATGTTCTAGGGTAAGGAGGCCCTAGGTTCTGAGGGAAGCTCCAGGATGAGACAGCAGCTGAGACATCATGGTGGCAAAGTCTGGAAATTCAGAAGCATAGCCAAGAAGGGGATGAGGAAGACTTGCATTCAAATTCTGTCCCTAGGATGCACAAGCTGTGTGATTGTGTTCAGGTAACTTAATCTCAGTTCCAGTTTCCTTTTGTATAAAATGGATATAATAATGCCATTGATCTCAGAGGGTTACTGTGAAGATCAAGTGAGATGATGTGTATGTAAACCATTTTGCACACCTTGAGAAATATGTAAATATGTAGTTGTTGTTGCTATTGTAATTATTCAGCTCCTGAAATCCCAGATCCAAGAATTTATTTTACTGTACTATTCTAATATCATAATGATTTTTCCTATCATTTCCTTCAAACCAAAATTAATTCTTTAACCTCCCTTTTCACCTTCTCTTCATTTCCACATCTCCCCCACCCTCCACACACCCAAAAATAATAATCCAGATTTCTCTTTTTAAAACACAGAGATGGATGATGAGAGTTGATATTTGGCATGTGGTGATTCAAAAACTAAGCTGTCCCTTCTTACCACCCTTGATGTCTTTATCTGATGAAATCTATATGCTGCCTGATCACCATGACAACTAAGTAGGATTGTAATTGCAACCCTGGAAAGCTAATTCTTTCACTTAAATTGTAGCATACATTTAACCTATCTGAAGTTTCAACAAACCATCTTTGAATGACGCAGTGTTTTGAGAGGGTGAATTCAGCCTGTTTGTTTGATGTTTCTTCCCTCACCTTAACCAATTGGCATGTTTATTTTTCTCTGAAACAAGGTTACAGTATTTTCTGACCTTCTTATGTTTGGTTTGTTAGAGTTATTCCTGAGAATCAGTGTGATAACTTGGAAATTCAGACTGCTTTCTGACGTGTGCACCCTTGCCAGCATCTACTGCCTACTGGACTTCATGTCATAAAGCCTGATCTCTAATCCAACTCTGACATTTACTAGTTGTGTTACATCAGGGACATTATTTCCCTCCTTTGAACCTCAGTTTCTCTATAAAATGGAAATAATTTTTCCACTGCCTTCATTATGATGATTAATGAGGGTTAAATGATCATTATGAGGGCTAAGTGTGATAATTAGGGGAACCATTGTTGTTCATCATAAAGACTTTTATTGTTACTGAATCTCAGGAATAGGAGGGATTTTAGAGGTCATCTAGTCAAATCTATATTTGAATTAGAATCCCCTCTATAATAAAAATAAATGGAATACTTTCATTATAAAGAAGATCCATGTTTTTTTACCTACCAGACAGGGGTTCATAATCCTGATTCGGTATCCTCTGTAGCCTGGCAACTGCATGTTAATTGTGGAGTGGATGGAGTGCTGGACTTGGCATCAGGCAATCCTGAATTCAAATCCTGCCTCAGATACAGATAGTTAGTCTATACTGGACAAGTCCCTTATGCTCACTTTCTCCATCTGTAAAGTGGTGATACTAACAGCACATAATTCAGAGGATCTTTGTGGATATCAAACAAGGTAATATACGGAAAGTATATTGCAAACCTTAATAGAAATATATAGAAACACTGCTATTATTATCATTCCAAGGAAATGGTGAGTAGCAACATGCATATTTAAAGCTGATAGACAAGGCAAGTTAAAGAATCTCATTATATCGATAAATCTCCCTCAGTTACCATTGTTGCAGCACCCTCTGTTTTCAAATGGCTGTATGGGAGTTTGCTTCCCATTCCTAATTAGTAAATCGTATAATTGTGATTATGGATGCAGACTCATTCCTCGGCCACCTTGGGGGTGGGGAGTACAGAAACAAAAGAGAAGCAGCCCAGGATAATGGATAAAATAAAACACAGGACAGCATGAAGACTGGACTCTAATGCCAGCTTGTTCACTTTCTAGTTGGGTAAAATTTTGGTGAAAAAAACTGAGCCTCAGTTTCCTTATCTGTAAAAAGAGAATAATAACAATAATATCTTTTCTTCCTGTTTCTCTGGGTTCCTAGAATCAGAACTAATATCATTTTAAGGTTTGGAGTGCATTTTCCATGTTATCTCATTTAATCCTCACACAACCCTGTGAAATTAATTTCCATTTTACATGTGAAGAAATTGAGATAGAAGTTAAGTGACTTCTTCAGAGTTGTACAGCATTAAGAGTCTAAGGATGGATAGACAGATGGACAGACAGATACAGAAACATACACATTTATGTATATTTTGTGTACACGCATGTATACAAACGTGTATAACCATATACATATATGTTTATAAACTATGAGTGTTATGTATTATTATATAAACTAAAAGTATAAGGTATTATTATTCCCATTACTTAACATACTTTAAGTACCTTCTAGGAGTCCAGTGCTGTCCTAGGTATTAGGGACTGGGAGTAGTGAGAGAATTAGAGAGAGAGAGAGAGACAGAGAGAGAGAGAGAGAGAGAGAGAGAGAGAAGAGGAAGGAAGGGAGGAAGGAAGGAAATAGGAGGAAAAAAGGAAGGGAAGAAGAAAGGAGAGAGGGGAAAAGAGAAGAAAAAGAGGGAGAGAGGGAAGGAGGGAATGGAAGGAAGGAAAGATAGAAGGAAGGAAAGATGGAGAAAGGGAAGAAAGGAAAGAGGGAAGGAATGAGGGGGATAGGAAAGGAGAGAGGGAGGAAGGGAGGCAGAAAAAAGGAAAAGGAAAGAGAGGGAACAAGTAAGCAGATCTTTGTTCTCAAGAATGACTATCCTGTGATCCCCTGAAGCAGAATGCTCCTGTGAAAAGAGCTCTCTTCTTAAAGAAACATTTTTTTCTGATCTTCCTCATTTTTAGTACTTTCTTGTTCCTTAAGTAATTCTGTGTGTTCATATCTGTGTGCGTATTTATACCCTCTAAGTAGAATGTAACCTCCTTGAGAACATGGGCTCATGTTTATTTTGTCTTTGTAGCCTCATCACTTCCCGTGGTAGCCTGATGCCTTGTACGTGGCAGGTGCTTAATGGAAGCTTGCTGGATTGTTTTGGATTGCTGAATGGGCATAAATCTAGGATTTGGAACACTGTAGTCCTGTCTCTGCCAATAACCAGCTTGTGAATTTGGACTAAAACTTTTTCCCTGTGTCCACTTCACATATATAAGATGGGAATAGAAATAGTTAAAGGTCTCAGATTTTTCACAAGGATAATAGTTTATATAAATTTATATAAATGAGATTTTCAAAGGCTAAAATGTTCTACAAAAGTAGACTATAAAACAGTGTGGTACAAAGGAAAGAGTACCGGCTCTGGAGTAAGAGGTCTGGGTTCCCATCCTACCTTTGCTCCTTACTCCCTTCATGGTATTGGGAAAGTCACTTAAAATCTCTGGACTTCCATTTCTCCATTTGTAAAATGAAGGGGTTGGATTAGGTAGGCTCTGGGATTCCTTCTGGCTCTAGATCTATGACCTCTAGCCCCACATGTATGGCTTTAGACAAATCATTTAACCCTGTTGGCCTGGGTTTCCTCATCTGTAAAATGAGGCATTTGAACTGCATGACCTTTAAGGTCTCTTCAGCTCAAAAACGTGTCCCTATGATCTATGATCCGATTGCCTTGAAAAATGTGCCCTTAGTAGTCATATCCCAAACCATCTTGGTAGAACTTTGGTATTAGAGAGGTGCTTCTTTCATGGCTCTTAAAAATAATGACCTTGCCTAGTAAACATCTCCTAATGGTTATACTGAGATGCTCATGAAATCATCAGTTACTATGCTGTCATTGTCCAAGCCTAGCCAAGGGCACTGATGAAGATGACATGGCTAGTAGAAATATATGACTGGCACCAAAACAGTCAACTTGAATTAAACATGCATGTGAGAAATTTTTAAAGTGAAGTACGTTTGTCCCCAGACTCTGATAAATGTCTGATTAGAGAACATTTTCAGTGTTCTCTAATCCTGTGTCAGGAAGTTGTTTTTCCATAAATGTTTCAAATCCTTGTCATTGTACAAAAAAACAAAAATCAGAGCTACAAGTCTAGAAATTTATGATTATTTCCCAGCTTCATGCCAACTTAGTCTATCAATCTATGTGCTTAAAATTATTTAGTTGGGGGTAATAGGCTTCTCCTCTGTTTTCCTTTCCATTTTAGAGATTGAAATTATCCATATCTCCTGCCAACTAGTAGATATCTCGTATTTCAAGACACATTTTCAGTTGATATTCACATTTTACCATTTACCAAAGATCTGTTTAGGATCCACTCCAAATTCAAACATAATGTGTGCTTTCCTCCTTGGAAAGCAAAGGACTTTTTTTCTCATTTCCCCAAATGTCAGTCCTTCTTGCACACACAAAAGAAAATAATTAAACCTCTTTATTTCTCACTTTTCTCATCAGATTGTGAGAGTACTATATGTGGGTGTTGCTGATGAAGGGTTTGGGGGTTAAATTTTATGGGAAAAGGCCTAATAAAGTTAAGCAGTTAGTAAGTACTAAATTCTCCTATATGCTAGCCTCCAATTTTTATTAGGTCTTCTATGATTCACTAAAGACCAAATTATTTTGGGGATAGTTCATAGCAGGTGTTCCTGCCTATATATCATCTTTATATGCTACAAGTATCCTTTATTTTTAACTGCTTTATAGATGAAAATGTTAAGTATAGCTTTCAGGTGCTAATGTATTACATCTGTTAATATGGTGGGGAAGGAATGTCCTCAATGACTCAATATTAACATTTAATATTTGTTTTATTACTTATGCAGAAGAGCTCAATGGAACTTACATCCTGTTTGTGACAATCTTACCTATTTTTTGAGTTTCTTTAATAGTTTGAGTTTTGCCAGTCAGTATAATTTATATTAGGGTGGCAGGACAAGAGATATTTGAAAAAACAAAAACAAAGCAGGATCTTTATGACTAGAAATCCTGCTAAGAAAGTCTGTTAATTTCCATGCTGTCCAAGAAGACTCCGTGTTCTCATATTTGCATGTGACAAAAGCTAGAAGCAATAGCCAATGTACTGTAGTCAGAAGTGGCAAGAGCATTGGATTGAATTAAATAGAATAAAATTCAGCAGAGATAAATGTAAAATCTTACACTTGGGTTAAAAAAAATCATACTCAGAAGTACAAGATATGGGATACATAGACTACAGTAGTTGGTGTGAAAAAGATCTCGGGGTGATAACAAAACTGTGAGGTCAATATGAATCAGTAGAAAAATGTGGCAGCCAAAAAAAGAGTTAATGCCATCTTGGGCTGTGTTAAAGAGAGCCAAAGCTGACTGCCCACATCTAGAATATTGTGTCCAATTCTAATTACCACAGTTTAAGAAGGAATTAGTAATCTGCAGAGCATTCCAAGCAAAATAACCAGAACAGCAAAGGTCAGTGAATACAGGACATAGGGGAACAGGTTGGAAGAACTAGAGATATTTAATCCTCAAAAGAGAAGATTAGGGGACTGGGAGTAGAGAGGCTTGATAACCGGTTTCAAGTATTTGAAGGACCATAGTCGGGAATGGAGTTATGACTTGTCCTATTTGAACCAGGGGCAAAGGGTGTGAATTGCAGAGAGGCAAATTACAGCTTGAGATCACCAAAAACTTCCTAATAATCAGCAGGTTGCCTTGAATTGGATCTCTTATGGTGTAGATTGGATGACTTTTTGCCAGGCATTTCATAGACTGGATGGCCCTGAGGTTTCCTCTAACTCTAAAATACTGCAATTCTCTTGACTTGATATCAATGTGAATCTCTACAAATATTGTTTCTCTCCTCCTTATTTGGCATTTTCGTGTAGAAGGTTACTTACTAGACATTCATAAGGCCCTAAATATCAGAATTTGATTTCTTACCAGTCTTCCTATAGAACTTGACAGTCACACCCTGTCATATGTAAAGAGGAAATGATGTGATTTCTGCTAGTTAAAACAGTGTTATAAGAGGTTGAGGCAGCTAGTGTGGCAGTAAATAGAGGGCTGAGCCTGAAGTCTTCATCAAAACTCCTCTTCCTAAGTTCACATCTGACCTCAGAAACTTCCTAGGTGTGTGACCCTAGGAAAACCACTTAACCTTTTTTTTTTGCCTATTTCCTCATCAGTAAGGATTTTTGTCAAGAAAACTCCAAATTGAGTCACAAAGAGCTGGGTATGACAGAAATGACTAAACAAAAAAAAATAATAATAAAGATAAAATGAAATAGAGGAGAGATAGCTAACACTGCCCTATTCTGGAAGATAAATGCACTCTTTTTCTCCCTTTAGGCTATCTTTTCCCTTGAGAGAACTATCCATTGCTCTCTTGGAATAAACTCATTAATACCTCTACTAAGAAATATGAACCTAGAACTGTACATACTTTATCAGTAAAATCTCAGATGCATCTAACCCAAGATTTTATCATTCTCTTTTGGGGGGACACTTAGCTATACCACCTCAATTCAGTTTTTTTTTTTAAGCAATTGGGGTTAAGTAACTTGCTCAAGGTTACACGGATAGTCATTATTTGTGTGTGGGTGCTCATTTTCTGAGGCCGGATTCGTCCCAGGTCATCCCAACTCTGGGGCCGGCACTCTTACTCACTGCGCCGCCTAGCCACCCCCGCAATTCAATTCTTTAAACACTTATTAAACTCTAGTTATGTGCAACGCACCATGTTAGGTGCCAAGGTCATGAAACACTTCCTGCTTTTAGGGAGCTTTCATTCTGCTTGAGCTCACAATATGTACACCTTTTAGATACCTTACTATTTCTCAGAGGTCATAGGACAATCCCATATATATAAACTTCTGGTGTAGTTGATGTGGCTAAGCTAATGTGGCCTTGAAGACTATTTCAGGTTCAAGGACTTTATGGGTAAGATTGTTATATCCCAGGATCTATGTACATTATTACTTACTCATCATTCTTTGGCATATGTCACCACCGACCAACTTTCTTTGGCACATAGAGACTATTCACCCAGATCTGGGGTTCATAGTTAATTAAATAGTTTAATTAGGTTAGTAAAATTGTGGTAAAATCAAGAAGCATTAGTTAGACACATATATCAAAAAATGCAGTGTTCCAGTCTTTTCCCAATCTCATCAAGGCAAAACCCTTTCTCCATTCACCCCCAACTTTCAGGTTGAAGTTTGTATTCCTTCTCTACAATTCCTTGGAAGACATGAGAGAGAATCTAGCAATTCAGTATTTTGTCATCCACCTCCCCTCCCCTATCTGAACAAGAGCAGAAGACAGACCACGTTTGTCTCTCTCTCTCTCTCTCTCTCTCTCTCTCTCTCTCTCTCTCTCTCTCTCTCACACACACACACGCACACACACACACACACACACACACACACACACACACACACACACGGAATTCATCCCCTTCTCACTTCTACTTAATAAAATCCCTAGGTTCCTTTAAAGCACAGCATGGGTTCCACTTCCTACTTGAGGTCTTTCATCATTCTTCTGTCTCTTGATACAGACAAGAATGGAATAGGATGAGAAGCTGTGGATGGCTTGGGAACTGCCCCCACTGGAAGGAATACTGGCATTGCCCCGTACTAGGCAAAGATCTGTCAGTTTGTCTTAAATTGGTTTATTCTAGGAAAAAAGGAAAAGGCATAAAAGTCTGAATGATCATCGCCACCAGCAGCCCACATTTGGAATAAGCACCTGAAATGTCAATGAGATGAAAATTAATTAGGGCAAAGTTTAGACAGTACTTAAGTATGAAATGTGACATCATGTTAAACATAGAAAACAGAGCAGGAGCAAAATGGAAGATAAAATGTAATTGGAGGAAAATTCTGATTCTGCTGGCTAAAATAGATACTGGAGGATAACTAGCCATTTCCACTCCATGTATCTGATGAAGATCTAGGATTAAGAAAGTCTTTTATTCAATTTGTGCATGCTTATGAGTTTCAAATTAAAATAATACAGGAATTTGACATTAGTTTCTTATCCTTTCTTATGGACCTTATCAATGATAACTTTTTTAATATGACATATTCATTTAATCCAATGTTTCTAGTGAAAATGTGTTAAACATATTGTTTTGCTTAGTTCCATCCCCCCAAAACACACACACACACACACAGCCACCACCAACAGCCAAAATGATGACAAATTTAAGATTACTCACAAAATGTTTAGTCATCCTCAGCAAATTCTTAATATCAGAAGTTAATGGTAATGTCTGAAATTACTGACATCTCATTACTCTGACAAGGCCCAACTATAGGGTGTTTACTGTCTCTAGCATTATCATAATAATTAGAACTTAGTGGTAATGTCAGAATAAAGGAATGGCTATTTTTTCCCTACTGTCAGCACCCCAAGTGATTCTGGTGCATGAGTCCACATACTAATGTTAATTCACCATGAGTCTCTAAGTCATTAATGTAAATTAGCAAGGGTTACAGCTTCTTAGACACTAATTCTTCAAGGGTTTGGTCACCTGAGAATCCAATGATATGATTTCTACCAGACGACATGGAGGTATTGATCTTATAAAGTAAACCAAGGCCTGGCCACACAGCACGGTTTGTAATTTGTTTTTCATTTAATGGCAGCGTGAGCTTTCTGTTCATTAGATCTTCTACTATCCCAGGGCTCAATCTCCGAGCCTTCTTGCACCTGCTCTTAATGATTATGTTGGACAGAATCGCACTTCTTTGTGGAGAGGCTTGGCCAAAGGGCAGAAGGCTACATAGTGCAGACATACTGGAAATGCTCCCTCTTCTCACCCAGCTACTTCCCTGCCATGAATCCAAAGGTATTTTGAGCATATGTGGTTTCTTCTATAAACTAGCATCTGCCAGTAGTGGCTTTTATTCAACTTCATTGGCTGGGAATTAAAACTCATTCATATCAATTCTATTTGTAAGTTTCTGTCATCTCAGCTTTCAGGCAATATCCTATATTCCAAAGAGAAGAAACAGCTGACAAGGTATAGATGGATTTAGATACAAGTTAATATTTTTAATTTATACACAGAATGGGAGGTATCATAATTTTAGTGGTAGACTCTAAAGGTTTTAGGAAAAACATTGACAAGCATGAAAATATTTGGAGGGAGCACCACAAGCAAGGTGAAGGATCTCTAAAAGGAAAGAGCTGGGAGATAAGAAGATTTAGCAGAGACATAATAAGGATTTTCAAGTATCTGAAGGGTTATCACCTTAGAAGAGGGATTAGGCTAATTCTGTTTTGTTCTAGAAAGCAGATGGAGAAGCAATGTATGCAAGCTAGAAAGAGGCTAATGTTGACTCAGTGTAAGGCAAAACTACTCAGATGAAATTGGTTGTTTTAGGGTTTGGTGAGTTTACCCCTCAGAAGTCTAAAAGTAAAGAAGGTGGGGCCATAGATCAGATGTTTTATCAAGGATTCTTCTTCAGGGATAGTTTGGGGTGGATGCCATGACTGTCCCTTGGATGGTTTGGGGTAGATTGCCCGACTGTCCAACTCTGAAACTCAATGATTATGGGAGAACATGGAGCTGGGACACTTGTAGCCAAGTGTCACCTCTGCCTGAGTGACTGTGAACAAGTTAAACTACTGAAACTCTTTGAACCTTAGTTCCTTCACCTGTGAAATGAAACTGATTGAATGTTATAGTAAATAGAGCCTTGGAGTCAGGCTAACTAGGCTCAATTCTTGCCTCAGATATGATTGAGAAAGGCTAAGAAGGAGAGAGACATCTGAGGTACCTGGATAAATAACAGTACCCCATATTTATATAGCAATTTACTTGGAAAACATTTTCTTCATGATAACCCCATGAGTCAGTATTTCATTTGTTGTTATTGTTTTCTAATATGTCTTGACCTGTGATTTCATCTGTATAGGGTACTCCTTGTGTGGAACCCCCTTCCAGTCAGAACAGATAGTCAACTAATTTAGAATTTAACTTAGCGCCTTGGTGGCTTAGGAGTTTGTAAATATGCTTTTAAAAAAGTGACTAAAAGCCCATACCCTTTGACCCAGAGATCCCACAGCTAGGTCATCATAAGGAATGTGTATACCCCAAAAACGTGTGCAACAGAAATCCTTACCCAAATAATACTCAGAGGTTTCTCAAGGTAGGAAGCAGAAAAGAATGGTTTATTACAATCTCAAGAAAGGGCCACCCTCCTGACAAATGGTCAGGGAGGAGAAGCGATTTACAAAAGGAAATGGCAAAGTTATAAAGCCCTAACATGGAATTCTTCCCCACCTCCCTTCTTACCCTTTTCTTCCATTGGCTGGAAGTTAGGCGGACAATCTAAGTGTGGCAATCTACCTCAGGTACCAGAACAAGGAAACAGTAGATCACCCAATGTACATTTGAGAAAGCATTTCTGTCCTTATTTGGCATATCTTGTGCTGAGGTGGCACTGGGGAGGGTCTCCATTGCCCTAAGTCCCAGATTCCTGCAAGGTCAGGTGACTTCTAAACTTAGGCCTAGTGGATGCTAAAGCCACTCTAGATTTGATTTTTCAGAATGGGGAAACTTCACTGCAAATTATCCCTCATAGGAGGTTGGTAGATAACAAAAAAGAAAGGTCTCATATTCAACGAAATATTAATATCAGCACATTTTGGGTTATCAAAGAGATCAAGCCAGATGATATATTTAAAACATTTAGCATAAGGCTCTGCACACAGGAGGCATTTCATAAATGCTTTTCCATGCCATATCTTTCAAACAATTGGAAACAAAATTTGTGTCTATCACTTAGGGAATGGTTTAATATATTGTGGTACATAAGTGTAAAAGAATATAACTATCTCATAAGAAATGATGAATATGAAGGATTCTTAGAAGCATGGGAGCATATGTGAGCTAAAGCAAAATGGAGTAAGCAGAACAGGGAAGCCAATATTTATAGTGGTTACATGATATAAATGGACAGTATAATTTTAAAAACTGTTTGTTTGTTTTAATTACTGAATGCTTGGTAATTCTAATGGCCAGTCTTGACCCTGAAGAAGAATTGAATAAATATGCTGGTCTCCCTTGTTTTCAGAGATAGGGGACTAAAAGTTTGGAATAGTGTGTGTGTGTGTGTGTGTGTGTGTGTGTATACATATACTATATGTATGTATAGTGTATATATTTTGAAACACAGTTAATTTATTGATTAGTGCTTTTTTCCTCTTCATTCTTTTAAAGAATATATTCAGAAATGAAGTTGATATTTTCAAAAAATATCATGTTGTATAATAAGGTTGTTGAGTCATTTTTCAGTCATGTTTGACTCTTTATGACCCCATTTGGGGTTTTCTTGGCAAAGAGAATGGAGTGATTTGCTATTTCCTCCTCCAGCTCATTTTTCAAATGAGGAAACTGAGGCAAACAGGGTTAGGAGAGTCGCCCAGAGTCACACAATTAGTAATTGTCTGAGGCCAGATATGAATTCAGGAAGATGAATCTTCCTGACATAAGACCCAGCTCTCTATCCACTGTGTCACCTTGTGCCCCTCCAAAAAAAATGTCTTTTTTTAAAGGACGCAGAGTCAGTTCCATGCCGTGATACATTTTCAATAAAGGCTTTGAATAGAAGCCAATGACTTACTACTGCTATTCATTTGCATATGCTGAGCTTCAGAAAATAGTTGAAAATGGGGATTTGTTTTCTTTTTGGACTAATTGCTACCCTTATCAAATATTAATTTTTTCTGAAACCAAAGAACTTTTCATCTTTGACTATAAATATCAAAGTATTTTTCAAAAGGCCTTTATGTTTGCTTTCCTAATGGAAATAAAGTTAATAAAATGATGGCTTTGGGGTTTAAACAAAAAATAAGCCTATCTAAAAGGCAGTCATAAAAAGAGGTAGAGAGTTGGTTTTAATGTATATTGAAATTGTGCAAAGACATCCCAAACTTAGTGGGACCAACAAAGATGAGCAAAATAGAGAACAAACCGATGAATAGGAATGGGGAATATTTAATTCTGCACATTTTTTTCTAGGACATTTACTATGTTATTTGTAAAATGATGTTTTTATTTTTTTTTCTCATTGAATCACAGTCTGTAAGCTGCTGAATTTTTCTGAGCTATTGAATTATTTGTCCCAGTTCTTTGGAAACTGCAGAATAGTTACAATTCTAATGGCAGGAATATAGAAGGCATTTTAGTGACATGTAAAAAGAAAAGGGAAAAGATATTGGGAGGAGAAGAAAATGGAAGATGAGTGGGGAAAGCAAATGAAATGGACACCAAATCTTTTAGGAGAAAAGCTACAGTTGCTGGAATGATTCATACCTTTAGGAAATAGAAATAGAGGGGCCCATATGTAGACACACAGACATATAAATATATAATATATGGGTATATGTCTACATGCATACACACATATTTGTTTACTGCAAATACACAGGCACATGTATGTAATGTGTGTGGATATATAAATATCAGGATACATATATACATTCCTATTTTGTTACATTTTGATATATAATACATTTCTATATTATATATCTTCTATGTAAATATATACAAATTTATGAATTTATGGATGTATCCATATATGCAGACATATATTCTTTTGTAAATCACTTAAAATCCAGAAACAGGAAGACAGTGTGACATGTAAAGAGAGCAGTGAGTTGGACTCAGTAGGACTTGAGTTTGAGTGCTAGTTCTCACTTGTCATTTGTGGAACTCTAGGCAAACTACACAACCCTTCTGAGCTTTCATTTCCTCATCTGCAAAATACGGAGGGGGAGAAAGGCAGGGGGTTAATAGATCTAGCCCTATGTACTTCATAATACTTTTTTGAGACAAGTTCTTTTTAAACCTTAAGATCCTTAAATGAAAGATATTTTCTCTTACTGGCTTTGTGCCTTAGTTTCCCCCTCTATAAATGATCATTCCTGTCGTCCAACAATGCAGAGCATATGATGAAATGGGAAAAGGACTTTTTAAACCAAGCAATGATAATGATTGATTCTTTAAAATCCTTAAATTTGCTCTTAGTTACTATAACTTTTTTATTAACATTAGAGCCTAATACAGAGATATAAGCAATTTACGGGGGCCTTGAAGAATAATCTCAGAAGGGAGATGTACATCAAAACCATATCAGATTTCCTATTCAGTGTCTTCTAGAGATGAAAAGTTTAATGGTATATCTTAAAAAGGTAGATCAGTCTCTGAAAATATTTAATTTTGAAGCATTTTGGAATGACTTTTATAACCTCAGCCTCCTGTAATAAAAGATTTAGTGTTCCTTCTCAGAACTATAACTAGAGTGAGGGAATCCTTGGATGCCACCATCTGCATGGTGCTTCCTTCCTATGCTGACCATATTATCATCCTGACAACCATACCCTCTCCTGGAGTCTACTTTTCCTCATCACTCCTAAAACCTCTCCACACTTACTATTCCTCTAACTCTTGTCAGTAGTGCCCCAGGATCTGGGTCCATAATGAAGCCCAACAAGAATAGGCTATCCTTTGTACGTCCAATGCACAGTATTCTCTCTTAACTTCCCTGGGCACCAGAATTTCTAGCAATAGCTCTTTTCTTTCCTCAGCTGAAAAACAAGAAATGATTTATTTTAACCCAAACTACTAAAGAATGTTAATTTTTTTCTGTTATTGCTTGCTTCTTTAGGTTGAGTAAATTATGTTCCAGGGTTAATGTTCATAGGAAGATTCCCCCCAAACCACCACATTGATTTTTTTTTGCTTGTCTGTTCCTTTGATTCAGTCCAACAAACATCATATTCTCCATCTATTCTAGGACCTTATGTAGCTTGATAATAGCTATTTTTACAAGTGAATTATTTCTCTCTTTAAATCACATTTATTTTTGTTACATTTTAAGTTCTAAACTGCCTTCTTTCCTCCCCACCCCAAATCAGAGAAGGCCATCACCTGATATGTATATAGATACATATACACACATGTACATACATATATATGTATATGTAAAACTATCCTATGTATACTTCTATTTATCATTTGTTTCTCTGGAAGTGGATAGCATCTTCCTTCATAGGTCCTTTGTGGTTGATTTGAATATTTATAATATTCAGATTAGTTTAGTTGTTCATAGTTATTCTTTGAAACAAATACTGTGAGAAATATTTCAAGAGCTAGGTATTTACGTCCATTTCTTTAAATTTCTTTAAATAGTTATAGCTCTTGATAAAGTAAATTTGTGTTTTGAAGTAATGAAAAGCTATATTTTGCATAGTGAATATTGTCTTTACTTTCTTAATTGTATAACCTTAGGCAAGTCATTATAGCCTCTTTGAGGCTCAGTTTCCTCAAATGTAAATTGAGGGGATTGAGCTAGATGAGCTCTTCAGTCTTTCATCTCTAATGTGAAATCATTCTGACTCTCCTATGAGCTTCAAAGCAGATTAAATGTAAGATTCCTTCTGTCTGGTAGCAAATGGAAAAGATTTGAGACTTGTGCATACCTTCAGGCCCTTAATGGTTTTGGAAATTATTTCTGAAGCCAAGTGTGGGATTTAGAAATTCCTATACCATGTTGTTAACAAATATTAGAAACCTTCCTTGAGCGTAGCTAAGATTTTCCCATTAATCTATACACTAGGATATTTGCTGCTGAACATGCAAGAAATAAATGGGTAGGACTCCCACTGGAACTTCATGAGAGCAAGGGATATAAATCACCCACAAATACAGAGTTGACCACAAAGATATGACTTCTTGACATCCCCCCTAAATTCTCTGAGCTGCCTAGGGATTTAGCCAGACAACCCCCACTGTCTTTAATGAAGTTAAATTCCCATGTAGCATTTTGGCTAACATGGATTCTCCTATGCAAAACTCAGCACTGATTATGCAAAACAGCAGTCAGAACTTTTATACTGGTGGATGCTTTACAGCTTGATTTTGTCTGGATTTTCTTGTTATCACATTCTGGGCCAGTATTTAGCATCAAACTGCTTTCATTGATTGTCTCCTCTATTCATAATTCTTCATCCAGTGGACTCAGAGTACAGGAGTTCACCAGATTGCACTATTCCCCTCCCTCCCAATACACAAACCCTTTGAGGTGAAAAAAGTATAGAATGTCTCTTAAGTTGGGCATTTTTATATACTAGTTCTATTACCTAGGCAAGGCATTTAGCCTCATTAGGTCTCGGTTCTCCCATGTGTAAAGTGAGAGGGTTTAGGTTAGATGACCTTTAAGGTCCTTTCTTGCTCAAAATCTCCTCCTAATTAATTAGTATATTTATAGTGAAACTTTCCTTTATTCTGCCCCAACCTCTACATGTATGGAAGGTACAAATGGTCCTGTGGAAAAAACCCTGGCTCTAGGAGCAGAAGACTTGGCCCCTGATAACCCTTATATGACATCGGGCAAGTCATAACTTTTCTTGGTGGGACTCAGTTTCCTCAACTATAGAAGAACAGGGTTGGACTAACTGGCCTTTGAGTTCCCTTCCTACTCTAGATTCATATTTGATCACTGTCCCTTCTCCACTCACTCCTGCACCCAAATCTAGAAATGAAAATGCCAGGGAAGAGATGAGATCCCACTCAGCCATTTCTCTTTGTGAATGAAACTCCTCATCTCATAGAATGTCAGGTAATGGGGCCAGCTTTTGCCTTATCAGTTTTCCCTGAGTTATTTTCACCAGGCTCCTAGATAAAGCCAAGGTAGCCAATGCTTTCTCCATCATTTCATGTCTTCAATTCAAGACCATCTAAGGTTTGAAAATACAAGCTTTGGACTGTAAATATTCTTACCATTTGGAATATATGTCTTAGATCCTGCCATAAGAATTTCAATATCATGCACATTTTAAAGAATAAAGTTAGAATGAAGGCAGGAAGTTGTCAAGAAATTTTCTCTAGAATTCTTCACCCTTTCAAAAGTACCTTGTGAGCTACAGAGTCAATAGTGAATGGAAATCCTGATTACTTTCATCAGAGAGATACTTGCAGTCTCACTGAGCAGGAATTAATCTTCCATTGCTTCATATTTATGTCTTCTAAGGATTACATGAACAAAAATGATATCCAGAAAGGGGGAAGGGAATTATATTGGGAATAAGGAGATCTGGATTGTCATCCTGGCACTAACAATGTGACCTGCCGCTGGAAAGGAAAAGTCACTTTCTTTCCCTAAACCTGTTTCCTCATCTGCATTATGAGTTATTTGCATAGAACTAGAGCAATGCACCTAGATAGTACCACTGTATTGGACCAAGAATCATGAAAACTTGAGTTCAAATCTAGCCCCAGATACTTAGTAACATCAGCAAAGTCCCTTAACCTTCCTCCCTAACTTCCTCTCTTTCTTCCTTCTTTCCTTATACCTTGTCTTCCTTCCTTTCTCTCTCCCGTCATTATCCTCCCTCTCTCTTCCTTTTTCCTTTCTCCCTTCTTTCCTCTCTTCTTCCTTTCTTCTTCCTTTCCTTCTTTCTTCCCTTTGTCTCTCCCTCTCTTCCTTTTTTCTTTCCTCCTTCCTTCTTTCTCCCCTCCCTTCTTTTATTCCTTCTTCCTTCGTTCTGTATGTCATCTCATTCGATCCTCACAACAACCCTATGAAAATGGATGAACAAGGATTATTACCTAAATTACACAGAGAAGAAGCTAAAACTTAAAGAAAAGATGGATGATCTACCCAGGGTTGCAGAACTAGTAATTTCCAGTGTTAGTACTGAAGGCAGGCCTCCTACACGATAGTGTAAGTGGGGAAAATGCCCCCAGAATCAGATGACTAGAATGAAATCTCATCTCTTTTGATAACAATCTCTTTGAACCTCAATGTGTTCATCCATAAAGTAGGTATACTAACACCTCTACTGTCTATCTTACAGGTTTGTCTGTATTACAGGTTTCTTTTGGGAAAGCATATTGCAAACCTTAAAGGTTTGTGGAAAATCAGCTATTTTTGCTCTAACTCCAGATTCAGTGGTCTTTACAATTATGTACCACAGCTGCCTCTGAGTAAATAATAGTAATCAAGATATTCCTATCAAGAGAGATACATATAATCAAGCCAACCTATTTCTGTAACATGGAAATGAAATGAATCCTTTTAGTCTCTGAGATAAAATAAAAATTCCTTGGCCAGCTTTTAAAGTTTCTCCATACCTTTGCAGCCTTGTTTCACATTATGTCCCTTCATAAGGTCAAAATTCCAGCCAATGTTGTTTCCTAAACCCTAAATTCCATCTCCTGCCTCCATGCATTTGTAAAAGACATTCCTTATCCCTGGAATGAATCCAATATCATAGAACTGTATTGGGTCAAAGGCAGAAGTGGAATTCCAGTCTCCTAACTCTTAATCTAGTGCCCTTTCATTCTCGGTTTATTTGGTGAGGTGAATGTGATCTATCAAAATCCATGGGATCTATTTCTAAGGGTTCATGTAGATCCTAAGGTAAATGAAGTGATGTGCCACTTTCACCTCAAATTTTTATGAAGGTGAAATTAGCATCAAGAAAACCTTGGAAAAGAAAATGGAACTACAAAACAACACCAGGCCCTCTGAAAAGTGTATTAGGAAAAGACAGTGGCAAATATACCTATTTGCTTTGCTGATGGTTGGTAGTAGCTACCCTGAGGGACTACTTGGGATCCAAGAAGCATGGGATCAAAGCAGTCTCACTAAGCCACCATGCTTCTTACCAGAGTCTTCTGGAATACCCTGTTGTGTCTGAATCTTGTCATCTCCTCATTTCCTTCTTTTGTACACTAATTCCCCTCTTGATACTACCTTTTCCCCTCTCATGAGTAGCCACTGCCCAGAACTCCTATAATATGGTTATGGTAGAGAAAGCATCACATCTAGCTTCCTAGGCTACCATTCTTAAACCTTTTATGAAGCCTTCCCAAGCTACCACCTATAGGATTGCCCTACAAAAGCAAGTCCTGCTTCTTCGTGGGCGTGATTTTTTTCCAGTGTGTGTGTAAAAAAGTCTCGTAGAATTCATGTAGACTTCTGCAAATAACTCTGCCAAGTCACTTGACTTATTCCTAGCCTCTGTGAGTTCTATCTATGCCAGATCTTTTCTAAGTAGACAGCCAGGCACACCAAACTGGAGGTTCTGTGATGAGGCCAAGTGTCCACCAGGGACTAGTGTGAGACCATCAAATAAATAATGTTCATCTGTGACCAGCAATAGATCTGAAGCCAAGTCCCCAGAAGTGAGAAGTTTATTCACTGGCCTAGAGCCCCACTTAAAACTCTCTCCTAACTTGCTAACATACTTTGTTCTGAGAACTAAAGAAAGTGTTCTATTGTCAGAGGTTGGTATAAGGTTTGGGCTAAGTCAACTGGTTAATAAGTTTTTCATTAAAAAGAATTTTTTAAAAGTAGACTAGGAATTCCAGTAAGGGTTTGTTGAATAATATTAAATGCTTTAGAATTACTTCACAATATCTCACTTAAAAAAAAAAAAAGATGAGTCCTTTGTGGAAGATCTTATTAGTACAGTCCTTGAAGCAAGTGGTAGAAAATGGCATTTTCATTACTTCAAAGGCAATATTAAAGGACCATGAAATTCAGAGCTCCCAGTTTTATCACAGATATTTTTATGTCAGGATTTAAGCATTTTCCTACTAGATATTCTTCTAACAACTGGAGTTTTATGGAAAATAATTGATGTAATTTGTCTAGATCATAGTATGATTATTAAAATGATAAGTATAAATTAAACAGATATTCCAAATTGAAGATATTCATATCAGATGAGTGGAAAGTGTGATTATAATTAAATGGGTAAAGTGTATAATCTGTATTGGGAGTGTGCTTTCAACCCATTAGGAGGATAAAACATGATTATTTGCTAGAATATAAACTGTCACAAAAATTCTTCTGCCTATTTTCTTCTGTTCACTGTCTCAGAGCAAAAAGAAAATGTGTAATTGGTGTTTTCCTTCATCCTTAAAAATGGCGATGATGTTTTCTATAGACTGTATCAGTGAGACAATAGTATTTTGGAACCGAGGTAGAATAAGGGAAGGGATAGAAAAGTAAATGAGAAGTGATCCTGGGGTCCTAGCATTTTAGCATTTTATTGTTGTTCACTAGCTTATGCTCAATTCAACAAATTCAATTCCATTCAAAGTTATTAAGTGCTACTTTTTGTAAGGCATTGGGATACATTAAATAGCAGAGTGGCTTGCATGCATTATGCATTTTGTATAAATGAATGCAATATACAAGATATACAAATACTGAACACATGACACCTTTAACCAGACAGCTGCCAGTCTTTTCTTCATTGTTTTTATTAGTATAAAGAAGAAAAAGGAGAGAAAGGTGCTTGTTAAGCATTGACATTCTCAGGACCTCCCTGCCTTTTTCTTTTCATTTTACTAATCTCAGTAATAAGTATAAAACAATTTGAAAATAACCACACGCCTAAGGCAAAATACAATTTATGACAAGTTAATAGTCAAAATGAAAATCATAAACAAACAGAAAAAAAGTGGCATGATTGGTTTACCATGGGCTTGGGAAAGCTTCCTTTTATCCATTCTTTGTGCTTGCTTCCTTTTTCACCTTTTTAATTCAGTTTGATGGCTTTTCACTCTATTCTTATTTCCGGGCCTGGATTTCTTCTTTCTTTCATTGATTTGCACATTATTTTCTCTCCATTTCTATTTAATGTTTTTAATACAAAGTTATAGCAATGCTTATTTATATATCCATTCCTATAAAATCAATCTCTTTTTTCATAGTTTAAGTCCACTGGAGACCGATAAAAATAAGAGTATTTGTAAGTTATTTTGAATGAGAAGGATTTTAAAATATATCCCTTCATCAAGTGGCTAATGTTGTGCTTAGCACATAATATAAATAAAAGTCAATATGCATATATGAATTGCTTATTGGATAAACAATAAATGGGACTGATTGGAGCTCATCACCTACTAAGGAAAAACTGATTTAGTTGTAAACCCAGGATTCTGGGATCCATGATGTTTCACATCAACAAAATTCAATTTGACAAACATTAAGTGTCTTCTATATGCCAGGTACCATGCCCAAGGATATGTTTCATTTGTTAAATCATAAAAATAAACATAGGTATTAGATATAGATGGGGGCAGAGATCTCAGAAGCCATTTAGATTCATTTCACCAGTGAGGAATCTAAGGCCCAGGTATTTTAATTGATTTGTCCAAGGTCACATAGATAAAACCTGTTAGATGTCGGTCAGCTATAGTACTTGAACACAGGTATCCCGCAGCCTAGCCAGTATCCTGGCTAGTGTCCATTCCTTTTTAAATTTTGGACAATGACAAAATAATAAATCAAGCTCTGATTTGTGGCAATTGATAATTTTCAAAAATTTAACTATCAGCCCTTGTAAGCTGGTTTGAGCTGGCTCTGGCATACTACTGCACTGGAGATATCATTAATTTTTGTTAGCTCTGGAAGGGAGGGGATCATAAGGAATACTTAGCCAAATTCTACCCCATTTTATAAATAAGAAAACTGGGACCCAGAAAAGCAATCAATATAGTAATTTGGCCAAGGTCACTCTTCATGTGTACTAGTAGAACTTCTGATCCCCAATTTGGAACTTTTCCTACTCTGTAAATAACTTGTCCTTTGAGGAAATTGTCTTTTATAGTTTTGAATTCTAAATGATTTGCTTGGTTTACTATTCCTTATTTTAAGCCTGCCCCCCAACTTTAGTTTTTTATAATACAAGTTTTCTCAATCATATGCATTTTGTAAAAATGAAATACATACTGAGTAAATTGTGTATGTAATTATATATGTATATGTGTATGTATGAATATATGTAAGTATATATGCAAGAGTGTCACATAGTATATAGGTAATAACTCATTTCATGAGTAACATTATTCATTTTAGCTAAAAATGTCATTGGGCAGGAAAGAAATATTACTGAAAAACATAATGGCAAAAATATTGAGACAGTTGGCTCCTTCAGAGGCAGAATGGTCCACAAGGCATAAGGATCCAGAAGGAGAATTGTTATCCCTTTGTATTTGTTTTTGTTTTAAAGCTGATGGTTGAGGCAAGATGCTTGACACAGAAGTTCTACATCAAGACTTAGTACTTTCTATAATATTTAACAAAACTTTCTGACAAACTGACTTGGTCAGGGTCCCTGTCCTGAAAAGGTAATCCAAAGCAGGTCCTTCAGTGGACAGATGTATTGAGGACTGAGGCCTTTAAAAAACAGGTGAAAAAATGAGGATTAATGAGGATTAAAGAAACATTCAATAGAATGACAAAAAGGGCTTTCTTTTCTTTTTATACATTCAGACTATGGAGATTCTGGCTATACCACTACAAAAAGCCTTCTTTTAGCTTAAGTTCTTCTAACTGTAAAAATGCTGGGCGAACTCACAGTAGGCTTCTATGAAAAGTACTTAGGACTGTAGTCTACAATATTTTATCCTAGTAGTTAAATATTTAGGTAACTCACTGAAAGATAGATAAGTATATGATTGGGAGGTAATTAATGCATCAGTGTTAGATAATGGAGCAAACATGACCCCTGGAATCAGAGAACCTAGTTTCACATCTCATCTCTGATACTATCTGTGTGACCTTGGGTAAGTCCATTAACCTCCCTAGACCCCAGTTTCTTCTTCTGTAAAATGAGGAAATTTAACTAGAAGGCTTCTATCAGCTATTGATTTATGATCCTATGAATGAAAAAGTCTTTAAGTACTTGCATGATGCTAACTGATGAGGATACAAATCTAAGAAGCAAGGTAGTCCTTATTTTCAATGAGCTTATACTCTGAAGTGATAAAAAAAATTCAGCTTTAGAACAGATGAAAAGGCCCAGTAGCCCTAAGAGTATGACCACGAGGTCAGTGAAAAGACATAGGGGGCTTAAGGTTATATCACTAGGTTGGATCACCTGGCCCTCCCAGCTAAGTTTTAGGTTTCCAGTGTTATAGCAGTAGCAAGTTTTCCATCCCCACTAAGATGTACAAAATCTGCTAGCCAACCACATGCATTATTATATAATCTTAACTGATAGAACTGATTGTGGTTATGCTGTATTTAAGTAGAACACCAGAAGATGTTGCCTAATGAAGAAGTGTAATGCAAAATCAAATAATGTTGAAAAAAATTGATATCAGATGTGTCAGTTTCCTCTTAATAATTACAAAAACAGGGGCTGCTAGGTGGTGCAGTGAGTAAGAGCGCCGGCCTCGGAGTTGGGATGACCGGAGATCGAATCCGGCCTCAGAAAGTGAGCACCCACACATAAATAATGACTAGCCGTGTAACCTTGAGCAAGTTACTTAACCCCAATTGCTTAAAAAAAAAAATTACAAAAACATGCAAAGATCCTGAGAGCCTATTATGAGAAAGACCATAGTAGTTTTGAATAGGGGGATTCATTATAGCAACATATTGCCTTCTCTCTTATTTCATTGAATTATTTTCAAAGACATGTTATAAAATGAGATTGTTGTAGAGCAAGTAGTATTCCAGTGTTGAATATCCTCCAAATAGAATTGTGGAATTTGTCTGTTGTATTAGATATTGCCAACCAGAGCAATTTTGATGTTCAGAAGTAGTCATGTAACCAAAATTGGAAGGACTGGGCTGAGCCAAGATGGTAGCAAGGACAAGCAGGACAACTCCATGAGCTTCCCTCATAACCACTTCAAATACCTATAAAATACGACTCTAAACAAATTTTAGAGTTACAGAACCCACAAAGTGGCAGAGAGAAACAGATCTCCCTCTAGAGAAAGGCTAGAAGGAAGGGTCTATCTCAGTGTGCTGGAAACCAAGGCCAGACCTGTGTGAGCCTTCAGTTTTAGCCTCAGGGCAGCCACAACCAGCAGCAGCTAGAGCTGACTTTGGGAGAGTGGATCACCAGCAGCTGTTGTGGTTGCCAGAATTATCAGTCCATAAAAGCCAAAGACAAAGTGAGAGGTCAGTGTGGACTCTGTGGGAACAGGGGGACCAAGAGTAGGGTCTGGCATCTGCCCCAGGGGGAAAAGGTGAGAAGCAGTGGAGTCACTGTGGCATTGCAGCCACCCCTGCATGGCTGCTTCAGAACCCCTGGCCTTTAGATTGTAGGGGAACTAAGCAACCATTCTGATGGGTAATTACTCTTGCTTTAACCTGCTTGGATATGGATTGCTGTCTTGGGTGGAGATCCTGGGGTGTGTGGCCAGGTGCCAGAGCTTGTGGGAGCTGCAGAGAGGGCACCCAACTAATAGCTCCAGCAGCTGAGAAAACCCCAGTGATTTGGGACAAAGCTCTCCTCTCTGGAAGCAGAGTTCTACTGTGGCAAAAAGCTCAGAAGTCAAATAATTGAGTGGCAACATGAGCAAGCAAAGGAAGCAAAGCAAGCACAGCAATGAAACCTTAGATTCCTTATTTTGTGGGGACAAAAAGGATCAAGGCATGGAATGGGAAGAAGACAGTGAAGTAAGAACTCCTGCACCAAAAGCTTCTAAGAAAAATATGACATAGTTACAGTCCATAGAGGAGCTCAAGAAGGATTTTGAAAACCAAGTAAGAGAAGTGGAGGATAAAATTGGGAAGAGAAATGAGAATGATGCAAGAAAATCATAAAAAGTGAGTCAATAACCTGACTGAAGAAAATAACACCTTATAAATAGATTAACTCAAATGGCAAAAGAGGGCCAAAAAGCCAATGAGGAGAAGAATGCCTTAAAATGCTGAATTTTCCAGATGGAAAAAGAATCTCAAAAGGTCACTGAAGAGAATAATTCCTTCAGTGTTAGATTGGAACAAATGGAAGCTAATGACTTTGTGAGAAATCAAGATACTATTAAACAGATCCAAACAAATGAAAAAGAAATGGAAGGCAATGTGAAATATCTCATTGGAAAAACCACTGACCTGGAAAATAGATCCAGGAGAGATAATTTAGAAATTATTGGACTACCTGAAAGCCATGATCAAAAAAAGAACATAGAAATCATCCTTCAAGAAATTCTCAAGGAACATTGCCCATCAGAGCAATTTCTAAAATCTAAAAATTGTAGAATCAGAGGGCAAAATATAAATTGAAAGAATCCACTCATCACCTCTTGAAAAAGATCCCCAAAAGAAAACTCCTAGGAATATTATAGCCAGGTTCTGGAGTTCCAAGATCAAGGAGAAAATATCACAAGCAGCCAAGAAGAAACAATTTGAATATTGTGGAAACACAATCAAGATAACACAAGATCTAGCAGTTTCTACATTAAAGGATTGAAAGGCTTGGAATATGATATTTCAGAGGTCAAAGGAGCTAGGATTAAAACCAAGAATCACCTTCCCAGCAAAACTGAGTATCATGTTTCAGGGGAAAATATGGTCATTCAATGAAATAGAGGACTTTCAAGCATTCTTGATGAAAAAAAACAGAGTTGAATAGAAAATTTGACATTCAGATACAAGAAGCAAGAGAAGGTAAATAGGGAAATGAAATCATAAGGAGCTTATCAGAGTTGAACTCTATATATTCCTACATGGCAAAATGATAATTGTAACTTATGAAACTTTTCTCACTATGAGGATAGTTGAAGGGAATATAAATGTGTATATATATATATATATGTCTATATAGGAGGGTATATGTGTGTATAAATCCATATGTGTACTCATGTAGATATGTGTACAGGTATACACAGAGGGCATAGGATCAATTGAATAGGAAGGGTTAATATTTAAAAAAATAAAATTGAGAGGTGAGAGAGGAATATAACACATAAATTATCTCATATAGAAGAGGCAAGGAAAAACTGTTACAATGGAGGGGAAGAACAGGAAGGCAAAAGGGAATGGGTCAACCTTACTCTCATTAAATTTGGCTTAAGGAAGGAATAACATCCTCGTTAAATTGGGTATCTTACCCTACAGGAAAGTATAGGGGAAGGGTATTAGAGGGGGGGGATGATAGAAGGGAGGGCAGATCGGGCAGAAGGGTAGTTAGAAGCACACACTTTTGAAAAGGGACAGAGTCAAAGTAGAAAATAGAACAAATGGGGGTCAGGATAGGATGGAGCAAAATACAGTCAGTCTTTCATAATATGTCCACTATGGAAATGTCTTGCAAAACTACACATGTACAACCTATATTGAATTGCTTATCTTCCCAGTAAGGGTGGGTGACGAGGGAAGAAGGGAAAGAATCTGGAATTCGAAGTTTTAAAATATAATGTTTAAAATATTATTATTATTATTATTATTTACATGCACTGGGAAATAAGTTATACAGACACTGGGGTATGGAGATCCATCTTGCCCTACTGGAAAGTAGGAGTGGGAATGGGGGAGGACATAGGAGAGAGCAGATTGGGGGAGGGGGCATTTAGTGGGGGGCATTCAGCTATTCTGGGTTGGTGGATAGGGGGAACACAGGGAGAAAATTTATAACCCCAAATATTGTGGAAATTAATGTTGTAAACTAAAAATAAACATAACATTAAAAAGAAAAAAATAGGAAGGACTTCCCACATAATTAGAGGAGAAAAAACATAGTTAAATGTCTGTCAGAAATTTTAAAAATTCTTAGCACCAGTATTATCAGAGGAAATTTGAAAACTTGAAATAGCAACATTTGCAGATTGTACAATACAATTAAGTATTTAAATAATTTGGCTTATGTATTCCATATTGTATCTTCACAATTATTATTTTTATTATTATTATTATTATTATTATTATTATTATTATTATTATTGCTTTTTGGAGGGCAATTCGGGTTAAGTAACTTGCCCAAGGTCACACGGCTAGGTTTTTGTTTGTGTGTGCATTAAGTGTCTGAGGTCGGATCTGAACTCAGGTCCTTCTGACTCCAGGGCCGACGCTCTACTCACTGTGCCACCTAGCCGCCCCATGATTATTTTTAAGAAATCTAGATTTTTTCATTAAAATGCTGCCATGCGTTTTGGGGAATGGGTGATTATCAGAAACTCAAATAAGCATGGCTTTGTGTTATTGCTTAAATAATATTTCTGGTCATTAGAAATGCAACCAATTTCATAGAATCATTCTTTAGAAAATTTAACTAGGAGGAAGTTTAGAGATCATATTGTTCATTCTCTTCACTTTTGAAGGTGAAGAAACTAATTTCTCCAATATTTGTATCTATGACAAAGTATGATTTGAATCAGAATTCCCTTACTGTCCCAAAGAAGGAAAGTGACTTATCCAGGCTGGCAGAGCCAGGTCTACAAACCATGCCTTCTAAATCCTGGTCCAATGCTCTTTCAACTATGCAATTCGATCTTAAGGCTCCATGAGTACCTTATTCTACCACTAATGTTTGAATACATGTTTTCAGTAAAGTGAAATCTTTTATATTTTACAGTGTAAATAATCATGATAATAATTTTAATTTTTACAAGGACTTTCTTTGTAAATTAAAGATGTTTTAAATCAATTGGCCAATACCCTATTTAGCAAACATTTGTTGTGTGCCTTCTATGTGTGAAACACTCTACTGAGCTCAAGGAGAATCTATTTAGTCTTGACATGATATTGTACCACCCCTCCTGGAACCTAGAGAACAATAGTAGGACAAGACATATATACAAATGGCTGTAATTTACAATATTATATGATAGGTGCATAAAGGAGAAAAGAGGTAAAGCATTTATTAATCTCCTATTATGTGCCAGGCACTGTGCTAAGCGCTTTACAAATATTATCTCATTTGATCATCACAACAACCCTGGGAGGTAGATGTTATTATTGTCCTTATTTTACAGTTGAGGAAACTGAGGCATACAGATGTTAAGTGACTTGCCCAGGGTTACACAGCTAGCAAGTATCTGAGGCCAGATTTAATTCAGATCTTTCTGACTCAAGGTCCACCACTCAATCCGTAAAACCACCTAGCTGTCTCATGAGGAAGTTATAAAAGAATATTTGCCCATATCAGAAAACAAAATAAAACAAAGCTGCTACCTGAGATTGTGAAGGAAGACATTACCACTGATTTGGGAATAAATAGATGGAGATCAGAGAAGGCATCACTGAGGAAATAATATTTGAGTTAGCGATTAAAAGTTGGGTAGGACTTTAGTATGTAAAGAAGAATGTTTGGGAGTTGGCGTCACTATGATTTGTTAACTAATTGGATTGAGTTTGAGGTGCCATTTGTATATCCAGTTAGAGATGTGTTGCAGGAAGATGAGATTGTTCTTTAGCTGGAAAAAAAAAGGTAGAGTTGCACATATAGATTTGGGAGTTATCTGGATAGAATTGATAGGAGATGGCATGGGAGTGATGGTGTTGCCAATGGAGAGAATGTAAAGAAAAAAAAGACAAGATGGCCAAGAACAGAAACTTAGGGATTCCTTGTCTTAAAACACCCAGAAAATGACAAGGATTAAGCAAAGGAGAAAGAGACAAACCTATTTGAGAACTAGGAGGAAAACAAAGCAAATATGGTATCTTAGGAGCCAAAGGCGAAATGAATACCCAATAGGAGGGAATGCTCAATGAAATGTGAAAAAGGCTATGGTGAGATTAGAGGGTCATGGCTGATCTTTCAGAGAATACTTTTAGAAGAGCAACAAGGAATTGAAAAAAAAATGATTCGTGTGGCTTATAATGCAGACAACTTCTTGAAGAATCTAAGCAGTGAAGGAAAGAGAGAGGAGATGGCATTTGAAGGAATAAAATGGAAGACTCGTCTTTTAATTGGGGAAACTTCAACATTTTTGCAGCCAGATGGGAAGAAACCAGTAACAGGAGAGGGTTTGACAGTTTCGGGGGAGGGGCACTAGCTTGGGGTGGGGTAGAGTGACTGCTAGAGTAAAGTCCAGGAGGAAGCTATAGGCAATAAAATTAAAGGTGCAGGGATACAAATTAGTCTGAGTGCTGAGCCTTAGTGATTGGGTGTGTTCTGTGACCTGATATCAAAATGACAATACCAGGAAGTGTTTAGGAATGGAGAGAGTGAAGGGAGCTCTCTCTGAATATCATGAATCACATCAAGGAAGTAGCAGGTTAAATGTAAATGTAGACTTCAGAAGAAGAGAAAGAATTGTAAGCAACAATGAGGGCCAGCTGAGATTGTGCACCAAAAATTTTGAATGGGAGACTTTCATTAGGTTGTGGGACTATTTTAATAGACACCCAATGATATGATTACATGAGGAACAATTTGATGATGAAAGTTATACAAATAATTGCATGAGTGCAGGGTGTCCCCAAAGTCTTGTGCAGTTTTAAGCTTAAGCTTAGTAAGATTAAAACTGCACTGAGTCTTTTTGGGGCACTCTCTATAAGTATTTTTTCTCTATGGGTAATACTTGGGAGGTGGGGAAGGGTGATAATAGAAGCCAAGATGAAAAGGATCAGTCCTAACTTTGTCAGTGACACAGGAACTGATCCTTTCTCAAAGGCCATATGCCTACACTATTTACATACCCTATCTTGGCCCCATATCTGAAACTAAACTCAACTTCTCCACCAAATCCAACTTCCCTTCCTGTCTTCCTTGTTCGGGTTCACCACCATTTTTAAATCTTCCTCAAAACCTTGGAGTCATTTAACTTATCCCTTTCATTTGCCCCTCCTCCCCCAACCAATTAGTCACCAGGGTTTATTCAAAATACTTCTTGAATTTATCCCTTCATCTCCATTCTCTCTTTCTCCACCTTAGTCTGATAATACTTCTTCATACTTAGATTACTGTAATAGCAAATCTCCCTGAATCCAGACTCTGCCTCCTCTAATACAACTTGAATATTGCTGCTACTCTAATATCTCTTAAATATTGCTCTCATTTCCAAGTTCCAAAATCGTCAAAGGCTCTCTACTTCCTACCATATTATTTCTAAAGGATTCTGCCTTTCTTTTAAAGCCTTCCATGTTCTTGCCTATCCAAATTATATCTACTCCTCCTCAGTGTGTATCCTATGCTATAATTAATTATATCTTCTTTGCCATGTTCATTCCTGTGTAAAGGCAGCCTGGTGTCAGGACAGAGCACCTGGGAATGCATTTATTTCTCCTCATGGAGAACATAGGAAGTCTGTTTCTGGGTGAATCATAAATGTGTATAAGGGTACCTTAGAGAGGTTCTGGAGCATGTGTAGACATACTCTGATTGGTTCATGTCAGCTAATTATATGTTGAAGAGAAGGCTCTTTGGTTATAGAAAACTCAAAAAGGTCTTTCAACTCTTTTGGCTTCATTTGAGTATTCCTTAGCTTCCAGTGTCTGGTAAAGGACCATGCCAATCTTAGGGGATTCAAAAGGTCAGGAGGGTAAGCCATAAGAAGTACAAGAGCCATAGTTCTGACTGAGTTTCACAGCCAGCATATGGATCCCCAAGGAACAAGGAGCAACCTTTGGAAGTGACCTTTGGAACCCTAGTCCTAGTAGCTGAGATGTGGAGTCACCCAACAGTTATACCGCAGCAGACATGAAGTTGGTGGGATTAATTCTGTATAAAAACTGAGCTAAATTTTAAGCCTGTTCCTCCTGAAACCAAGGTGATGTAGGGGAAAGTAGTCCCTCAGGACTTTGGGGGGAGGGCAGGACCTTTCTGTTTTTTATTCTAGTTCTTCTTTGAAGTAAATATTCCTTTTTGTATTTTAATTGATGCCAAATGGTTAACTGGTAGAAGGGTATTAGTCAAAGGCCCCTAACAATGAAGGAAACACGGCCAATGGCAATAAAGAAAAAGTCATCCACAAGCCCAACCCCTAAGAGTGCCCTGGGACTGGCTATATCTCTGCCTTTGGGCTTTGGTTCATGCTCTTCCCCTGACATTGAAAGTCTTCATTTTCTTCTTCCATACTCCAAAATCCTTAAGGAGCCTCCAAATCTAATTCAAATCAAATCCTTCCCATTAAGCCTTCCTTGGCAAGTCTAGTCCTTATGGATTTGCCTCTTTTCCAAATTTCAAGAGCATTTACATTCTGTGCCATACAATTTAGTACTTAACAATAAAAATCAACACTTAAATTGGCCAACAATGTCAAGGAATTAGCTGTAACACATAACTGAATTTTATAGATAACTGGAAGTCTCCGTTTTAAGCATCCAAATTTTGTATTAACCTTTTGGGAGATGGTCTAACATATATTGTGTACTTGCCTGCTTCTAAAACAGAAAACAATGAACATTCTGTTCTTATGACTGAACATTGTAATTATAAGCATTATAAATTATATTGTATATTATAATACACACACACACACACACACACTATGATGTAATATAGGACTTTTGAGGTGTCTACAGCTATTATGTTGGTTCCTACCCTAAATGGCCCTAGACTGCTTTGTTAAAAATAACATTTTTTTCTGTCTACTCTGTTGCTGTCACAATGTTAAATGTTATTTATTCCTGATGTCCATGTACCTAGTCTTAACCCTCTCTGCCCCTCCACCACTTACTTTTAGTTTATGGCTATTCATCTGTTGTGGGTTGGCAATCTAAATAACTAAGCTTTTTAGTATCATGTGTAACATGGGTATTTCATTCTTTATACTTGGATCCCTGGGCATCTAGCATAGTGCCTGAAGCATAGTAGGTGCTCAAAATTTTGTTGATTGATTAATTGCAAACAATACTTGTCAATTTACTTTATTTTTCCAAAAAGAAGAGACTGATCAGTTTCTTATCCTTGATAATTCGTGAAATTCTGTAAGTGTAAATTTTCTGATAGGATACTGATAGCAGTCATTGGTTAATCAATTTTACAACAGTGAGATTCTACATAGTGCTCATTGTACAATGGAGATAATAGAAATTCAGTAAGTTTTTATCAATACTGGTAATTATTGGGTCAACATACCAAGTTAAAACGTTAATAAAAATGTACAAAGTATGTCTTATAATAAATCCTTTATGGTAAAATTGTGTGCTTAAAAATTAAAATTTCTGTATGCTAATTTATGTAAACCTTAATTTGTTCTTTGAAAAAAAAAATGGCATTTCCAAAATGTTTTGTACCAAAATGTCACCCATCCACGAATGCAATTGGCTGTTAATTCCCTTAGAAAACATTTTGACACCCTCCCCACCTACAAAAAACCACATCTGTACAATTCTTAGATTTACAATTATTCATATTCAGCATGGATCCTAAATGTTCCAGTGGAAAATCAAATGATTATGTTTCCTCAAATGTTCAGCAAGTACTCTGAATTAGCCAGCTGCTCTCTTGTCATGGGTGAAAGCTATAGTCTTTTTATAAAAGTGATGGCAAATACATCTGTGGCACCAGTCACTTTATATGCACAGGGAAATTCTCTTTGAACATTGACTTATAGTAGAGAGGGGCAAATAGTATATAAAAGCAAAGGATCGATGGGCACAGTACTTTACTTATCTCTGCAATGGACTGCAGAATATAATTCATTTTAACCAACTGAAATCACCTTGTTTTATGGCAAGAGAGTAATCTCAAGGTCCACATGTGAAATTTTTATTATTATTATTATTTAAGATTCAGAAGTCATTTAAAAACATGATCTGTTAGAACAATCCAATACACAAAGCCTATTTACAAAAATGGTGCTACAAATCATTATTTGTTATGTGATTGTGATCAGCATACAATGCAAAAATTCATCTCCCAAAGATGGATGTCTTCCTTTTCATAAGGATACTATTACACAATAAAGTGACTTATTTTCTTTATGTTCAAATATGATTTTTTTTAAACTTCAGCCCTTGAAGATCCCACATGATGCAGCCAACACTATTAGTGTACTCTCAAAATGTATATCATATGGAGGATAGGGTTAGATTATGCAACCCAGAAAATCTGGACTTGAGGTCCAAACAAATGTGTGGCCTTGACATAAATGATCACAAGACCTCTCTCTCAACTACTAATGAAATATATACTCCTCCAGGGCAGGTATAATTTCACATTTTTTTCCCTTATATTCCCCCTGCCTAATATAGTAGGAGATATATAGTGGGCACATAATAAGTGCTTGTTAAGTTGAATTAGAATAAAAATATGGAAGTTAGGCTAGATTCATCAATCAATCAATGACATTTTATTAAGCATCGACTATTTTGGAATAGTGAATAAAGTGCTGGAGTCAGAAAGATGTAAGTTTGAATCCTAACTCCAACACTAACTGTTGGAATATAGGCAATTGACTTCAAGACTCTCAACCTCACTTTTCTCATATGTAAAATGGGATAATAATAGCCCCTACCTCGTAGTATTGTTGTGAGAATCAAACAAATTTATATTTATACACATATCCCTTTTTAAAACTATATGCTACTATATAATGTTAGGTACAAAATACAGGTCTTATAGAAAAACATACTGAAGGGGTGGCTAGGTGGCACAGTGAATAGAGCAGCGGCCCTGGAGTCAGGAGGACCTGAGTTCAAATTTGACCTCAGACATATAACACTTAGTAGCCGTGTGACCTTGGACAAGTCACTTAACCCCAATTACCCTGCCCTCCCTCCAAGAAAAGAAAAAAGAAAAACACACTGAAAAAGTAAACCTGTATGTCATTGTCAAAGAAATATAAATTGAGTCAAAATGCCCTCTGCTCTATACAATATTAAGGGTTAAGACCCCACATGTGAGCAGAAGCCCATTACTTATACTGTAAAATTCATCTCCTCATCTCCAACAAACACATATAGGCTCATATACTGGTTCTTTTTTTATATTTTCCCTTCAAAGATATTCTGATTAAGTAGAGGAGAGATCATGGAAAAATTTCTGGTGTCTTCTTTCTTCATTTGGAGATAGGTAATTGTCTACTTAGCATGCCTTTCATAAGTACCCACAAATAAAAATCAGGTGCTTGATCAAGTAGCCTCCATGGACAAAATCCCCTCAGAATGGTGCTTTTGTTTAACACACAGTATAATGGTATCATGAGCCTTTCACTATAGCATTCTCCCATGAGAAGTAACCAGCTAATTCTGCTCTAATTAAAGTGTTCACTGAAGGGAGTAAAGAACCACTTTACAGTATAGGTGCACCTCAATTTAAGAAAGGCTAATATATGCAAATCTGATTTTATGAAACAAATTAGGAGGAGATTATATTTTGCTCATAAATCAGTGGGAAAATTATTTCCACATTTTGGACTTATATACCACTTGTTTTTTTCATAACTTTTTATTGCTATAAGAATGTGCGTAGAAGTCATGTGTTTACTGTGATGATTATGTATGACTTTGCAACAGTTCCACAAGCATTTATTAAGTTCTTACTGTATGTCAAAAACTGCTTAGTACTGAGAATACAAAGACAAGAACAAAATATTCCCTGATCTCAAGGAACATAAATCATATTGGGAAGAAACAGGTACGCAGATAAGCAAATACCACATATACAAAAAATACACATAAAGTAATTTCAAATGGGAGTTTTAGCAGCTTGAATGATGAAGAAAAGTCTCATTGATAGATGGTTCATAAACAAAGCACTGAAAGGCTTGAAGGGTTCTAAGAGTCAAAGGTGAAGAGGGATAACATTCCAAGCATGGGGGATAGCGTATACAGAAAGGACATAGAAAGTCTTTTGCTAAGAGTGCTAAGTAAGCCATTTCATGAAGTATACAAAGGGGAAATCAGCCAACATCTAATATTCTTTTAATACCTGACTTCTGAATAATCTTAGCCATACAAAATTGAACTAAACTTCAAGGAATTTGCCAGTGCATATCTCTATCCAGCGTTGCATAGTTGGACACAGGTATTGGAATTTTTTTCTGTAAATTCATTGCAGTTATTTTGTGTGTTCCTTGAACTATTGAATATATATATATATATATATATATATATATATATATATATATATATTCCAATCTTGAGACAATTACTGATTTCACATTAGTACTCATTCACACTTGACAAAGTACTTGTTTCCTAGGTTGCCAAAAATTCTGAATCATCATTTTCAACTTGGTTACTTGCAGTTTTGGGAAAGAAGTTCAAAGTTCTCTACCTAAAAAACAGTTGTGTTATTCTTGCCTTCTAAGAATTTTAAAACAATAAGGTGAAACATTATATAAGATTAAATGAAGGTTATAGTCTTCATAGAACATAAATGTTAGCACATAAGGGAAGGCAGATACAGTTATAGACAGGAGACAGTCTCCTACACTGGGGCTGTGTAAAGCCAGCACATGAAAGCATTAAAGAACAGACATTCACTTATGGTGTTAACTTTTAGCTCAGTCTCAATCCAACCTTAACTGTCATCAGATATCAAATGAGTGCCAAGGAGGAAAGAGAAAGAGAAAGACAGGAGCACTGATACTACAGGGCAGTGAGGTCATTAGATTTGTGTATGTGTATTCGTGCTCTTCTGAAACACATCTCCTGATCCCAGGAAGGGCAACCAGTATAGCATGCCACATATGTGTTCCCAGGGGGCAAATCTCCTATATGCATGACAGCACTTGAGAATGTGAGTTCTGGCACTTGTAGCACCAATCAGGGCATCTGTGATGAACCACTGCCTAAGGCTCAGCTCAGCAAGTGAGTTCCATGCTGGAGCCTCCCTTTCTGAGACTGTTACTTTACCATCAGTTGGTTGTCAGTGAGAATTTAAGCCAACTCTTCTCTACTGTCCATTTTTTTTTTTGAAAGATACAATATTTTCCCCATATTAGAACTTGGCCAAGTTACCACCCCAATGTGCTTATAAGTAGGGCATTTATTTTGCATTATTGGTTTTGCATTATTAGGGAGCAGAATTTTTTTAAAGGAAATAAAAATGAAAAGGACAATTTTGTTGTTTTTTTATTTCAAAAATATATTTTCAAGGGGCATCTAGGTGGCGCAGTAAGAGCGCCAGCCCTGGAGTCAGGAGGACCTGGGATCAATTCCAGCCTCAGAAAATTAGCACCCATACATAAATAAATAACTAGCTGTGTAACCTTGAGCAAGTTACTTAACCCCAAATTGCTTAAAAAATAAATAAATATTTTCTATAAGTTAGCTTAGATAAACATAACAAACGATCCTTTGTCTGTTGTCATCATTAAGGCATCACTATGAGAACCATCTAGTCTGAATGTTTGTGTGCCTTTTACAAAACCATGATTGAAAGTTTTGTCTAATGTTTATACGTAAGGATTTTACCGCTTGCATTGAGGAATTTCATTCATCTTTTAAAGAAGAACCCATGAGATAAATTTCTATTCTAGCTTAGTTGAGGGGTAACAAATAAATGTTTCTGTAAATGAATGTATATGTTCTCAGTTGTTCCAAAAGCCAGAGCTATGTAACCTGTTCTGCGTTAGCTGATAAAAACTTGGAGGGAAATTTATTAGTCAGTCATTAAATAAACATTTATTAAGCACCTTTTATGTACTAGGTGCTGTACTAAGTACTAAGATTAATAGCTAGCATTTGTATACTACCTACTGTTGTTCCAGGCAATGGGGTAAGGGACTTTACAAATATTATTTCATCTGATCCTTGCAATAACCCTGAGAAGTAGATGCTATTATTATCCCCTTTTTACAAGGGAGGAAATTGAGGCAGAGAGAGGTTAATGGTAACCTGTCTTGGTTTACACAGCCATTAATTATTTGAGGCTGTATTTGAATTTGGCTCTTCCTAACTCCAGTCTCAGTGGTCCCTTCACTGTGCCACCTAGCTACCTCTCCTAGTATAATCTGCTTAACTCAGATGTCTGAAAGCATTTAATCCTTGTGTTTGATTGAAATGATCTCATTTCTGTCTTATTTTTCACTGTGCTTTAATATATAAACCTCCTCAAAACTTTCTGGAAGAAGTAGATGAAAAATCTTAATGAAAATATACTAAGTAATGCTTCTATAAGTTTGGGCACACATGTAAGTCCTCTAAAAGTCAATTTTCATTTTTTTTCCTGTATAAATAACCTCATTAAAGTTAGGTTGATCCTTGAATTCTCAGCTAGAGAATTTTCAAAGATTGTCATCCCCAGTTATTTGGTTTACAAGGCAGAACAGGGTAGTAAGAAATACATTAGACTGGGAGTCCAAAAACCTAGATTAAAATAACAGCTTGCCAGCTGTGTGACTGCTGCCAAACCACTTCACATGTAGAAGCTTCAAATTTCTTGTCTGTTGGGATGACTAGGTGACATAGTCAATTGAGCACTGGCACTGGAGTCAGGAGGACCTGAGTTCAAATCCAGCCTCAGACACTTAACACTTACTAGTCAAGTCACTTAATCCCAATTGCCCTGCCTTACCCCCCTCCAAAGAGCCAAAAATTTCCTCATCTGTAAATTAGGGGCAATAATATTTGTATCACCTCTGTCATAGGATTATTATAAGACTTAATTAAAATTGCATGCAAGGTGGGTTTTTTGTTTGTTTTTGTTTCAGCTAGAAATGTGATCTATTACTGTTATTTGCCAGAGTTTTGAATTGGAAGATAAGAAATTTATTAGCAGAAAATATTCTTCATATGAAGGCATCATCATCAAATGTATTTCTTCATATGTAATACTATCCCTTGCTATATCATTTTCCATGGGGGATGGGGGAGTATTGGCACCTGTCACCCTTTGGCAACTTACCAATTTTTATAAATTAAAATTTATCACACAATTCTTAGATTTCCAAGCTATCTGCATTAATTGCTCTGACTTCCTCTCTTCTCACACCTCAACCTTTCTCAGTCTGGCTTTTGATTTCATCACTCAAATGAAACTTCTATCTCCAACATTACTAATGATTTCCTTTAAAAAAGTAAACTTTTATTGATATCATTTGTCTCACCCCTAAATTTTTCCCTATAATCTTCATTCCCTCCATACTACTGAAAGCCATTTCTTATAAGAAAGAAATTTTTCAAGAGGAAGAGAAATAAAATCAGTAAAGCTAATACATTTTTAAAAATCTGATGTTAAATGCAATATTTCATACTTGGTTACCCTAACCTCTCGAAAGTATAAGGATGAGGTGTTGTCTTCTTGTTACTCTTCTTCTAGTCTGAGGCTGTTCTTTATAAATTCAAATTAATGTGGGTATTATTCTTTCTATTTACATCATTGTAGTCATTGTACTTTCCTGTCTCCACCTCTTTCACTTTGCTTCAGTTCATATAAGACTTTCTGTGATTCTCTGTGTTCAGCAAGATTATTGTTTCTCAAAGCACATTAATATTCCATTACACATCTGGACTACACTTTGCTTAGCCATTTTCCCATTGATAGGCATCTACTTTGTGCCTAGGTTAGTGCTACCACAAACAGTACTGCTATCAAAATGTTGCTCTAGATGTCGCCTTTCTTTTTGTCATTGACATCTTCGGGGTATATACATACCAATGGAATCTCTGGATCAAAGGAGGTGAGTTTTTTAGTGACTTATATTTGCATAAGTCCAAAATGCTTTCTAGAATCATTCTAATTCACAGTTCCACCATCCGGGCTTTGATATGCCTTTCTTTCCACCACTTCCCAAACACCAATTATTCTGGCCTTTGATCATGCCAGTGATCTCTCACTTGCCCAATATGAAGATCTTTTCTCAATTTTCATCCTTCTTGATCTCTCTGCAATGCTTGACACTATTGACTACCCATTCCTCCTGGATATTCTCTCCTCTCTGGGTGTTCGTGATGCTGCTCTTTCTTGGTTTTCCTCCTACCTCTATGACCATTCCTTTTCAGTTTTCTTTGCTTACTCATTATATGTTACCCACACCCTAATGGTAGGTGTTTCTCAAGGCTCTGCACTACACACTCTTTTCTCTTCATATTCTTTCTAATAACCTCATTGATGCCCACAAATTGAGTTATGATGTCTTAGCAAATGACTCATGAATCTAAATATTCAGCCCATCGTTTCCCTAAACTTTAGTCCACTACATCAATTGCCTGTTGGACCTTTCAAAGCAGATATCCCAGAGACATCTACAATTCAGCATACCAAGAATAAAACTCTTAAATCCCTCCCCACAAAGTGACCCCTTTCTAAAATTCCCTATTTCTGTAGAAATTTCATCATTTTTCCAGTCTCCTACATTTGTCGTCTCAGCATTATCAACTCCTCTTTCTCCTAGGACCACATATAGCATAACTAAGAAATATCCTTTCTAATTAGTCCTTTGAAAAACACTGCTTAGTGTTCCATCATCATCATCAACAAGAACAACAAATCTTTATTAAGTGCTTACTGTATACCAGGCACTATATTAATTATTGTAGATATAAAGAAATGCAAAAATGTCTTCCCTGCCTTCATGGGAGCCAACTTTCAAATGGAGGAGACAATAAGAAAATAACTATGTACATACATGATATATACAATGCAAATGGGACATACTGTCAGAGGGAAGGCAATAGCAGGGATAGGACTGGGAAAGACTTCTTGCAGAATTGCATTGTCTTGCAAGAAGCCAAGCAGTCCAGAAAGCTCAAGTGAGGAAAGGCATCATTCTAAGCATAGGGGACAACCGATTAAAAAGACAGAGTCTAGGGAGGCTAGGTGGCGCAGTGAATAGAGAGCCGGCCCTGGAGTCAGAAGGACCTGAGTTCGGATCCGGCCTCAGACACTTAATGCACACACAAATAAAAACCTAGCTGTGTGACCTTGGGCAAGTTACTTAACCCCAATTGCCCTCTAAAAAAAAAAGCAAAAAAAAAAATCCAAATAGATGATTTCATATTTTTTTCCTTGAGTTAATAGAGAGCTAATAGAGTTTCTTGAGTGGAAGTGGTGGGTTTGACATGGTGAGATAATACACTTTAGGAAAATCACTTTAGCCCCTGATGATGAGCATCAGTGGGGAGAAACTTGAAAAAAGAAGATGGTTAGAAAGCTCTTGAAACAGTCCAGGCATGAGATGATGAAAGGTATCATCTGTGTGAGTGACAGAAGAGGAAGTACAGGAGAGAAACTATGAAGGTAGAAATTAACAAGACTTGGTCACAGATTGGGTTAGAGTGGAAGTGAGAAATTAAGGCTGACCTTGCTAACTGGAAGGATGGTGGTACACTTGAAAAATCGACTTTATATATGTTTCAGGTGACCTTCCAAATGTGAAAGACTCTAAACAGTCTCTTTTTGATCACTATTGTAGAATAGAAGCATTACAAAGTTAGGAACTGCCTTGTTTTTATATTTATAGCTCTAGAACTGAGCACAGTACTTACATGAACTTATTAAATATTTGCTAAATGAATGAATGAATGAATGAATACCCATAGGACTGGTGATTGTCATCAATTAATCTATAAACACTTTCTCACATCTGAATGAAGTGATGAAATAGTGTTTCACTAAAGGATCCCTGTGGAGTTTAGGACAGAGAAAAAGTTCTGTTCATTCAGAAATCCCAATCTTTCATATAAACCTTATGATTGCCTTATGAGACTGAAATCAATGTTCTGTTCTAGGAGGGGGTCAGAGGACTGAGAAGAGATGAGTTTATTTCTACTTGAATTATTTTTGCTCTACAAGAAAATGTATTGATTTAAGGACAAAATTCCTAACAAGTTGAGCTAATGGTTGAGTGGGCTACTTTAGCAGGTAGGCTATCAATCAATATAGGCACATAGTATATTTATAATGTGAGTGTATAGTATATGTATGTGAATATATGCACACATATAAGTATGTATATGGATATGTAGTATATATTGTAATGCATACCATGTTGTAATCAACAGGTATCTATTAAGATCCTAATATATGGCAGGCACTGTGTTGGGTGCTGGGGATTCAAATGTAATAAATGAAATGTTCTCTACTCACAAGAATTGTATTTTAATAGGGGAGTCAACAAGGACACGTATAAGTAAATGAAGGACAAATATAGAGAGAAGAAATACAAATAAATACAAGGTAGATTGAGAGGGAGGGTCTAGGCATGGAGGGGATCGGAAAAGGCTTCACATAGAAGGTAGCGCTTAATTTGTGTCTTGGAGAGGGAAAATAATTCTGTGAGGCAGGAATGAAGACAGAGTGACTTCCAAAAATGAGGGACATCTAGGACAAAGACATGGTTATGGGAGATGATGGAGTAGCAAGTGTGGAGAAAGCTAGTTTGTTCAAATCACAGAGGTCACAACAGGAAGTACAAAGAGGCTAGAAAATTAGGTTGTATTCCACAATACTGTATGTTTTTAAAGAAAAGCTACATAGCAATTTTATCAGGCCTGATGTTGAGGGGATTCTCACTTAGATATTTGTTGGACTGAGATCCCTTCCAAATTGGTGTAAATAAAATATTCATTTATCTTTGTTCTGACATATATGAAATGCCTTTACACCTGTCACACAAATATACAAGTTTCTGGTATAAAATCATGAGATTTACTTGTAACATCAAATACAAAAAGAAGGTCAAGTATAAGCCCAAATCATTTTTGAGCCTGCCAAGGCATTGGGCTGAAGACTTTTCTCCTACTCGAGATTTTATTTTCATTTGCAATCTCACACCTCTAGCGTCATGCTGTATCACCATAAATAATAGCTAATATTTAGGTGACACTCAAAGGTTTATATAGTATCTTCCTAACAACAATAGACTGATGTGGGCAGTACAGTTATTTTTCCATTTTCCAGATGAGAAAATTGAGGTTCAATAAGGTTGTGACTAAGGCAGCTTTGAAAATTCCTGTCCTTCTACTTCTGGTGAACACCAAATGGCAGACGACGCAGGTGCTGCAGGAGGTGCGGGAGGCCCCGGGGGCCCCGGCATCGGAGGCCAGGGAGGCTTTCGCGGTGGCTTCGGCAGTGGGGGCCGTGGTCGAGGCCGGGGCCGTGGTCGAGGCCGAGGCCGCGGACGTGGGGTCCGGGGAGGAAAGGCTGAAGACAAGGAGTGGGTTCCTGTCACTAAACTGGGCCGGTTAGTCAAGGACATGAAGATCAAGTCCTTGGAAGAGATCTATCTTTTCTCGCTTCCTATCAAGGAGTCTGAGATCATAGATTTTTTCCTGGGATCTTCATTGAAAGATGAGGTTTTGAAGATCATGCCTGTTCAGAAACAAACTAGAGCTGGACAACGTACCAGGTTCAAGGCTTTTGTGGCCATTGGTGACTACAATGGCCATGTTGGTCTGGGTGTCAAGTGCTCCAAGGAAGTGGCCACAGCTATTCGTGGTGCTATCATTCTGGCCAAGCTGTCCATCGTTCCCGTGAGATGTGGCTACTGGGGGAACAAAATTGGCAAGCCTCACACAGTACCCTGCAAGGTCACTGGGCGATGTGGGTCGGTTTTGGTGCGCCTGATCCCGGCCCCTAGAGGAACTGGCATTGTCTCAGCTCCTGTGCCTAAAAAGCTCCTGATGATGGCTGGAATTGATGATTGCTACACTTCTGCAAGAGGCTGTACTGCCACTCTGGGCAACTTCGCTAAAGCTACCTTTGATGCCATCTCCAAAACATACAGCTATCTAACCCCAGACCTATGGAAGGAGACTGTGTTCACTAAATCTCCTTATCAGGAATTCACCGACCATCTTGTGAAGACTCACACTCGAGTGTCTGTCCAGAGGACCCAGGCAGCTGCTGTGGCAACCACATAGATGTTTGTAAACAAATAAATTGAGCTATGCCTGATAAGACACACTTGTAGTTCCTTATTGGTTGGGGAGAAGAGAGAATACACAGATAAAAGAACTGCAAAGACTTTTATTGGGATGAATCTTATCACAGAAAACAAAAGTCCTGGATCATATCAATTGGGGAATTTAGGCTGCTGCAGCCTCCTTGGCAGCTTTTCGCTCAGCAAGCATCCGCTGCTTCTGCTTTGCAAGACATTTCCGAGCAGTACAATTGGCTCCAAGTTCATAATCTGTGAACACAGAAAAGGTTTATTTAAGTCATCTTTGAAAACCCAGGGCTTAAAACTACCCAGTTCATATGTGGACCCCATTCACTTACATCGATCCTGGTAAGCTTTTGCAACATCATAGAATTGTTTGACCTCTTTCATACAGTTCTGTTGATAGCTAGCTCCTTCTCTCTGCTGACAGGCCTTCATTCTTTCCTGGACAATATTAACAATTTCTTGATCAACTTTGCTGAAAGAGAAAGGGAGAATGGGGGGGGGGGCTTAGTTTTCTCAGCTTATGCAGCCAAGGAAGTGTAAATACACTCACTTCCCCGACCTAACCAAAGACAGATACCCGATAGTGAAACCTGGCATACATACTAGTCTCTTTTCCACTGCATTTCTGCTTCAAACATGCATAGAATATCCCCTTGCTTGCACTCAGTTATGTCTGGTACTCGACGGTATTGCCGATGATAGTAATAGGTCTTATTTTTTGCATGCTGTTTCTCAATAAATTCTGCAAAAAAAAAGTCCATTAAATACTTAATCAGTATCTAAATTCACTCATGCAGCACTGGAGTCTAGGAATCCTAATCCTCAAATGAACAGTATAAATTATTAAAATTATATAATATGCAACTAAAAAAAAAAGAAAATTCCTGTCATAAAAAGGAAGGTGCTGCTATCACTAAAATGCAATGATATACTTCCCTATCTTCTTTAGCAGACAATACACTTGAATGCCTCAAGAAGTAGGGGTACTCTGTCAATCGATGGGGATCACAGATCCTTTTGACTTAGTAGGTAGTTTTTGAGAGTTTCTGTGGCTGAAAAAATCTATCATGCTTTGGCTAACCTAATAGCGAACCTCTCTGAACTTAGCTAGGTCAGTTTCTATACAAGGCATCTCTATATGTGTGTTCTACCGGACAACACCATGCCACTGGTTCTCTTCAAATATGATAAGCAACAATGATAATGATTAAGGCAGCTAGGTGGCAGTGGTGCAGTGGATAGATCTGGTGCTGATTCTGGAGTCAGGAGGACCTGTGTTCCAGTTTTATTAGCTGTGTGACTCTGGGCAAGTCATTTCACCCTGTTTGCCTCAGTTTTCTTATCTGTCAAATGAGCTGGGGAAGAAATGGTAAGCCACTCCAGTACCTTTGCCAAGAAAACCCTAAATGGAGTCATGAACATTGGATCACGTCTGATCAGGTTATGAGCCTCTGTGCTTTTGCCTGAGCACACAGAATGTTAACAAAGGCAGGATTCAAACCCCAGTTTCTCTTTGACTCCAAGTCCATTGCCCATTCAAAAAGACCTCTACTTTTGGCTCCCAATGTCTTCCTATGACTCCGTAGGGTTTGATGTCATAAAAATAGAGCTTGGCCTACCACTGTTTACTTTTTCTAACTAGAAGCATTTCTGTAATACCCTTTAAAAATGGTTACTTGGATCCTGGTTCCAAGCATAAGTAAACAAGGCACTGTGCTTATTAATTAAGTCATTAATATTAATATCACTGAGGTGGTTTTTGTTGTTGTTGTTGTTTTTGTTGGAGGTGTTGACCAGAATTGGACAAGATATCTCTTATAATGAGTGTTTTGGACTCACGTATTACAAGGTTTGGGGAAGGGGTATGTGCCATAATTGTGTCAGCAATATGTGCAGTCAGCTAAAATATAATAACCAAGAAAATAGTCCAATAGATGGCTAGAAAATGAATTATGGCTTACCCCCCCTTCCCACCAAGTTTATGGTGATGTGTTGGTAGAAATAAGGTAAGTGTATATGAAAGTTATTTAAGAAGGTTTTTTCTATTTTCAAAAATAAAATAAAATAATTATAAGGTATGTTACAAGCATTCAAGCACTATAAAAATGCTGTAAAAATGACTACTACAAATGGTAGTGATGATAGTAGTAGTAATAGCAGCAACAGTAGTAGTAGTAGTACTAGTAGTAGCAACAGTAACTGTAGTAATATACTCAGTGCATAGCAACAGGGCCTGACATAATAGGAACTTAATAAATAAAATAAATCATTTTATATATGTGATGCATATGGATATACATTTATATATACATAACTAGTACTAGATATACAATATATACATACATACACATATATACATACATATATACTATACTACACCACTACTAGATACATTTAAGAGATCTGACAAAGAGAGAGAGAAGAGTGAAGAAGAAAGCAATCTGAGATGCTTGGAATAATAAAGGGGAGGGTACTGGGGAAAGGGGCAGCTATGTGGCAAGTGCTAGGCCTCCAGTCAGGAAGATTCATCTTCCTTGAGTTCAAATTTAACCTCAGATACTTATTAGCTGTGTGAACTTGTGAAAGTCACCTTACCTTGTTTGCCTCAGTTACTTATCTGTCAAATGAGCTGGGGAAGAAATGGCAAACCATTCCAGTATCTTTGCCAAGAAAACCCCAAATGGGGCCACAAAGAATCACACACACACACACACACACACACACACACACACACACACACACACACACACACACACACACAAAATGAACAACAACAATACTGGGGAAAGGAGGACCTGGGCTGAGTCTTGAAGGAAAGGAAAGGTAAGGCAGAGACACAGTCAAGAGGCAGACTACTCCAGGGATAAAGGAGATGGAGTATTGTGTTTGAGAAATGCAGGTAGTCCAATGTAGCTGGATCATAGAGTGTGTAGAAAGGAGTAAGATAAAAGAGGAAGGAAAAGGCAGGGGAAAGGCAAGGTATAAAGGTAAGGGCATATTTGTACTTTTGCACAGCAAGTTGATGAGCAAGGTACATGTCTGGGCTAGGGAGAGGCACTGGAGGATTGAGCCGGTCCTCCCAGCATTTTCCACTTTAGTCAGGTTCAAGCTCAAAGGGTTTAGTTCCTAACCTCACCACGAAGTCTCATATTCTTCATCTGAACTACTTTCAAGTTCAATTTAAACAACTATTTGCTCCATTAATGTAAGTAGCCCTTTAGCACATTGTGCTTAAAGCACATTATACTGAACATTTTTTTTCAACGAAGTAAAACTTCGAGCAGTTTGATAGGTATGGGAAAAGGGGAGTCCATTATAGCCAGAAGAAGTGATAATCCTCCTATGGATTTCAGTGTGAAGGTCTTCACTTGCCTCTTAACTGAATGCAGATCTACACAGAGCTGACACTAGAACCTCTTATGTTATGGGTCCAACCAAAAAAATAATCCTGGCCTAGTGAGAAAACAACCCCACCTTTTCAAAGATATAGTTTGAGATATTAATAATATTTCAGTAATATTCAATGGTAGAAACGGTTGGGGGTTGAAGGAAAAGGGAGTAGGGATAAAAAGGACAAAGGTTGATTTCCCCAGGTGCCTAATCAAAGTATTGGGCAAATTTTTGATAGGGTCAAAACCATAACTAAGGTGAGGCAATGGGGCTTTGTCAGGGTACCAAATTTAGGTGACACTTAAATCATAATCATTGAACAGAATAACAGCAACAGTAATTAGTATGTAGTTAGCAGTGATGATTAATTACAGCATAAGGCTACCGGATGAGGGACTTGGGCATAGTTCTCCCTATCCTACCCTGTCACCCCTATACTGAGTTGAAGGAATATCAGTTTTCCTAGATGTGGTTTGAGGTATTTGCCTCAGAGAGAAAAACACCCTAGTTATAGCTTTGCATGTTAAGGGTTATTAGATTTATAGCAATTAGCTAATAAAATATATTCCTTTTTCTACCTATTCTCTTATAATTTCACCATCATTTATTGGCATAAACCAGATCAATTGAAACCCAAGATCCAAGAAAACAACCTCATGAACCTACCTGCACCAGGCATTATAAATCGTCTGAATAAGTCAAGTTAATGTAAAACCATGTGAAGAAATGTTATACTAATGGGTTTTGAGAGATAGTTATGGGATATATCAAGATGCAAGTTCTTGGTGGGTGGAGCTTCCTATGAAGGGCCCAGGATCCTCAGAGAGACACTGTTCCTGTGCCCCAGTGCAGTTATAGACCTGAGCTGGTATACTTTTGTTTTAAACTAAAATAAAACATAAGAATAGCCTGAATGACAAATTTTCAACTTTTCATCCTGTGTATATTGCTACATTGGTATGAGATTTGCTCCATTTTCAGCTGAAATTATTTGATATTGTGGTATTTTTTAAAATATAGCACACAGAAAGATAACAAGAACAATACAAAGGATTATCATTTTGAGATTCACATCCACACACTAACACTCACTTTTAATAACTATTTCTAAATACAAGGTCTCTTTGCAAGACTTATACATAGAAAAGAATTAGCTGTGAGACAAAAATCAATATAAGCTAGTATCCATTAAAGTACTACATTGAATATAATTAAGTGCCAAAAGGTATTATGTGAGCCATATGGACCAAAGGGCAGCTAGTCAGAGCTAGTCATTAGGCAATGAATGAAAAGAAATTAGCAGAAAATATTCTTTGCATGAAGAATATATGAAGGATCTATTATAATTTTATCAACTTTCAAAACTTCTACCCATGTAGAAAGCAACTTGGCTTAGCTGGCTTAGTAAATGGCTATGTTTTAGTAAATAAGTCCTAGGGAGTTCCCTGAAGTACCTAGAGGTTAAATGACTTACCCAGGGTCACAAAACTCTAAGTATTAGATGCAGAAATTGAACTTGTCTCACAACTGAACTAGTATATTTCCCTGTCCCTGTCTGTGGCATTCTACCTCTTCTTTCCATGACTTTGCATAGGCTGTCCTCTATTCATGGAAGATACTCCCACCACCAAAGTCTTGGCACAACCAAATGGTTCAGTGTAAGAAACAGATCTGATTTTGTCAGTAGAAATATAATTAAAGAAGATACAATCAATAAATTAATAACTTTGCCCCTGTACCCTAAGGCCCATGGGCCCTTTCCATCTGACTTGTAGTTGAAACGTTCCATATGTGTAATTCCCTCCACTGTAAAAGCAAAGACTACCTTCCTTTTCTGTTTGTATACCTAGCACTTAGCACAATGTGTTTCCATATAGTAACACTTAATAGGTGCTTCATTCATTCATTTATTCCTCAGCTCCAGTGATTGGAAATGCCAACTCCCTTCATAATTTCATTACAGGGCTGTTTCCTATAAGAATCCCTTCTTGATTTTCCCTTACTGCTTTACCTTCCAAAAAGGGTATTTTTTTGTTGTTATATTTTTTTTATTTTGAATAGGTTTTGTATTTTTCTATGTACATATTGTTTCCTCCCAAGAGAATATAAACTCCTTGAGGACAGGAACTCTTGTTTTTGTCTTTATATCTCCAGGCTCTAGGTCAGGAGGCAGAGTAGATTTTTAATTGAATTACTGAATCAAATTAAATTCCTAACTCCAAGCCAAGTACTCTACCACACTAAGCTACCTTAATTATTATCAAGTATGCTTTATAAAAAAAGATGAAGAACAAATTGTCTATCTTTTTCTCATGTTATCTTCAATTCTCCTCCAGAGATTCACTTAGTGTATATATTGTATTATCAAATCTAAAGTCAGGCTTGTCATTTTGTCATGTTTATAACATAGTTAGAATTGGCTCAGTGACAGGCAAAGAGGAGATGGAGGAAACTATGATTACAGTGGAAAGAATGTGACCTGAAGTCAGTAGTCTTGAGTTAAATCATGCTTTGAACTCTTACTTGCTTTCCAGGTGATCATTTTAAAGCTACTGAACTTCCCTGATCCTCAGTTCTCTTACCTTCAAAATGGGGATAATATTAGCTATAGGACCTACTTTACAGAACTGTTGTAAATATCGGATGAGCTAATGTATGTAAAGTACTTTAGAAACCTTGGTGGAATACTTACACAGGGTGTCCCAAAAATATATATTCAGGTTTAAGATATTAAAAGCTCATTGCTCTCAGAGGGGAGCCGAGCACAGCTGAGCGCCTGAGTCAAGGTTTTAGACGCAGGGCGGCAGGGCCAGCAGCCGGCTAGAGGGACCCCAGAACACCAGCAGCTCTGGCAATTCCAGAATTATCAACATAGACATGCCCAAGACAAAGTGAGAGGTTAATGCCCTATGGACTTTGGGACCAGTATTTGGGGAACACGTCGGCTTCCTCCCCTGAGGGCTAGAAGCCGCTGAGGAGACACGCCATTTTGTAGTTTTCAGAGGCAGCTCCAGTTCTTGGCCTGCGAACTGTAGGGAGATCCAGCGATCAGTCTTTGGTGGAGAGGGGGTAATCGCTCTTGCTTTAACCTCCCTGGATCTGGATTGTGATCTGAGGTGGAGGTCGTGGGTGGGTTTCCAGCTTGCCAGAAACAGAATTTGCCCCCTACACGTTCAGGACGAAAATTCCCCTATCTGGCCACAAAGCCATAGTGTGGCAACAAGCCCAAAAGTCAAGTATTTAAGTGGCAACATGCCAAGGCAAAGGAAACAAATTAAACTGAAAAATGCAACCCTAGACTCCTACTTTGGGGGCAAAGAGGGTCGAAGCATAGGGGAAGAGGACCGTGAGGTCAGAAGTCCTGCTCCAAAAGCCCCAGGGGGAAACATGAGCAGGTTGCAGGCCATAGAGGACCTTAAGAAGGACTTTAAAAATCAAATAAGAGAAGTGGAGGAAAAATTGGAAAGGAAAATGAGAAGGATGCAGGAAAAGTATGAAATGAGGGTCAATAGCCTGACTGAGGAAAACAACACCTTAAAAAATAGACTAACTCAAATGGCAAAGGAGGCCCAAAAGGGCACTGAGGAGAAGAATGCCTTAAAAAGTCAAATTTGGCAGATGGAAAAAGAATCTCAAAAGCTCACTGAGGAGATTCATTCCTTCAAAGTTAGACTGGAGCAAATGGAAGCTAATGACTTTATGAGAAATCAAGATGCTGTTAAGCAGATCCAAACAAATGAAAGATTAGAAGGCAATGTGAAATATCTCATGGGAAAAACCACTGACCTGGAAAATAGATCCAGGAGAGACAATTTAAAAATTATTGGACTACCTGAAAGCCATGATCAAAGAAAGAAGCTAGAAATCACCCTTCAAGAAATTCTCAAGGAAAACTGCCCTGATGTTTTAGATCCAGAGGGCAAAATAGAGGTTGAAAGAATCCACCGATCACCTCCTGAAAAAGATCCCAAAAAGAAAACTCCCAGGAATATTATAGCCAGGTTCCAGAATCCCCAGATCAAGGAGAAAATACTACAAGCAGCCAGGAAGAAACAATTTCAGTGTTGTGGAAACACAATCAGAATAGCCCAGGACCTGGCAGCTTCTACACTGAGGGATTGAAGGGCATGGAATATGATATTCCAGAGGGCAAAAGAACTGGGAATGAACCCAAGGGTCACCTACCCAGCAAAACTGAGTATTTTGTTTCAGGGGAAAATATGGTCATTCAGTGGAATAGAGGACTTTCAAGCATTCTTGAGGAAAAAACCAGAATTGAATAGAAAATTTGACATCCAGACACAAGAAGCAAGAGATGCCTGAGAAGGTAATCAGGGAAAAGAAATCAAAAGGAACTTATCAAAGTTGAACTATTTACATTCCTATATGGAAAAACAATAACTGTGAGTGATGATATCTTTCTCACTATGAAAATAATGGAAGAAGGGTATATGGTCATATGAATGCATATGTGAATGTGTGTATATGGTTACAGTTATATATGGATAGAGGGCATAGGATAGAGGGCATAGGTTGAATTTGTTGGGAAGGGAGGATACTCAAGGGGTGAAATTATGAGGTGAGAGAGGAAAGTGGCAAGAGGAGATGGGGAGAAACAGGGTAGGGTAAACTATCTTATGTAGAAGAAGCAAGGGGAAGTGGTTGCAAGGGAGGGGAAGAATGGAAGGCAAAAAGGCAAAACCACATTCTCATTGAATTTGGTTCAGGGAGAGAATGACATACATACTAAATGGGATATCTCAACCTACAGTAGAACAGGGGGAAGGGGGATGAGAGGAGGGATGATTGATGGGAGGGCATCCTTGGGGGGAAGGGGAGGTTGGAAGTACCCACTATAGAAGAGGGACAGGATCAAACAGGAAATGGACCAGGTCAGGGGTGGGATGAGTGGGAGGGAATTATAAGCAGCCTTGTACAATATATCTACTATGATAATGTTTTGCATAGCTAGACATGTACAACATATACTGAATTACTTATCTTCCCAGAGGGAATGGGTGACAAGGGAAGAAGGAAATGGATCTGAAATTCAAGGTCTTAAGATTAAATGTTTCAAATATATATAAAAAATAAAAAAATAATGAATATGGATAAAAAAAAAAAGCTCATTGCTCTCAGACTTTTGGGACACACCAGGTATAGATGACTTTTCATTTTGAAGATAAAGAACCAGTGCCACTCTGTAGCTTCTTTTTCCTTGGTGATGTTTATATTCACAACATTTTTTCTTGATAGACTCAGTAAAAACTTGTTGGTTACCTGTCCTTGACCACACTTTAATGAAAATGCTTTAAATTACAATTTAGCTGATAAATCTGTTTTCTACCCTCAGACTTTTGTGCAGTTAGCAATTTATTGCTGATGTCGCATTAGCATAGCTTTTTTTTCCATCTGATTGATCAGAAATGGGTAGGAAACATTTTTAAAAGGCATTTGATTGCACTCATCAAAGTGAGAATTTCCCTTCTTGCAAAATCACAGGCCTATTTGAAATCTGCTATTGACGGTAATCCGTTTCTTGTGTGCTTACTTATTTGATTCTCAAATTCACATGCAATTTCACATTTTATTTGTTCTATTTGCCACACTTTGGTGATGTGGTTATTGCTATACATCTTCTTAGTGTTTAATTCACCTTGATGTGTGCTGAGAAAAGTGGAGCTAAACAGTATCTGTAGCATTTCTCTTTTAGCAGTAGGAAAACTCAACAGGGTTATTAAACCAGACCTCTTTGAGTGACTTCTTCATGTACCCATAAAATGGTAGCCACTCTTCCAATCCTAACCTTGAAAGTGAATTTTTCTTTCCTCTCATAACAATTCCCTTACATACAAAATATGCACAGTTCAGAATTGGCCAAATAATTGGATTTATCAAATTTCCCATAACATTTTCTTTGGAAATATGACTATTTTAGGGTAAGAAGAAAATGAAATATCTGAAAAAGTAGTACCTACGAAATATAGTTCTCATTGTGTGCACCTGGGCAAATAACCTTATTTATCTTCAGTTTCTTCATCTTTAAAATGGGAGGCATGGAAGCATAGATTGAGAGCTGGAAGGGATGTCAGAGATTATCTAGTCTAACTTGCTCTTCTTTTTTTTTAAAGCAATTGGGGTTAAGTAACTTGCTCAAGGTTACACGGCTAGTCATTATTTATGCGTGGGTGCTCATTTTCTGAGGCCGGATCTGATCTCGGTTCATCCAAACTCCGAGGCCGGAGCTCTTACTCACTGCGCCACCTAGCCGCCCCTTTAGGGCAATTGGGGTTAAGTAACTTGCCCAAGGTTACACGGCTAGGTTTTTGTTTGTAACTTGCTCTTCTTACAGATGCCCAGAGTGACTTGTCCAAAAGTCACCCAGGAAAGTGGCAGAGTTTTGATTCAAATCTTAGACCCCTCAATCCAAGTTCAGCCCCTCTTTCCACAGTGTCATTCTTCCTTCCAGTTATAAAAGCAAGCATTGCTAATGATAGCAAGCATTTATGATAACCACAAGCATTTATATAGCACTATAGTATTCTCAAACTACATTAGAAAATATATCACTTAACCATCACAACAAGACTATAAGGAAGGTGTTATCATTCCCCCCAGTTTACAGAAAAAGGAAACTAAGACTGAGAGGTTAAGTGACTTTCCCAGAACCACATAGCTAGTAAATGTCTGAGGCAGGGTTTGAATTCAAGTTTTCTTGACTCCAAGTCACCCACTCTATCCATGGGCCAACTAGCTGCCTATAAAATGTTTAGTCCTTACCCTTAGAGCTGTCTGCAGAAGTGATATAAGAAACATAGAGTGCTTTGCAAATCTTATAGTGCTTTATGAATAGTTGGGATTATGATGGCCATTATTTTGACAAATCTGCAGAGAGGCATGTGCTCATAAGGTGCATACGAAACAAGAATGAGGGTCTCACATATCCCCGCACACATCTGAATCCCAGCTCTGCTACTTACAACCTGCCTGACTGTGGACAAATCATTTCAATTCTTTGGACCTCCATTTCCTCATCTCTAAAATAGGGGTGTTGGCCCAGGATCATAGGATTTCGAATTAGAAAGATCCTTGTATGTTATCTAGTGCTGAGGGAAAAGCACTAGATTTGGAGACTTGGTTTAGAATTCTAGCTTTGTTACTTAATGAGATAACATATGTAACTGTTCTTCAAAACCCAAAAGTGATATATAAATGGTAGTAATTGTTATTATTATTATTACCTGAATGACTTTGGATAAAACATTTAACCTCTTAAACCTCCATTTGGTTATCAATAAAATGAGACATGGAACCAAATGTCCCTTCTTGCTTTAAATCCCAAGAGCCCAATCTGATATTCTCATTTTATAGATAAGGAAACAGAAGCCCATAGGTGTTAAATGACTTATCCAAGGTCAAGCATATAGTAAATAACAGTTGGGAATAATTTATGGGTGGGAATGCTGTATGTTTGAGACACCCATTTTTATTTATCCTATGAAATCTACCTCAAGCAGTTGTATTCATGTATTATTATTGTAAGGAAATAAGTTGTGTATGTAAAGATCATTTCTTACCCATGCATCACCTCTAACCTTTTGTGTAAAATGTCTTTTACATTAGCATAAATATTAAGCAGATGCCATTTATGCTATATATAGAGCTGCCTTCAGCTAATCAGTTTTTCATGCATTTAAATAGGAATATTAGAATGATGGTAATTACTTCAGTTTTCCATGAGTGATCCATCAAGACATTGACTTTCCTCTCTAGATGGGGGTGTGCAGTATAACTAGGACACAGTTAAATTATTAGCTGTCCTGGGATATCTTTGGTGGGTTTTTCTATGGCATTTATTCATTCACATGTTTAAGTCCATTATCTTTCTCATAAAAAAAATGCAAATGGTACTTTACAAAGACTTTGTGAATCTGGATAAGCGTAGATGCAGAAAAACTATCACAAAGAAATCTCTTATGAATAAGACCTCTTATCTAAAATGTACAAGTGTGGGACTAGGCACTTGGTGTATTTTTGTTCTCACTAATTCAGCATGAAAAATCTGAAATCCAAATGTGGAGTTCACACTTTAGCATAGCTTTGTTGTTTCACATTGAATGTAGGCTGGGGTAGCCAACCATTTTTTTAAACTGCCTTTTCCAGCTGACAAGCTTCCCATGCTTTCAAGGGACAGCTTTTTTCCCTTGCACAAATAAACCAAGATGATATGGGAAAGCATTTGTTTTCCTGAGAGAAAAGCTCTAAGACCTCTATTCCCTGTACATTTTTGTCAGAAGAATCTTCATGTATTTCACTGAATAAACTATCTTCGTCACAATATTACGTTAGATGCTTATCATTCTCAATAACCTGTCTATCTTGGTGGCATAGGGTAGTATGAGACTCATTCATTGGTATACATTGCATCCTAAATACTGCATCTAAATGCTGAGTCCTAATTGCTTAACTGAAGAAGCTTGCATGGCCCTACTAACATATCCCAAATGACTTTGAAAAGTAAATACTTATCATTTTGCTATTTCTTTCTGAAGCTGTGGTTTCTTGCTTTCCATTTGTCTTCCTTACTTCCTTCTACCTTCTTTCCTTCCTTCCTGATGACTTTTTTTTTTCCCACTTGTGGTCTGGATGAACCTATAGTTTAATCAGTGCAGAGAATTTCACATATGGCAATTACCTCCACCAATGAAAATTTGCAACTTATCTCAGAGAGGGTTATCTGGGACACTGAGAAGTGCCAGTATGTGTCAGAGACAGCATTCAAACTTACATTATCCTGACTCCAAGGCCAGTTATCTCATCTATTATGCTGCTCTGGTGAGTTAGTATATTTGACTTTTAGTTCCTAGAAGTTATTCATTGTGAATAAGGGAGGTAGGGGCAGGGGTGATTAGAATGGCTTCACAATGTTTAAGTTACTTATAGAAAGCCTAAACTTCTGAGAAAATGTGATATTAAAATATTCTATGAAATGTCCCCATTTTCTTAGGATTTGGCACCTTTAAAAATTATTACCTTCTGGTTCAGTTTCTGTCTTGAATGGTCTTGGAAATGGGCCTTGCTCATACACATTGCATCAAAAATTTAAGGATCCTGCTGTATATACCTATAAAACTTACTTTTATATTTTTTATTAACTGTATATCAAAGTCTGTCTATTCATCCTTGCACTTTTAGTTGGCCAGATAACCCTTTCTCCCAATCCCTGGATTCCAGAATTTTAACTCTTGTCAACAACAAATGAGTTCAGGGTCTCACAAAACACCAGAGGCATTATTTCCTTATGTGCCTGTGTTTTATACCATCAGCATATTATATAACAACACTTTGAAAAATGTTTAAGTAGAAATTGACTTTCGTTGCCAATATCAAGATTTATTGGTTCAAGAATTATTGATCGAGGCCAAATCTAGGCCATTATTAGAGCTTGAGGATATATAAATCTTTATCAGCTGAACACAAGTCAATATTATTATGCTTCACTTATGCACATCTTCTACCTAACCATATTGGGTTTGCAACAAAATAATGAAATATGAGAGAAACTACTTAGCGAGGTAGTTATGAAGAATTATGTTGAGAACATTTTGTGATGTGCTGTGTCCCTAACCTAAGATAAAGCTAGATGCTTTGTTAGCTCTTAATGGTGCAATTAAGTCAGCCTCAGTAACATAGGGAAGATTTTTTTTTTAATGTTTTGATTCATTTGTCCCAAAATTACAAAGCAAAGAGTCTTTGGATTGGGAAGAATTAGCTTTAAAAAATTTAATCAACTCTCTCATTTTACAGAGATGGAAACTGAGAACTCGAGAGATACTATAATTCCACCAAGGTCAGTAGCAAGGGCAGAAACAGAAACCACATCTCCTGACTCAGACTTGTTTCTCTATCATACTTTCTATATGAAATACAATATGACATTGTGGTTAGAGAGTTGGTCTTGGAACTAGGCGGGGCCAAGTTCAAGCCTGCTTCTGATAACATTCTAGCTATATGTACTTGGGTAGATCACAGTCTCTCAGTCATCTAGGCAAATCTTGAGGACTCTAGTTGCAGAGAAAGTTATAACCTGTACAAGTAGCTAAGAGTTCCTTCTACTCATGAATCCCGGGCCCTGTCAGTATCTCTTTATTGTCCATATATTTCATGGTTCAGTATAGGACATACTGAGTAAATAGGCTTTTGCAGCATTAGAAATTTGTCTGACAAATGAGATTTTTCTAGATCTTCTGTTCTAAACTCTAGCTAGTGAGCAGGCCACAGAGACAAGATTGTAAATAGAGACATTTGCGAATACTGTTGTAGCAAATATCAATGGGAACAATTCATTTTTACCCTTGTGTCCCCAGTGCCTAGCATAACTGGCATATTATAGGAGCTTAATAAATGCTTATCAAATGAAAGACTATCCCTGAAAAAAGTAGATCTCCTACATCCTATTTGGGGTTCTGTCTGTCATATCTTTTAGGAATTGTCCTAATTTTTCTAAAGGGACTGTCATACCAGAGCCCAAAATGCAGATATTTGTTGTCCAGTTATTCGTTTTGTGTGTAATTCTTTGTGACCCCATTTGGAGTTTCCTCAACCAAGATGCTGTAGTGGTTTGCCATTTCATTCTCCAGCTCACTTTTCAGATGAGGAAACTGAGGCAAACAGAGTTAAGTGACTTGTCCAGGGTCACACAGCAAGTAAGTGTCAGAGGCCAGATTTGATCTCGAGAGGAGTCTTCTGACTTCAGGCCTGGCACACTGTGTCTCCTAGCTGCCTCTACTAATCACTAGTAGTAGCTTATGGATATTGATAGAATTAATTTGATACTATGATGGTACAACATAACTTACAAATTAAGATTAATTTCATGATTCATTCTGAATCTCTCTATCATCTTATCTATTATCAAATCTGTTTTTAAAAAAATAATGCTGGTTGGCATAACTTTGTCCTTTGCTTTGGAATTATTTGAAATGACAGATATGTGTATATATACCAAATCTGACATATTTATTCTTAACCAAAGAGGTGTGAAAAAAATTTCTGAAGGTTTTAGTGGACTATGAGGTTAATACAAAACTTTATGTAGCATCTAAGAAATCTAATACAATAAAAGGTTCCATTAACTCAAAAGATTAACCAATCAACAAGTATTTATTAAGTACCTCCTAGGTGTCCAAAAGGCACTATGCCTAGGTGCTTAGGGTACAAATCCAGTATTAGAAATAATCCCTACTCAGAAGAAGCTTACATTCTAATAGGAGAGACAACCACATGGAAATTCAATGGGTAGATAGACAGACACATAGATTAAATGGATGATAGACATCTATAAGTGTGTATATAATTCAGTGTGTATGTGTGTATTTTTATCACACATATGTGTATTGTGATACAAATGCACATGTATATGCTAAATATATATAATGGTATATACATGTTACATATATATTACATATATTATACTATATGCATGCTAGTTATTAATTATATTATCTATCTTCTGTATCAAGAGTATTGTTTACTGTGTGTATACACATATATACATCTCTCTCTTTCTTTCTCTCTCCCCCCCTTCCTCTTTCTCGCTCTTTTTCTATCTCTCTCCCTACCTTTTATTCTTCTCCATGTTGAAGGTCTGCCATTCCCTCAATTGATTCTCATATGGCAGAAACACAAGCTTTTCATCATCCTGGTTGCTATCATCTGGACACTCTTATAGCTCATAATTATCTGTCCTAAGTACAATACTCCAAATATGGTTTGACTACAGCAGAATCCCAAGCTACTTTGTAGTATACATGTATGTATATATATATATATACATATATGTATACAAATACATATATGTGTGTATATATTTGCAACAGAAGATCTACTTAAAATTCTGGAGGCCTTCTGACTTTTAGTACTTATAAATGGAGCCATTGGGCAGCCTGTCATTTATTTCTTGCCTTTGTTAATTCCAATCTTTTTTTCTGGCTATATGTTTTTCTGCTGATTACATTTATAGTGCTTCTCCTACATAATTACTCATTTGTAACATATTGCAGGCTGTTTACACCCACCACATTCCTCTTGTGGTCGGAGAGACTATCATGAATCAGATAATATTAGAAAGAATAATTTAGCCAAATGAGGATGTATATTCCACTTTGTATATCTTGGAAATATTTCTCCAGGCATGTGCTCAAACTTGTAGGAAAATATTTCATAGAATTATAGAACTTAGAATTGAAGGGACCTGACAAAAATTTGCTTTCTTACCCAGCACAGAAATCCTTTATTCTGTATCCTTGGGAGATGATCATTTGGCTTCTCCTTAAATATCTCTAGTGAGAGGGAGCTCACTATCTCATGAGGTATCTGTTCTATCTTTAGATTGATCTAATTACTGGAAAATTCCATCTTATGTTGAGTCAAAACCTTCTTTATTGCAAATTCCACCAATAGTTTGCCTGATGGAATAAAACAGAACAAATTTGATCTTATGTTTTTTGAACCCTTTACCATTCTGGTCACCATTTATTGAATCCTCTCTAATTTAACAAAAATATTCTTAAAGATATGGGACCCAAGATCAAATATCATATTCCAAATGTTGTTGGATCAGGTGGAAATCTAACAGGATTATTACCTGCCTTATTATGGACATTATGTTTTATTGTTTGATGTCCTTGTTTTTAGCGATTCACATTAGCTTATGTTAAGCTTGTGATCAACAGAATTTACTATGAATCAAAATCAAATAAGTATTCTCCATCCTATTCTTATGAAATTTAATTTTTGAACCAAAAGATATCACTTTAGAATTGCCCCTGATAGGTTTGAAGTCGCATTTGTTGTCTGTTGTGATTATTTTGAAAACTGATTCTGTTATCTATGTCATTTGACCCTACAGAATTTATGTCAAATGAAATTTTGATAAACATCTATTTTATTCATTGAAGACATTAAAATGGAATGAGTTCACACATTGCCCCAGAAGACCTAGATTTGGGTCCCATGCCTTTTATAAAATGTATAACTCTGAGTCTGGAGTCAAGAAGATCTGAGTTTTAAATCCAGCCTCAGGGGCTTACTAGTTGTGTGACCCTGGACAAGTCACTTAATCCTATTTGCCTCAATTCCTCATCTGTAAAATGTGGACATACTAGAGAAGTAAATGGCAAACTACTTCAGTATCTTTGCCAAGAAAACAGCATGGGCAAAGCACATGGGGTCACATAGAGTTTGAAACAACTGAATGACTGAACAATGACACAAACTCTGGGCCTCAGTTTCCTACCTAAAGGGGGGGTGGTTCATAGGATTCTAGAGAATATACCTAAGATATCATGTAATTCAGTTCCCTTATTTTACAGATAAGAAAACTGAGGACCAAAGACATTAAATATTATTTGATGAACTCTAATGATATTTCCAGTTCAAAGAGATGATAAATCTGTTATGATTATTGAATAGAACAGACACAAGGACAGAGCCTGATATCATTCCAGTAACATCCTCACTCATACACTAAGTCCTATTTAGGTAGTCAAAGGGGAAAGAAAACAGGCATTTATTAAGTACCTGTTATATGTCAGACAGTGTGCTAAGCTCTTTACAAATATCTCGCTTTGTCCTCAAAACCCTGTGAGGTAGATGCCATTGTTATTCCCATTTTATAGTTGAGGAAATTGAGGTAGATAGAGGTTAAGAGGTGACTTACCCAGGGTCACACAGCTAATGTCCATGGCTGGATTTGAACTCAGGTCTTTCTGACTCCAAGTCCAACACTCTATCCACTGTGTCGCCTAGATACCATCTCATAGCCTGGCACAATGTCTTACACATCATAGGCCCTTAATGCTTCTTGAATTGAATTAACCAATTTGTTGAGAAATTAATCAATAGTGCTATCATCTTGTCTGTATTTCATTTATCTTGTTCACACAGATATCATGAGACAGTATCAAATGCTGGACCATAATAACAGGGACTTCAATACAATATAAAATTATTTCTTACTGGTTCTGAGCTGTCAGAAAACAAATACCACATTGATTATGGGGGAATCTTGATTAATTGACGTACTAATGCTATAAAACTCTGACTATTTGGTCTGAGCATTACTTTGATTTGCTTCCTATCGACAGCCCAATTAGTTTGAAGTTTGAAGTAAATGGGATTGCTATCAGAACTTTTTACTTCAAGTAGCACCAATGAGGCAAGGATTTATGACAGTAGATAGAGTGCTAGGCCTGAAGTAAGGGAGACTCAGCTTCCTGACTTCAAATATGACCTCAGACACTTACTAGCTGTGTGACCCTGGGCAAGTCACTTAACCCTATTTGCCTCAGTTACTCATCTATCAAATGAGCTAGAGAAGGAAATGGCAAACCACTCTGGTATCCTTCCTGAGAAAACCCCACATGAGGTTGTGAAAACTCAGACGTGACTGGAGCAACTGAACACCAACAATCATTTGTTTTTCTCCAGCATATATTCTTGACAGTTATACTGGAGTGAATTGCAGCATGATAAAAATTAATTGGATGCACTTAGGGTGCTTAAAAACTTCCAGGGGATTGAAGGCAAAAGCCAGAACTGGGGGAGGAAAAACAATCCTTATGAGGGAATATAAAAAGTGAAAATATAGGGGCAGCTAGGTGGCACAGTGAATAGAGCACCAGCCCTGGAGTCAGGGGGACCTGAGTTCAAATTTGACCTCAGACACTTAATGCAAAACTAGTCATGTGACCTTGGGCAAGTCACTTAACCCCAATTGCTCTACCTTCCCCTCTCCAAAAAGCAAAAAATAAAAAAGTTGAAAAATAATTTGTATTTTTTAATAAGAAAGTTATAGCTTATGGTAGATAATACAGAGGGGGAAAATTTTTTGGAAGTAATTATTTAGCAAGTTCAGATGATGAGTGCAGGCCCAGGGAGGCTGCTAGCTGACACACACATTCCCAGTGTCTCACAATTGATGTTAATCTCTGGGTCTAGTACCTAATAACCTCTAAAGACTGTGGCTGTGAAATTTATAAAAAGGCAGCTCTCATAGCTGTATTTTCAGTTCAAATCATAAGTAATATTTTTTTGCTTTTAAAAAGAAAGATAGGTTTTTTTCTCTTTTGAGGTAATTTTTGGAGAATGGGTCCATACATTGGAAAGTGACACCATCAAGACAAAAATAACTAACTTATATAGTTGTGAAAACTAAAAATCTTCTGTCATACCTCATGCTTTTATGGTCTAAAGTTTAATGTTTTTCTATAACTTCTTAAATACCTTGTGGCATCAATATAGCACTCTCATAGACTCAAGGAATGTTAGAAATGGAAGGGACCTTATAAATCATCTGGTTGACTCACAAATTATAGATGAGGAAACTTTCTCACAGAGGGTAAGTGATTTATTTTAGATCATACATCTTCATAGAACTGGGCCTAGAAATTTTGTTGTTTTTTTTTTTGCTTTAACTTTTGGGATCTCATAGTAGTTTAGTAGAATATAAGCTCCCTAAAGGCAAAGCTGGTTTTTCATATTGTTTTTGTCCTTGTGCATAGTACAATGTCTTACAAATACTAGGTGCTTAATAAATGCTTATTCGATGGGAATTCATTGAATTTCATTTAGGGGCTGAGTATGTTGAACCTGTTTCTTCCTTAGGTACTTGTTCCTTCACACTAGAATGCAAGGACAGGGAAGATGGTATATTACTTAAGTCCTCTACAGGAGTATATATGTTCTACTCTATATATATAGTAGATGTTGATAACAGGATTTACTATTTTCTGTTTTCTAGCATTATAATCATGAATACAGCAGTATATCCCTTTACCTCTTTTAATCAATCACAGTAATCACATCATTAGTATCTGAAGTAATAGAGATTAATCCCCAAACTGAAGTGTTAGGCTTTAATTGGAGTTTTATCACTAATTTGTTGTATGACCTTGTGCAAGTTACTGGAACAGCTCAATGTGTTTCCTCATTCCTTAAATGGAAATAATGATAAAAGCTCTTATACACATTTTATGAAGTTCTAAAGAGAAGGTGATATGGGAAACCCACTGACAAATACAAAGAAACATGTGAATACAAAAGGCTATTATTTGTTAAAAGTTCAGTTATATGAAATATAGCCTACTTTTAGATTTTGTTTTTTCTTTCCCTTAAACTTCTGATCTTTGCTTAGTAGTTATCCAGAACTTTGTGGCAAAGAATTGGAAATTGAAGGAATGCCCATCAATTGGGGAATGGCTTAACAAGTTGTGATATTTAAATGTAATGGAATACTATTGTGCTATAAGGAAAGATGAGCAGGCAGACTTCAGAAAAAAACCTGGGAAGATTTTATGAACTGATGCTGAGGGAGGAGAACAGAACCAGAACATTGTACACAGTAACAGACACATTGTGTGATGACTAGCTTTAATAGACTTGGCTCTTCTCAGCAATGCAAGGTTCTAAGACAACTCCAAAAGGCACATGATGGAAAGTATTATCCACATCCAGAAAGTCTGAATGCACATTGAAGCATACTATTTGCTCTCTCTCTTTTTTGCTTTGTTTTGTTTTGTTTCTTCTTTCTTGTGGTTCATTCCATTGGTCATAACTCTTCTTTACAATATGACTAATGTAAAAATATGGTTAATATGAATGTATATGTAGAGCCTATATCAGATTTCATGCTGTCTTAGGGAGGGAAGGGGAGAAAATTTAAAAACTCAAAAACTTGTGGAACAAAATGTTATAAACTAAAAATAAATAAATTTTTGAAAAGAAAAAGAACTTTTGTGAGTTGATTGCTATATCTAGTTCATCTTGGCTTCATTCATTCAAGGGTAAGCATTTCACTGGCTGGGATATTTGTAAGGAAAGAAAAATAGAGGAGAGAGGAGAGAGAAACAGAGAGAGAGAGAGAGAGAAAGAGAGAGAGAGAGACAGAGAGAGACAGAGAGAGAGAGAGAGAGAGAGAGAGAGAGAGAGAGAGAGAGACAGAGACAGAGACAGAGAGAGAGAGACAGAGACAGAGAGAGACAGAGACAGAAAGAGAGAGAGACACAGAGAGACAGAGAGAGAGACAGAGAGAGAGGTCCCTTCACTGAAGTCATAAAGTCTTATTTTTGATACCATATCCAGGTATAGAAATGTTCTGTGTTCTTGGTCCACTAGAACATTTGTTAGGTTTTGACAAATTAGAAAGGCTTTTAATTTGGGAATATTGTGATCTATCATCCAAATATCAACCTCCCTAAATTTCAAGAGATGCAATACTAGGCAACTGGCTCCCAGATGATTTTTTTGTCAACTATAGCAACTTACCAAGACCTTCTATCAAGGCATAGAAGATTTATGATCTTTGTTGTTGGAGTGATCACTCACACCAAAGAAACAAAGAACCTTGAGGCATTAAAAGAAAAGGACCTGTGTATGTAGGCAGGGATGGTTTTGAAAATTGTGCCTAGCATAGCATTTCTCTTTTATATTGGTACCTTTTGTTTTTGCATCACCTTCAGTTTCAGCTTCCTATAACAAAGACAATATTAAGTTCAGTAAAACCAACTACTGGCCATATATGCCAGTACTTGCCATATTTCATACCCATGGTCTGTCACCTCTGTAATGAAGGGAAAAGGGGGACATAACATTTTATTGATGGGTTTTGAGCACACTATTGTTGCTTGACAAATAAAATTATGAAAGCTTTTCTTTCAGAAGCTATAGAAAATTATTTTCTATCCTAAAACCTTTGAAATCATTGTTTAGCTACTCAGAATATGGTAAAGTAAAAAGACTACCAGGAGGTTGTCTTAAATTGTGGTATGTTAATAGAATGGAATGTTATTCTACCATAAAGTCGAGGGAAAAGTTGGAATTGTGGACTAGACCTATGATTTTATTGTTATAGGGAACTGCTGGGTAAAAGGATCTTCTCTAGCAATACTCTCAGCACCTTCTCTGAAATTTGTGGTCTTAGAGAGTGGCCTAGCTCAGTGCGAGATTAAGCGATCTGGTCAGGGTCATACAGTCTGTATGTGTCAGAGGTGAAACCTGAACTCAGGAACTTCTTAGCTTCAAAGTCAACTCTTTATCCACTGTCTGGTATTGTACCATAAGAAATAGGGGCGGCTAGGTGGCGCAGTGAGTAGAGTGTCAGCCCTGGAGTCAGAAGGACCTGAGTTCGGATCCAGCCTCAGACACTTAACACACACACACAAACAAAAACCTAGCCATGTGACCTTGGGCAAGTTACTTAACCCCAATTTCCCTCCCAAAAAAAAGAAAAGAAAAGAAATACTGAATCAGAAGAATTCAGAGAAATGCCTTCTAAATGCTTGTTGACTGACTTGTGAATTAATGCATTCTGACATAAGCAGAACCAGGTAAGCAATATACACAATGATTACAGTAATATAAGTGGAAACAACAATAAAACAAAGTCCAACAGTAAAATTATAATGACTGATTTTTGCCTTGAGAAGAGAAAAAGTAATACACATCACTCCTTTCAACTAGAAAGGAAGTGGACTAGGGATGTGAAATGTTATGGACCATCAGATTAAATTGCTGCAGATTAAATTGGTTGGCTTTGCTTAAATACTTTGTTCTTTCTATCAAGAGAAGGCTCACAGGAGGAAACAGAAGTAGTAAGGGTACATGTAGATAGGACTATGATTTTAAAACAAAAGGCATTCATATATTTTTAAAAGAGTCCTGGATTTAATGTCATTCAGACCTAGGCACAAATCTTGCTTCTGACAGTTCCCAGATCTGTGATCACAGATAAGTCATTTAATCTCTGAACTTCAGTTTCATTATTTTTAAAATGGGAATCATGATGATGATAATATTAACTTCCAAAGGCTGTTGTGAGAATAAAGATAAATAATATATAAATCATTTTCACAAGTTATCTATTATTACCCTTTTGTCAGGAAAGCATAGATTTGCTTTGCAAAAGCAAAATTAGATTTTAAAAATGTCTTTGTGAAAACATCTTGAAAATGCCCTCTTATAATTCTCTTTGTCTACTAAAGTTCATTTTCAAATAGTAAAAACCTGATTGTGTTGCTGTAAAACTTACTATATAGCTTTAATATCATATAGGGAGTCCACTAGAATTTGAATTTTCTCTATGAAATTCCTATGATATGCTTCAGAATCTCTCCCCCAAACACCTTATTGCTGAGTCATTGGTTCTTTAATAAATCTTGAGAGTTGTGATCAAATTTTCTAAAATATTGTTCTTAATAAAATCTTTCCAATAAACTTTCCAATAAAACTTTCCATGTTGCCCTCAACATGCCAGAAGCTTTGTAAACATTGGAGTACTTGAGTAACTGAGTTCCCATTTCTTCCTCTGAATATAGAGGGAAAGTTAAAGGAAAGCACTTACTTAATACCCTTTAGAAACCACAACTGGAAGTGTTCTTCTTATCTAAATGAATGAAAAGACTAAAATCTCTTCAGTATAAGGCCAGACCCATCTCTACAACAGGATTCAGCATATTAGGGGAAAACATTGCTTGGATGAAAAACAGAAGGAAATTAATAATAGCTGGCTATGATAAGCTATTGTCACCAAAGCTTTGCAAACCAAATCTGTTCATCTAAAGCCAATATCACTGAGAGGTTCAGTTACTCTTGCTTTACTGAGCATGAAATGGGATTGAAAGACAGTATGAAATGGATTATTAAACTTGAAGATATGATGTCTTGTGATCTTACTCATCAAATCCCCTTCCTCTGCGTATATGGAATCACATAGAATGCTGTCAAAAGATACAGTCCTTTATATAGAACTTAACCCTCTAAAATGTTGCCATTAAAATTCTTTGTCTTTTATGAGAAATTGAATGGTAGCCCCTCAAGTAGATTATTACTGCTCTGCAGTTGCTTCCATCCCATTTCCACATATAGTAATGACTATATGGGAAGAAAATGCTTAAACAATAAACTACTTGAGAAACTCAGTTTTTCATGAAGACTTTTGCCTATCTAGTGCAAAACAAAATAATTTAAAAAAAACCTTTTACTAGATCTCGTTCTCCCTTCCAGCAACCATGCTTTATGTTACCTTCCCTTTAGCATTACATTTCTTGAAAGATTCTAGACCAGAAAGAGACTTGAAAATCATTTTACAGATGAAAAAACTGGAAGTCAGATAGATTGAGTAATTTTCTTAGGGACACACAACTAGTTAACAGCAGAGCTAAAGTCTCAAACGTATATATATATATATGTGTGTGTGTGTGTGTGTGTGTGTGTGTGTGTGTGTATGTATATGTATATGCATATGTATATGTATATATGAGTATGTGTGTATGTGTATATGTATATGTATGTGTGTATGTTTATATGTATGTGTGTATGTGTATATGTATATGTATATGTATATGTATATGTATATGTATAGCCCAGCTTCAGTAGCTTTACCCACAGAGATTTAGATACTGTTAGTCTCTCTTTAACAAGCCATAGGATCTCGTATGTCTGGTAGTTTGTTGTTCTTAAGAAGATATTACTTACCATGACCAAAGAGAGAATAAATAAGATAAACATGAAGAAAACATCTTTCCTGAGAGAACTATCTTAAATCTTATCTTTCAAAGAAACATTATAAAGAAAATTCTCGAAGGGCTTTGAGTGTTATCTTGGGGAAAAAAAACAGAATGGTGGGTCTGTATTTCAGAAATGGAGAGAAGTCAAGAGTGGTTATGATAGTGACTCTGGCTGTAATCCTTTTCATAGCTAAAAAATGAAAAATAATAATTTATGAATTTGTTTTATTATTTTTTACTCTATTAATCAGTAGAATAGTAACTTTTGTTTCTAGGCAGGGAAAATTAGACTCTTTAATAGAGATATATGATCTACTACTATTGAGAACATAAGTTTTTATGGTATACTAAATAAGTGGAATAGCCAAGATTCAAACTCAAGTCTTCTGACTCCAGATCTAGCATACATCCCATTGAAACATTCACTCAGATGATTTCCATATCTATATCTCTAGGCCTAACCATGACATCAACATTTTTAACTAGCTACTGGACATGCCCATCTGGATGTTCCACCTATACCTCCAACTCATTGCATCCCTAACTGAACTTGTCATCTCTCCTCCAAGATCTACTGTTACTCTTGAGCTTCTTGTTTCTGAAAATGGAGCCATCATCTTCATTTTCACATAGTCTTGAAAATTGGTGTAATCTTTGATTCATAGAATAGAAGAGACTCATAGGATCAGAAGGGTCTTTTGGAGTTATTTGTTCTAACATTCCTATTCAAGAATCCCCCCTTTTTTTTAAAGATCCCTGACAGGTATATATCCAACCTCTGTTCAAATACTTCAAATAACAGCAAGATCACTGTTTCAAGTGTAGCTCATTCTATTTGTTTCTAGAAATAGAGAAGACTTTAGACATCACCTACTCTAACATTTTTTTTTCATCACAACAGAGGAAAAATATTTTATTAGGTTACTTTTGGACATTTGACAGGAAAATAGTATGTCATTTAATCAAAATAAATTTGACATAAAATATATTAACTACAAAATATGCTTTAGAAATTTTGCACCAGGTCCTCAAACAGAAAACTGGTCAAGAAGTAACAATTTTCATTGAAAATATTTAGTCAAGTGGTCATGACAACTATCATACTATAACTATAGACCCTGTAGTCTTACTTCTAAAAAATATAAGTGAAGGCAAAAACTAAATCAGCCTTAGCTGGTCCTTTTAAAACCCACCCTTTCTATAACTATACATTTCTACTTCACTTCAATTTGCCCAGTGGATTATATCAACAGCATTAGGATGGAGCAATGTGCCCAAAACCAGGTTCTTCCATGCAAGTTATAGCATTCTTCTGGTAGAACTCCACCTTCAAATGGTTAACTCTCACGTGCTCTCTGTTCATCTCTTCCACAGGCTTATATATCTGTCTTCCATAAATAGAAGATGTCAATACTCCAACAGGTCTTGCCCATTCCTCCTCGTTAACTTTGAGTCCTACACTTTTTGCATGTTCGCGATCATCTCGATGCAATTTTTGATTGTAATCCAGAGGTCTTTTAAAAATGCAATCAAATATGGAAACAACTCCTGTCTAGTTCAGGGGAAAAAGGTCAGCACCCCAAACTTCAGAGTTACAGAACTTACAGATCAAACAGACAGGCTTCCAAACTGTCCCACCATTATATCAATACCAAATCACAGTTACCAGAGAGGGAAGCATCAACATCTGGGTTTTCAAAGCCGGGGGGCTCTCAACAACGGCTTCCCAGAGTCTCATCTGGTCACATCACACAACACTTCTCAAAGTGAGCCCCCACCTACTCTAACATTTTGCCCCATAAAAGAATCCTCTCAATGGTATCCCTAACAAATGGTTATCTAGCCTCTACCTGAACACTTCCAGTGGCAAAGAACCTCAAAATCCACTCTAGTCACCCCATACTGCCTTAACATAATAAATAAGACATTTTATTCATACTAGAGCACTAGGTTTGGAATCAAGAAGAATAACCTTTATGAGTTCAAATGTAACCTCAGATACTCACCAGATATGTGACCCTGGGCAAGTCACTTTACTCTGTCTCAGTTTCTTCATCTGTAAAATGAACTGGAGAAGAAAATGGCAAACTACTCCATTATCTTTGCCAAGAAAACCCCTTATGAAGTCACTAAAAGTCATATATGACTGAACAACAACAATAAATCATTTACATACATAATTAACATTATAAGTATATGTTCCTACACTTAAATGTATTTTAAAATTACTGAACTACTTTTTAAATGTTTTATTTTTCTATCTTTGTTTCATAAATAATATATGTTTCTCTTCTATTCCTCTCAGTATGAAGCCAATGCAGTATAACTTGTGCCTTAGTTTATGTTTCTGTAAAGACATTAAACAGTTAAGTTTCATTTATCCAGAATTCAATGCGTCAAAATGCTCTAATAACTGGAATGTTTTTACATTCCTATTCAGTAGTGAAGAATGACTGTGTTGCTCTGAAACACTGCAATATCCTAAGTGCCTTTAGAGTTAATTGTATTTTATGTTAATTCTTTAGGAAAGTGTAACCTTTTTGATTCATATGGTAACTCATTTAAAGAGATGTTCAATTAACCATATTGTTATATTCTTCAACCTCTCTGGATAAATGGAAGGAAGGAAGGGGGAAAAAAGGAAGGAAGGAAAGAAGGAAGGAAGGAAGGAAAGAAGGAAGGAGAGAAGGAAGGAAGGAAGAGAGGAAGGAGAGAGAGGAAAAGAAAGAGAAAGGAAGGAAGGAAGGAGGATGAAAAGAAGGAAGGAAGGAAGGAGGGAGAGGAAAGGAAAGAGAAAGGAAGGAAGGAAGAAAGGAAGGAGAGAGGAAAAGAAAGAGGAAGGAAGAAAGGAAGGAAGGAAGGAGGGAAGGAAGGAAAGAAGGAAGAGAAGGAGGGAGGAGGGAAGGAAGAAAGGGAGGGAGGGAGGGAGGAGGGAAGGAAGTGCTTAGGTCAGGTGTTATGCTAAGCACTTTACAAATATGATCTGATTTGACCCCCATAACAACCCTGGAAGGCTGGTGCTATTATTATCTCCATTTTACTTTTGAGGACACTGTGGCAGAGGTTAAGTGACTTGCTCAAGGTCACACAACTAGTAGTGTGGGAGGCTGGATTTGAATTCATGTGTTCCTGACTCCTAACCCAGAGCTTTACCTACTGTGCCACGTAGCTGTCCCAATGGCAAAGCAGCAATGGGCAACCCCACGTTGATCTAAATACAAGCAAAAAAGAAAGAATGTCCCTACACTCAAAGGTCTTCCAGTCTTATGGGGAAAGATAGCACACAACATGGAGCTGAAAGGTGGAGCCAAGAGGAAGGAGGGGGGGAAGGCACCCTGCATGAGGCATGGTTTTGAACTTTGAAAGCCAGGGCAAGGTTGGGAGGGGAACCAAGGTTTGCCTTGTCCCCTTAACAGAATGGAGGCTCCAGAAGGGACTCACCAATTAAAGAAAGGGTGAGCCTTACAGAAGAATATTCCGGGTTGAGATAGCAACAGGGATAGTTGGATGTAGTCAGGTTTGGATACCTTTCAAGGGTACATTTACAGCCCAAGGAATCCATGGAACCAACTTGATTATGACAGGAGAAGCTTTTACAATCTCCTATGTACAGGAAATTATAATTTCAAGATTAAGAAAGACACTTGGGATTTCATTTGAGATTTTGTGTATACCATATTGGGGCATTTGACGAAAAGGCCCAAGGAAAATACAATGAATGAAAGATACCATGTTGCTTTCCAAAACTCAAGAGAAAAATTCTACTAAAAACAAGCAAAACCTAACAAGTCCATATCTACATTTTTTCCTCTTAGAAGATCCTAAGCAAGTAATACTCAAGAGAATTAAGTCAGAAAGCGTTATCATCAGCCTCACTATGTATGTGTGTATTTTGGCAACTGTGACTGGCAGATTGAGCATGTCCAAAGAAGAAGAGGCAATTAAGAAGAAGGGAAAGCGGAAACTGCAATGTGGTGATGTCGTCTGTTTACAGAAAGATTTATGTACGGCTTTTCTCAGAAATGCTTCTCTGTTTATTCATGCAAAGCCTGTCACGGTTATCCAATTAGCCTCTGAGATCTTTCAGACTCATCAGCTAGAGTGAAATTCTAGTTGTGAAATTTGTGAATTTTGATGAACCATCTATAAAGTAACAAGAGAAAAGTACACTAATGAAAGAAATGCCTTCGATTGCTCATTTAAAAATGGTTCCAAGAACAACGTTAAAGGCCCAATTTTATCCTTCTTTAACTGAACTTCTAGAGGTCAAAAGAAAAACAAGAAATAGTTGTTAGTAGTTGAGCATCAGAGTTAGAATATGATTTCTATGCCTATTGAGGTCATGGATTTAGAGCTTTTGGGAACCTTTGAAATCAAACCTCCTCACTTTACAGATTCAAAACAAAACAAAACAAAACCCTAAGACTCAGATAGGTGACTTCCCCAAGGTCACAGACAATAAATGGTTGGATTAGGATTCAAACCCACTTCTGTTGACTTGAATTTCAGTACCCTTTCTTCTGTGCCAGCCTGATTGTAAAGAAATGAAGAAAATTGGAACATTAATCCGTAAATGTGATGATGAAGTAAATGTCATGCTTAGAGCTGGTAGTAATCTAGATCACCAGGGTGTTGAGACTCTGTTCTAAGAAAGCCTCCACAGCTCTTCACACGAATTCCTGTAATGAGCTGAAGCATAAACCTAATGACCTGGAAATATTTGTGCCTGACTGAAGTCAGCAGGAGGCACCTAGGGATCCAGGAAATGGAGAGGACACAGTGTACCTACTTCCAAAGCTGATGAATGAGTCCTGTGACTTTTGAGGATGCATAAGTTAAAGTGATGCTAATTTAGCACAGTTTGGAAATCCCCATAGACCATCGTGTATTTTTATATGAAGAGGTTTTTTTCCCCCCTTGGGGATAGAGAAGAAGAAAAACTTTGGTATTCAAAAATAATTCTTCCCATTGTTCCTAATGACATTTTTGTGAAATTAGAAATATGTGTCTTGGGGCGGCTAGGTGGCGCAGTGAATAGAGCGCCGGCCCTGGAATCAGAAGGACCTGAGTTCGGAGCTGGCCTCAGACACTTAATCCACACAAACAAAAACCTAGCCGTGTAACCTTGGGCAAGTTACTTAACCCCAATTGCCCTAAAGGGGCGGCTAAGTGGCACAGTGAGTAAGAGTACCGGCCTCGGAGTTTGGATGACCAGAGATCAGATCCGGCCTCAGAAAATGAGCACCCACGCATAAATAATGACTAGCCGTGTAACCTTGAGCAAGTTACTTAACCCCAATTGCTTTAAAAAAAAAAAAAGAAATATGTGTCTTATATCTGTGGAAATACTCTCTTAATCGACTATAGAAGCACTTTTTTGTTTTACATTCCCTGAGAGAATTTGTACATTTTTTCATTGCTAAGCACCTTACTGTTTGTTTTTGTTTGTTTGGGATTTTTTTGTTTTGTTTGTTTTTGTTTTTACCAATACTGTGGCTATCTGTTCAGAGAACTTGTTTTGTCTAACATAGTAGTTTCCTTATAAGCTGACCTCAAAATAAAATGATATAGACTTTTTTTTGGGGGGGGGAAGAGATTTCCTCATAAACAGACTTGTCTAAATCACTATCCTATTCAATCACTTTCAAACATGGGCCCTCTGTTCCTTATGCAGAGCACTTCATCTCTGGCCTTCATGCCTATGCCTTTCCATTGACCATCTGTCATGAGTGGAATGTGCTCCCTGTTTACCTCTACCTCACAAAATATCTTTCTTCCTTTAAGGTATTTTTCATGCAACACCTCCTACATGAAACCTTTCCTGATTCCACCCTATGCTAATGTCCCCCCCCTATACAACTAAATCATGTTTGTTTTCCTTATTTTTAGTCTCTAGATGCACATATTATTATTGTTCAGTTGTGTCTGAATTTGCGGAACCCCATGGACCATAGCATACCAGTGTTGTCCTTGAGATTTTCTTGGCAAAGATACTAAAACGATTTGCCATTTTCTTGTCTAGTGGATTAAGGCAAACTGAGTTTAAGTGACTTCCCAGAATCACACAGTGTCTGAGGTCACATTTGATTTCAGTTCTCTCTGCCTCCAGGCGCACTGCTTTATTCACTGAGCCACCTCAATGCTTCCACATGCGTGTATATGAACATGTCATGTAAATACACATATGATAATATCTACCACTAAAGTGTAAGCTCCATGAGAGTAGAAATTGTTTCTTTATAGTTGTATTCTTAGTGCCTATGATAATGCATGTAGTATGCTGTCATAGAGTGGTATGGTGCTTAATAAATGCATATTGATTGATTTATCAGTCTAGGCACTCCTCTTACTATTACACTTCAGAGCCTTGCCTTGTCATTATACACAGTCTTTGTGACTTGCTAGAATCAAAATCAATTCATCACCTGCTGGCCAATCTCCTAAGGAAGAGCTTCTCCCAATTTAGCAAGGTTAGTCCTACAGTAGAATATACATTTCTTATCACTACATGCCCATACAAGTGCTATACCTGTTTTGTCCTCCCATTGGCAGAGCCTACCACAACCCAGGGCAGCCTCCATGTAATGAGGAGAGACCAGAATAGAACTTTACTGGAGGATACCTTCCCTAATGCTACAAAAAGAATGTTTCCAGTTCCCTATCAATTGTTTTACCATATAAATGAACTAGCCCAAATAAGACAGATAACAAAGATAAGAACAACCTAGCTTAATAGTTTTAAAGTTTGCAAAACACCATATATGTATGTGTGTGTGTGTGCGTGTATGTGTGTGTGTGTGTGTGTGTGAACTCATTTAGTCCTTAAAACAACCCTGTAAAGTAGGTGCTATTATATTATCCTCACTTTACACATGAAGAAGCTAACCTGAGAGCAGGTAAATGAGTTGTTCAGGTTCACATAACCAGTCAGTGTCTGAAGTCGTATTTGAACTCCAGAAATTTAGCTACTACCTCACCTAGCCACCTATTTCCAATTTACATTTCTAGTTGAACTCAAAATCCTGGTAGAGTCTGCCTTCTACTATATCTATCTCCTTATTTTAACTAGCGAGTACCATTTTTGAGTGAACTCCATTTTGAGTGTGACTCAAGTCCACCCAAACTAAAACAGTATTAATTATATTCTGATAAATTATTGAGAGGTGGGGAGAATGATTCAGGTAACTTTGGCACGCCATATGAATAGAATTGATGATGGAGTAAAAACTCCATTATAAGCAGCCTTGGAGCACGAATATATTTGAATGGGATTAAAGTTATTTATCATCCGTGAGGGCTATAGTTCATATGATGATTTGCTTGCCTATATAGCTCCCTGAACATAAGATTCACCACCACCCCCACTCAACTTTCCATGTTAAACTTAAAATTCATGGTTTAAATGCCCATGAGCAATAAAATTATCATTATAAAATGACTTCTTCAGGAAGCATGGGTGTCAGCAGAAATGCAAAATTTAAAATGATGTTTGAAAAACTCATGTTGCATTTTAGTTAGTTCCAAGTTTCTATGTGCACAATATCTATACAGCTCTATTAAAGAGAAAGTTCTTTCATATTATGTTTATTGTTTTAAAAAAATAGTACTGTTTCATACCTTTTTGAGGTTTTCTGCATATTACTATGAAGATAAAGTAAAATTTTCTGAGATGTTCTTGTCACTGCAGTCCATGAGGATCAGGAAGGAGATATACTAGTGCTAATATTATATAGTAACCCATATAGTCACCCAATTTTTTTTGAGGAGAAGGTATGACATTTTTTTTCTACAGTCACTCAGCAATCCAGTGGTGAAAATCAAAGGTAAAAAGTAAATACCTCTTGGGGTTCATGCTATAACTCTAACCCCTAGGTCTTGCTGCCTATGTTATATTAGCAGTTGTGAATATTATCACAGAGGCCTGATAAAATGTTTCAAAAACTGAAGGGTTTCTTCGCTGTCTTAAGAAATCAACAAAACTGGGGTGGCTAGGTGGCACAGTGAGTAGAGCATTGGCCCTGGAGTCAGAAGGACCTGAGTTCGGATCCAGCCTCAGACACTTAACATACATACAAACAAAAAAACCTAGCCGTGTCACCTTGGGCAAGTTACTTAACCCCTTAATTGCCCTCCAAAAAGCAAAAAAAAAAAAAAATAAAAATCGACAAAACCTTATCGTGAAGGAGTTGAAGATGAAGGAATAGAGAAAATTCTGTTTCCCCCCTACACAGAGAACAATCAACATCCAAAACCTGACTTCTTATTTTTTACTTCCTGATGCAAATAATTGGAACTCAAATTCTAATATTAAATTCATAGTAAATATTTGTTACAAGTATTTAATATTTTCTTGTGATGACAAAGAAATGACCTTTCCTCATACAGCTTGGATGGTTATCACCATGTTATTCAGGTAGAATTCTTGTGACTTTTCATTTTAACCAAAATGCCAGAGTAGCCCTAAAAGCACTACCTATGCTTGGTAGTTTGAGATTTTGCAGGTGTGATTGTTCTTTCCTTAGTTATGCTTCTGCAAAATTGTACCTTTCAGTACAATGTGTGTTTAGAACCTGCAGAACTATTTGTAATGTCACACAAACAAAGATACATGCTTAATGTGTGGTATGGACCAACTTGGGAAAGAAAGCATAGTCTTTAAGGTAGCCTTAGGGTTTAGTCTTAAAAGCTGCTGACGGCATTATCTGGATCATTCTTCTAGTACCAGACCGTAAAAGTTCTATTCATGCATTATTTAATTCTTCTGAAGCTTCATGGGTGACAAGGTACCAATGGAATTTTGTGGGGGTCACTTCAGCTGGAGCTGAACCTGAATGAATAGTCTGAGGACTGAGGGAAGCCTCTATGAGCAAAACATTACAATGGACAGATGTTAACAAGGAGGTAACAAGTTGTAGTTGTAGTTGCTTCAGATCTTTCCTAGATACCCTTGCTGCTCACTGGGACAGTGGAAAGAGCCCTGGAAAGTGGAGTAGTAGAAATCAGAGGACCTCTGTTCAAATCCTGACTCTAGTCCTTGTTTCTTATTGTACAGTGGGCAAATGGCTTCCTGTCTGTAGGCCTCAGTTTCCTCATCTATAAAGTGAGGAAATTGTAATACATGGTCTTTAAGATTCATTCTAGCTTTTTTTTTCTGGTGGCGAAGATCTCCCGGCACCAACATGCCTCTCACGAAAGTCCTCCTGCACCCCTCTCCCGAGGAGGAGAAGCAGAAACACAAGAAGAAGCACCTGGTGCAGAGTCCGAACTCATATTTCATGGACGTGAAGTGCCTGGGGTGCTATAAAATCACCACTGTCTCCAGCCATGCAAAACAGTGGTTCTCTGTGTCGGATGCTCCACCATACTCTGTCAGCCTACTGGAGGCAAGGCGAGGCTTACACCTTGAGACCGAAGTGGCACTAATGACTGAATCAAGAAGAATGAGGAACTGTAAAGAATAAAACAAATTTGATACAAAAAAAAAAAGATTCATTCTAGCTCTAAATCTATGATTCCCTGTGGAGGTGGAAGACCTATGTTCAAATCCCAGATCTGCTACTAACAGGCTTTAAAGTGAACAAGCATTTATTGAGCTCCTACATATGCCAGGCATTGTGATAAGTTCTTTAAAAATGTTATGTCATTTGATCTCACAACAGTGTGAGTTAAATGCCATTATATTATTCCCACTTTGCACTCAAGGAAACTGAATCAGACAAAGGTTCGGTGACTTGCCCAGGGTTACACAGCTACTAAGTGTCTAAGGCCAGATTTGAACTCAAATTTTCCTGACTCCAGGTCAAGGACTCCAACCACTGTGCCACCTAGCTGACTGAGAAGATTACATCCATTCTCTGGACCTCAAGTGACTCATTTAAAATGGAATAGATAATCTTCAAGGTCCCTTCCAACTCAAATTCTATGATTCTACAATACTTTCCCTTCTTTCTTTTCCAATCCCCCCCTTCTAAAACACACACATACACATACACATACACACAAACATACAGACACACAGACATACAGACAGACACACACACACACACACACACACACACACACACACACACACACCCCCTCTCTCAACTTGCCCCAGGAAAGACATCCTAAACCTACAGTAGCTTAGTTATTGCATTTTATTGAGGCCTCAGACATTAACCCAGCCGAGGTCACGGCCATTAGCCCAACCCTTAATTTTCTCAGCAGAACAGCAGCTGCTGTAGTCGGCCCCAGCCCTGAGCTGTGATTTACTGTAGTTTGAACAGCTTTAAAGTGGACGACAGTCCTTGGCATCCTTTGTAAAGCTGCTTGTATGTAGGAGTCTGCTGAGACCTGTTAATAAAACAATCCAGCAATGGATCTTTACCTTCCAGTTCCCCTCCTCCCCCCAGGATATCATCCCAGGGCCAACTAAGCAACTTAAGCAGCTTTCTGGGGATAAACTTAGATGAAGACATTTCCTCAAGCCCTTCTTTTGAAGTACACTGTCATGGAGGCCCTAGGCAAACCTGATTGCATACTGTACTTTGTGTTCATTGTAAACCTCCTAGGAATGAATGAATGAAAGTCAGAAATAGTATTTATTATCTACTATGTTCTAGACAACGTATTAGATGCAAATACAAATACAAAATTGAAACAGTGCTATTAATTCCATTGCATTTTAATGAGAGAGATAACATATAAAGAGTGATGATATTCAGAGAGGAGAGAGCCAGGGTCTGCAGAATCACGAGTTGAGTCGTATGACAGTATTGCTGCTCTTTCAGACCTTAGACTTATGTAATGTGGTGTAGCGTAGAGTGTGGAGTGAGATCTAGAAAACCAGCCTCGAAGCCAGGAAGGCCTGATTTCAAGTCCCACTCCTGACTCATATTGTCAGCGCTGCCTTACGGAAGTCACTCCTCTCCCGGCTCTAGTCAACTCTCTAAGACTTTAAAGAGTAGACAAGGTACGGATCAGCATTGGGAGACGGAGTTTCTTCATGTGAATCCTTCCGCATCAGTGTAATCACAGGTCTAGTCCTTCTTATGTAGTATATTTAAAGTGAAGATGACAAAGCCACGGGTTCGTTTAAATAGATTTCCTAACAGAGGTAGAGTTGCCAAATCAAGTTAAACAAGAATATTCCACAGCTCAAGAAAGGGTCTCATCTCTCAATGGCCCCTGTCTCACACAGCTGCTCCCTACTTTGTTTTAGGAGACATCAGATATGCTCATTAAAAAACCAAACCCACAAGTAGCCTATTATAGTCTTGTTATATCAAAGTGTCCCTGGCATCTGAAACCACATGTTTATCAAGATATATTCCCCTGTCACCTCTGCCACCCTGTGTTGCCTTGAACTGCAAATAAAAGACAAGGCATGATTGAGTGGGTGTTTTTTCTTCCCCTGCTTGCGTATTGTACCTGAGTTTCGTCTCAGTCTGCTTCCTAAATAGAATAATCAATGCCATTATCTCTTCCTCCCTCATCTAAATCACATCAGAATTCTCGCGGAGATCGATAGTTACAACAAAGGAGGCCAGAGATTTCATTCCACAGGGACTCATTACTCTACTGCCGAAGATCGGGGTATAGATTCTGGGGAAGGTTATCTAGTGTTCCATAGTAGTTAACAACAACTGTCAGTTATTAATACTGCACTGTGACCTCACCTTTCTAGTGCCTCAGCTGATGCTGGGACATGCTTATAACAAAATAAGACCATTCTGTCCTTCCCATACCCTTGTTTTTTAAGCCTTCCTTCTCACTCCCTTCCACACTATGCTAAAAATGCCACATGTATGAATCGAAAATGTTGGGGGCTTCATTGAGATTCTTAGCAAGTGCAGGTTGCTTTTAAGCAGGCTAACATCTGCTGCAGTATTACAAAGACTAATTAAAATAAATTCAGATCTTAAATTAGTCCTTTCAGTAACATTTATTTCCTAAGCCACTGGGTGATAAAATGTATAATATGGTTAAGCTGAAAAGAAAAGAGCATCTTTGATTGTTTTAGCTGGCCAACCCCAAAAAAGGAAGGAAAGAATAATTATATGTCTAAATGTACCAATAGCAGCCCTTTTGTCTCCCCGACCTTTTGTCTCCCCGACCCCACATAGTGAATGTTTAATTGGGGTGGGGGGAGAGACAACATAATGTATTTGCTCAAACTGCAGCTAAATATCTCTGGCATATATGGTTCCTGTATTGTGACCAAAGAGTGATGGAAACTTATCATTCTGAGTAGAGAGGTTGACCAATAAAACCATCATCTCATTTTGAACAATGTGATGACCTGTGTGCTGCTGGGTCTTCTCCTATAGGCTGAAACTCATTATTGGCCCCATTTCAGGATAAAAGAGGGAGCTGGTGTATTAATCAGGTCAGTCTCTGTAAGTAGACTCATAGATGAATTTGACCTTATAGATCAGTTAGCATCATTGTTATAGGTAAAGAGACTGAGGCCCAGAGAAATTATATAATTTACCCAACAACCCAAAATATGGATTAGAACGAGGGTTCCAATCCAGATCCCCTGACTCCAAATCTAGCACTTTAAAAAGTCTGTTTATTTTTCTTCATTGGTGCCCCATTGCAGTGCTGTTCTTGTAAGCTCAGTCTGTGGAATCATCTTATAAGTAAGCCTTCAATGTAACAAGTTTTTTTTTTTAAATACATAAAAAATAAAACTATTAGATAGAGTTCAAGATTGGAGGGTTTTAGAATGAATTTTTATGTTCCATTTTGTTTTGGAAATCCAATTCTAGTATACTGTTCAAACCCAAAATTGTATTTTTCATTTCCAAAGCAGAAATATATTCATTAATTCAAAAAGAGTTTATCATCTTGTTATTATCACATTTATTTCTCTCTCCAGGTTCTTATTTAAAGAAAAATGTGGCAATCAAATGAGGTGACCATAACACCATTCTACAGCCATATTAAATAATCCATTCAACCGAAAATCATTTTATTATGTGTCAGACACTGTGCTAAGTGCTGAGAATCCAAAGAAAAAGCAATACTCTGAGCTCGCAAGGACCTTATAATCTAATAGGGAAGATAATCTTTGCATAAATATGCATATGCAAGATATACTTGCAACTGGGTGGACCAAGAAAAGGCCTCTCTAGACCATGGTATTACTGCTCAGCCTTGATGTAGGCCAAGGATTCTAAGAGGCAGAGGTAAAGACAATTTCAGGAAAGAGGGGAAACTGATACAAAGGCATAGAAATGGGATATAGCACAGTATATATGAAGAATGATAAGTAGAACAATATGGCAGGTTGGTAGAAGGCATGGTAGTGAGTAGCATGTAAGACCAGAGAAATAGGAAGGCACCAGCTTGTGGCAAAGCTTTAATCCCCCCCTCCAAAGGAATTGTTATTTGATGTTAGAGGTATCAGCAAGCCACTAGACATAGTCTATATGTTATTCTGACCTGCTAAAACACTGAATAGTTAGCCACATTATCGATTCAGGAAGGAAATTCATGTATCCATTGCTGTCAATTCATTCTGCTAGAAACAGAGTTGCCAGATCTTGTTTTGTCCTGCCTTAACCATGGACCCTTTCCAGTCGCTCCTTGCATCTCCCACCCTCTCAGTGGAGGATGGTAGGTGCATTCTTTGCTCAGCTGGGTTTGTTGGGCCTAAGGCCAGCTTCCCAGTCTAGGGACACAGGGCAGCTGTGACTACATAGCCCAACATTCTATTCAAATCACTCATAGAGCCCAGAACATCTGGGAATGCAGCAGAGGTATAGTTAGGGCCAGATGTTGCATTCCTAAACTTGGAGACACCAAATAGACAACTCTATTTTCTAGCTTGTCTGGTTGAATACTAGAAAAGAAGCAGCCGCAGGTGGAAACACATTAACTCATTGAGGCCTCCGAGGAGACATTTTAGATAGTGGGATTGGTTCTTTAGTGAAAGTTAATGCCCCTTGCAAATTGCCCAACTTACACTTAGGAAATGGCTTCCTTATAGATGTGACCCATGAGATGTATTTGTTTTTACAGGTGTTGTTAATGTTTTCACTGAAATTAACATTGAACTTTACAGAGAAATATTTGCATAGTATTTTTATTGTGACTTTTCTGACTTCTCAGTTATAAGAATCAGGAGACTTTGGGTTCTAGTCCCAACTCTCTGAAAAACTAGGTAACATTAGACAAATAAGTCTACCTCTCAGTACCTCAGTTTGCTTATCAGTAAAATGAGAAAGCCACAACTAGATTGCCTATAAAAGACCTTCTAGAACCAAAATTCTTTGATATTTAGATATCAAAGATGTACATTCCTTTGCTTGGGTTTCTTCTCTTGTAAAGTGAATATAGCCCCTTCCTAGTCTAAAAATTAAAATGAAATAAAATAAAATGTATATAAATATTTTTTAAATTCATCACTTTTGCCTCTTGGATTGTTCCTCCTGTTCCTCAATATATTTGGGGGCTTAATAATCTCTTTGTATTTCTTTCCACTCTCTGCACAGCATTTAATGTTCAAAGCATGTTAGCACTGCCATCCTCAGTCTTATTTCTTTGCACATTTAAAGTACTTTTGTTAGACATTTTCCTCTAAAAGACTCTGAGGCCTTTTTAATTAATCACTTGGTACCTCCTCTGGTATTAGAAGATGTTACCTGCCTTCCAGTGGTGGGAAAACAGATTAATTGGAAAGTGCTCACTCTGGGCGTGCACTCATTTGACTCCTGTGGTACCATTTTTGTTTAAAGACTGAAATATGTCTACCTTTTTTCCATGTAGTTCTCTTCTACTTAGGATTTAAGAAAAAATAGCACTCCGTTAAAATTTATTGAGTTGTAGTTAAAATAGTTTGTTTATGAGCAGCTAGGTTGCACGGTGAATAGAGTGTTGCACCTGGAGACAGGAAGACTTGTCTTCCTGAGTTCAAATCTACCTTCAGATACTTACTAGTTGGGCAAATCCCTTAACCCTGTTTGCCTCAGTTTTCTCATCTGTAAAATGAGTTGGAGAAGGAAATGGAAAACCACTCTAGTATCTTTGCCAAGAAAACCCCAAATGGGGTCACAAAGAGTCAGACACTTAAAACAACTGAACAGCCACATAAATATTTGTTGCTTATGGTCTCCCTCGTTATACCGTGAGCTTCTTGAGGGCAAAGACTGAATTGTCAAATTGTCAATTTCCAGCACTTAGAACAGTGACTAACATATAGTGGGTGATAAATAAATGTTTGTTGACTAATTGTCCCAATATTTATCTGTATATATTTAAAAGCATAGCGCCCTAAGAAACCTAGAAATGACATGTTTCCTGTTATTCTGCACTAATCCAAGCCAACATACAATAATTAGGCACCTGCTAAATGGTAGAGAGAAAATGAAATAATATTCCACCCTCAAGGAATTTACATAAACATATAATATACATGTTTATATAAGGAGGGAGCGAGTATTAACAACTAAGGATGCAGGAAATGTTTCTTTTAGAAGAACTTAAAGCATATCAACAAATAAGCATAATATGTGATTTCTGGAAGATGGGAAGATTATCAGTAATCGGGATGACCCAGGAAATGCTTCCTGGAGGAAGTGGTCCATGAGCTGAGTCATTCTAAGAGGTAGAGGTGAGATAGGGATACATTCCAGGAATTAGAGGGGAGGCAGGGAAGACAATCTAGGCAGAGCTATTTCCTTACAAAATAACTAGTGCCCACCCTCTAATAACTTTCTATGATGTTCTTAGATTAATTAAGTAAGAAACTGGCAAGCTGCTAATTACATCTCAACATCATGGCAACAGAAAATGGAATTATTGTCCTTTGTTTTTACATCACTTACTTCTATATATACCCTGTCCTCCCCCACTACCCATACTAATCCTCAGCTGAAGCAACCTTTGTAACAAAGAAAAGTAGTTAAGCAAAAACGGCTAATTTGGTGACTGTTTCTGACACTGTATACAAGATTCTGCCCCCACAGTTCCCCACTTCTCTCTTGAGAGGAGAGAAGCATGTTTCATCATTTATTCTCAAGATTTTATCTTGGTTTTTACATTTATTCAAGAGTTCAATGCCCTTTTAGTGGCAACAACAAAGAAACATAGAAAAGTGAAAAAGCTGTGACTGAATGAACTAATGACCAATTAATAAAACGAGCATTGGCAGCTCCTGTGTGGTGTTGCTAATGAGACCTTTGTCATGAAGCTTACATCCCATGACTTAATATGGTTAAGGCAGTGCTTTACCCATCTAAGGGTTACCTGGTTCACTTGCATGTAGTTAAACTCTTAGGAACAATTGGTAATTAATAAATATCAAATCTCTCCAACCTCTTCCTGCAGTGTTGAAATACACTAAATTACTGGAATTCATAGACTCCTGCTGCAGTTTGTAGACCTTCTGAGCTGGCTTCAGCCCTTTAGGACGTTTCAAGCACTAATAAACATCTATCATTGTCAGTTCTTTACTGTTGTTGTTTTTGTTGCTATAGACCAAAGGAGGGCCCTAAGCTAACTGCTTGTACCTTTAAATCAAAGGACAATCATTAAGTAACATTTACCCAACATCTTCACCCTATAAAACCAAGAAGTTACATTAGGTGTTATCCCTTTAACCTTTGCTATGTTGAAAAGGTAATGATATCGGAATCTAGATTCCATCCCACAAGGGCCCATAAACATGTGGGGCAGGTTCAGAGTTGTGGCTCATACAACCATAATTCACACTTTCTTTGCTTCCCATCACTTGAAAAATAATACAACTCATAAAATGCATAGCCTAATGGAATACTATGCATCAAAATCACACTCCCAGAGTTCCTAATGCTGTGAGTTCATAGGAAACTTGACCTATGCCCTACTCCTTTGTAGGGGACAGATCTAGTTGGAATGACTGATGAGTCCATGATTAAGGTGTGGCAGTATACTTAACAAGTATAGTTGCTGAGACTCAGCCCCACCCAGCTCCATTTCAGGAAGTGGGTACCTCTTATGAGTGGGGGCAGAAGAGAGGTTGTATTCTCCATACTGGAACTATTTCTATTCCTTATAGTCAGAATACGTAGAATATATACAAGCAATCTATGGTACTAGTCAAATTCAAGTATTTTCCCTAAAATCATTTATTCTTTCTCGACTAGAGAGTCTGGATATAGAGGGATGTTTTCTGTCCTATTTTCATTATTGAGGTACTTTGTGTGCTGTAGAACTCTGAATCATAGTGATAGAACCTTACAGAAGAATAAGTAAAACAAAGGAAATTCTTTTATAAGAAATACCACTACAATCCATTTATTAAGTGCTTACTATGTGTTAGACCCTGCTTAAGTGCTCAAGGATACAAATTTAAGCAAAATATCTCCTGTCCTCAAGAAACTTACATTCTAAATGGTAAAGACAAAACACAATGAGGAGATAGAAAGGTGTGAGGGCAGAAGATAGTGGGGGAAATGATGATGGTAAGGAGGCAAAGTATGGAGAGTGATGTACGGAGCCAGGACTGAAGTGAGCATTTCCTGAGTATCTTATGAATGGTTGTCCTGGCTAGAAATTCACCTATCAAAAGAGAAACTCCATTCACCACATAATAAATCAGTGTCTCCTAAGAATGTATTATTGCACTAAGTGCTGTCCAAGATATAAAGAAGTATAAATGTATTCCTTCCCTCAAAGAAAGTAAAATCTAGTTGGAGTTGTAGAGCTTGTAAATGATAATTTAAAATCAAAAGCAATCACAAAGACATAATATTTGGCAATTAAGCAATATAGATTTTATTTTGTTATCTAAGGGAGTCATTTATTTATTTTTATTTTATTTTTATCCTGAATTTAATGGGTAACAAATAAAATGGATATTATCATATACTCAAAAGATCAGAAAAAAAGGATTATAAGTGAAACTGCATATCTCAATTATGTTCAGCTTGCTTTTCTTTTTAAGTATACAGAACAAAGGGTTGGTTGGTTGTTGTCCTTCATTCTCAAAGAGGACCAAAATGACATCACTATGCTAGAGACAAGTTTCAGTGTGTCCAACTGTGGTTAATCAGACCAGTATAAACTTGGTATGCTCTACCACGAGTCAAGCACAAATAGTCTGTGTGAGTATTTGAGGGGCATACTATAAAGTTGCACACCCTACATTTCCTTTGAGCTGTCTCAGTTCTGCTTTGTTCATAGAGTACAGCTTCCTCTCTGACATGGGCATGCCATGCTGAGCTTTCCTGTGCCAGTGTCTCCCATGTCACATGTTCAGTTCTAAAGTTCTTAAGAGAGATCTTGAGAGCGTCCATGTATCACTTCTTCTGACCACCATGTGAGTGCTTACCCTGTGTGAGTTCTCCATAAAATGGTCTTTTGGGCAAGCTTACATATTGCATTCAAACAATGTGACCAGCCCATTGGAGCTGCAGTCTCTGAAGCAGAGTTTGACCCAGGCCACCTAAAATAGCACCACTCATGTGCTTGAGAGATGCTTGGGACCTGGTCCCAGGAGACAGAAGAATTGGCACAGCTTTGGATATACTGGTCTTCATAAGCCCAACACATGGTTGGGAACAACCTTTCCCATTCTCTGCACCCTAGGGTAAGGAATAAAGGTTAACAGAAATGGTGCTCAGACAGTAATGCCGGAGGGGGAGACAAGCTATATAAATAAAGTAAGTTTAGCCTGTAGCTTTAATAACCATACTGCTTGTCTGTGGGTTTGTTTGTTTGTTTTTTGGCCTTCCTTTTGCATTCTCTGTATTCTAGTCAGGCAATAGATTACTGAAGTCTGAAATGATCATTTAAACTTCTTAAGATCAGAGATCGTGGACTACAAGGTGAAAGAGAGCATACCATTTGGCAGATAGGGAAATGATATCAGAGAAGTGATTTGCCCAAGCAAACAATGAATTAAGTGGCAAATTCAGGATTCACCTTGACTTGAAATCCAGTTCTCTTTCCAATGCACTTCACTGGCTCCATGGAGAAGATAACACTTGTATTAGACCTTAATGGGGAGCTGAGGAGGATGGGAGGATTAACAACATTTGGATAAAGAGGAAGTTGAATAAAGGGTCCATGGACAGGAATGTATATGGCATGTCTGAATAACAGAGAGTTGACTACTTGGACTGGAATGAAAATTTCATGTTGGGGAGTAAAAGAAAATAACATTACAAAGTATAGTGGGAGACAAAAAATTGGACCATATTTCAGAAAAATGGCCTATAATAATGGTATTTCGCTGATCAAGTGAGAAATTCTCTATAGGAAATAAAACAGTGGGGAGAAAATAACCCTTTCCAATACAAAGTAAATTTCTATTTTCCCTTCATGAATAAGAGTGGGGAAGAGATTTTAACAAATGAAAGAAGATGTTAGGGCTTAGATGAGGAAATCTCAGAAATGATGGCATGGGCCTGAACTCTCATTGGCTTCACAAAAACTTTCCCTAAATTCAATGCAAGGAGATTGAATGTAGGCTTTATTTTATCTTTACAAATGATTTATATGGATTTAGATAAAGACTCGTTAATCAATAACTATTTGTTTATTGACAGGATACCTAGTACTTTTTGCCACACTACTAGTACTATGCTATGTGTATTCAGGACACAAAACATATCTAAGACATGATCCCTTCCCTTAAAGAATTTTTTTTTTTTTTTTGCTTTATGGAGGGCAACTGGGGTTAAGCGACTTGCCCAAGGTCTCACGGCTAGTTTTTGTGTTAAGTGTCTGAGGTCCGTTTTGAACTCAGGTCCTCCTGACTCCAGGGCCTGTGCTCTATTCACTACACCACCTAGCTGCCCCTCCCTTAAAGAATTTGCAATCCATGCAGGATAATCCTTACACCAAACATACTTACAAAAGAAACAAAGACCTATTGAAGAATTTTTGTGAGTGCAAACCATTCTAAATAAATATTGCCATTTCCTCAAAGTTTTAAACTATTTCCTATTTGCTAAAAGCTTACCAGACATGGTATAAAAGCCTTGGGATTTACAGAAAGATGGCCTTCGTTAACATGCTGGCTCTGCTACTTATTAACAGTGTTAACTCAATCAGATAATTTCATTTCTCTATGTTTCAATTTTCTCATCTGTAAAATTAGGGGGCTACTCTAGAACACCTCTGAGATCTCTCCCATACCTAGGTCTATGAGTCTTTGATTCTGTGAATTATTGAAAAATTGAGGGGAGAAAGCTCATCGAAATAAGACTGGACTGTGATTCACAAGACCTGGATTTTTGTCTTAACTTGGCTTTTTTCTGTGTAATCCTGGCAAGTCATTCATCTCTTTAGATCTCCTTTTCTTCATCACTAAAATAGCAATAATAACACCTACATGACTCCTGGGTAGATACTGGATTGTTGTTAAGGAAACACTCAGACTGAAAATGCTAGATAAATATGAGTTGTTGTTTTTAATGTTTTTATCTGTAATAAAATAGGCTTGAACTAGGTTATCTCTAATCTTGTAGTTCTAAGGTCCTACAGTTCCATAAATGCTGAGTGAGACTTTCTTGAAATGTGTTGGGAGTTTGGAGAAATGTATAATTATGAGCTGGCTAAAATAGTTGGGGAAGATTTTAGGCAGAAGTTGAAACTTTAGCTGGATCATGGGAGATGAGTAAACACAGTTGAAATGGTAGAAGGACAATAGCCAGAAAGTCAGTAAACATTTATTAACCAACTTCTCTGTACTAAGCACTCTACTGAACACTAGGGATACAAAAAAGGTGAAAGTCCCTGCCCTCAAGAACCTCACAGTCTAATTGGGAAGGTCCCATGAAAGAGGGCAGAGTGGGAGTTGTATTTTCTCTTTATTCTGGTCAAATTCCTCAACTCTCTCCCATCAGAACTATCTGCACTCGGACCTTGGGTTCCTGGGCTTTGATCATTGATTTTTAACCTCATGTTTCCTAGAACCAGGCCACTACATCATTTCTTGGACATTTCTAGATGATGCAGCATAAGGATGATTATTCTCTTGTAGCTTCCTTTTATTTATTATCTTCCCACATTAGAATGTAAACTCCTTGAGGGCAGTGATTGTCTGATCCGTTTTTATTTGTATCCCCAACACATATCAGAATGCCTGGTGCATAGTAAATGCTTACAAAAAAAACCTTTACCAAATCATTCATAAATTCATTGATGATGGATATGGTATTATGGGAACACTGAGGAGGCTGACCTAACTGAAATGGTGGGTACTTATTAGAGAACACAGAGAAATATAGAGATTATGAAGTTTCTTGAAACCCAAGCATAGAAATATACAATAGGAAGAACTTTGACAGAGGAGTGACATTAAGAGATCAGTCCTTTAGAAAAATGAGTCTAGAAGAACAATCAGATTATTAAAGAAGGGAGATGTTTTCTGCCAATTTGTTGGCAGGTCAGTGGGACAAAGAGGATGAGTTTGGCTATGAACAGGCAAAATTTGAGTTGACACAAACATCCAAATAGCAGTGATCAACAGGAATTTTTTAAAAAGCTGCCTAACCTCCCATAGTCAGTATGGAAGTTTAGATCCATGAGAGTGGATGACCTGTATGGGGTTAGATGAGTGTAGAGAGGGGAGAACAGAAACCTTGTGGGACACTCCAGTTAGACCAATGGGAGGAACTTAGGGAGGAAAGAAATAAGACAGACATGAATGATGGCCAGACAGATATATTACCAAGCAAAATGGGGTCATGATAGCCTAGGTAGAGAGTGTATCAAGGACTTATAACAATAACAAACATTTATTAAGCACTTAACTCTGCTATTGTAAGTACTGTGGAAGATTAAAAGAAAATTCTGAGTCATAGTATCTGCCCTTCAGAATCCTGTAGCCAAAAAAGGAGAAAGATACCACTATAGAAAGTTAAAATACATAATACTATATTACAGAATCACAACAGAAGGAATTATGTGAAGTCTGAAGGAGGGTTGTAATTGATTGGGGAGACAGATTATTTCAGGAGTAGCCAATAATTGAGTTTAGTTGCAAAGTATTAGTATAGGGGCAGCTAGGTGCTGCAGTGAATAGAGCACCAGCCCAGGAGCCAGCAGGACCTGAGTTCAAATGCAGCCTCAGGCACTTGACACACCTACTAGCCCTGTGACCTTGGGCAAGTCATTAAACCCCAATTGCCCTGCCCTCCCCACTCAAAAAAAAGTATTAGTATGAAATCAGCAAGTGAATATGGAGAGGGTGGTCATCCCAGGCTTAGGGTACTGTGTGAGTAAAGGCATGGAAATTTTGTAACTTGGTACAAACCAAGAGGTACAATTTGTGTAAGGTGTAGATGGAAGTGGTACAAGATAAAGCTAGAAAGATTGGTGGTGCCAGATTGAGAAGGACTTCTATTCCAGATAGAGGAGATTGAATTTTATTCAGTAGGAAATTGGGAGCCACTAATGGTTTTGGGGGAGAAGAATAGCATGGTCATATTTCTTTTTTTTTTTTAATTAAACAAATGCTTTATTAGCTTCTGGTTTACATCATTCATTTCCACCAGATTATGAGTTACATTTTCCCCCATTTTTCCCTACCCACCACCCCAGAATAGCAGTCCCACTAGATATCCCCTCATCCAATCTGCTCTCTCCCATATCTTCTCCCATACCCCCTTAGACTTTCCCATTAGGGCAAGGTGAATCTCTGAGCCCCACTGCCTGGACATCTTGTGAAACATTTAATTTTAAAACTTCGATTTTCAGATCCATTCCCTTTCTCCCTTGTCACCCACTCCCTCTGAGAAGAGAAGCAATTCAGTATGTGTTGTACATGTATATCTATGCAAAACATTACCATAGTAGATGTATTGTAAAAGACTGCTTATATTTCTCTCCCACCTGTCTCACCTCCCACCTGGTCCATTCCCTACTTTGATCCTGTCCCTCTTGGATAGTGGGTACTTCTAACCTCCCCTCTCCTCAGAATGCCCTCCCCTCCATCATCCCCCCTCTCATCCCCCTTTCCCCTACTCAGGAGAGTGAGTGAGGGTAAGATATTCCATTTAGTATGTATGTGATTCTCTCCTTGAGCCAACTTCAATGAGAATATGCTTTTGCCTTTTTGCCTTCCTGTTCTTCCCCTCCCCTGCAACTACTTCCCCTTGCCTCTTCTACATGAGATAGTTTGCCCTACCCTGTCTCTCTCCATCTCCTCTTGCCACTTTCCTCTCTCACCTCTTGACTTCACCCCTTAAGAATCATCCCTTCCTTGGGGCGGCTAGCGCAGCGAGCAGAGAGCCAGCCCCAGAGCCAGAAGGACCCGAGCTCGGATCCGGCCCCAGACACCCAACACACAAACAAAAACCCAGCCACGTGAACCTGGGCAAGTCACCCAACCCCAATTGCCCTCCAAAAAAAAATAATAATAATCATCCCTTCCCATCAAATTCAACCTGTGCCCTCTATCCATGTATACCTGTGAACATATGCCATGTACCCTTCTTCAATTATTTTCATAATGAGAAAAGTTTCATCAAACACAGTTATTGTTTTTCCATGTAGAACTGTAAATAGTCCAACTTTGATAAGTTCCTTTTGATTTCTTTTCCTTGATTACCTTCTCAAGCATCTCTTGCTTCTTGTGTCTGAATGTCAAATTTTCTATTCAACTCTGGTTTTTTCCTCAAGAATGCTTGAAAGTCCTCTATTCCACTGAATGACCATATTTCCCCTGAAACAAAATACTCAGTTTTGCTGGGTAGGTGACCCTTGGGTTCAGTCCCAGCTCTTTTGCCCTTTGGAATATCATATTCCATGCCCTTCTATCCCTCAGTGTAGAAGCTGCCAGGTCCTGGGCTATTCTGATTGTGTTTCCACAATATTGAAATTGTTTCTTCCTGGCTGCTTGTAATATTTTCTCCTTGATCTGGGAATTCTGGAACCTGGCTATAATATTCCTAGGAGTTTTCTTTTTTGGGATCTTTTTCAGGAGGTGATCTGTGGATTCTTTCAACCTCTATTTTGCCCTCTGAGTCTAAAACATCAGGGCAATTTTCCTTGAGAATTTCTTTAAGGATGATTTCTAGGTTCTTTCTTTGATCATGGCTTTCAGGTAGTCCAATAATTTTTAAATTATCTCTCCTGGATCTATTTTCAGGTCAGTGGTTTTTCCCATGAGATATTTCACATTGCCTTCTATTCTTTCATTTGTTTGGATCTGTTTAATAGTATCTTGATTTCTCATAAAGTCACTAGCTTCCATTTGCTCCAGTCTAACTCTGAAGGAATGAATCTCCTCAGTGAGCTTTTGAGATTCTTTTTCCATCTGCCAAATTTGACTTTTTAAGGCATTCTTCTCCTCATTGCCTTTCTGAGCCTCTTTTGCCATTTTAGTTAGTCCATTTTTTAACGTATTATTTTCCTCAGTCAGGCTGTTGACTGTCATTTCATACTTTTCTTGCATCTTTTTCATTTCTCTTCCCAAATTTTCCCCCACTTCTCTTATCTGCTTCTTAAGGTCCTTTATGGCCTGTAGCCAGCTTGTACTTTCATTTGGGGCTTTTGGTGCAGGAGTTCTGATCTCACAGTCCTCCTCCATGCTTTGAGCCTCTTTGCCCCTAAAATAGGAGTCCAATGTTGAACTTTTCTGTTTATTTTGTTTCGTTTGCCTAGGCATATTGCTACTTAATTACTTGATTTTGGGGCTTGTTGCCACAGTAGGACTCTGCCACAAGACAGGGGAGCTTCCGCCCAAACGTGGGGTCTTCACAACTTCCACCAGTTGTGTGGCCTCTGTAAAGCCTCCACCCACTCTGGCAAGTTGTATACCCACCCCAAACTTCCCCCCCCAGACCACAATCCAGATCCAGGCAGTTTAAAGCAAAAGCGCTTAACCCCCAGACTGATTGCTGGATCTTCCTACAGTTCGCAGACCAGGAGCTAGAGCCACTACTGACACTGCAAAATGGCTTCTGTGCAGCTGTTTCTTCAGCAGCTTTTTGCCCCCAGGGGAGGAAGCCACGTGTTCCCCAAATACTGGTCCCAAAGTCCACAGGGCACTAACCTCTCACTTTGTCTTAGGCATATCTGTGCTGATAATTCTGGAATCGCCACAATTGCTGGTGTTCTGGGGTTCCACCAGCTGGCTGAAGGCCCGGCCGCCCTGGGGCTAAAACCAAGGACCTGGGCTCTGCTCTGCGGGCTGCGCTGTCAGTTCCCAGCTGTGCTGCCTGCTCTCAGAGTGCTGCGCTGGCCGCTCCCTGCAGGGCTGTTGGGCTGTCCTCAGCAGGAGGTTAGCTTCTCTGTGCCGTTCTGTGGATGCTGTGGCTCCAGAAGTTGTTCTGAGCTCCCTTTCACATTGTTTGAAATTTGTGTGGGGCAGAGCACACTGGAAATGCTGTTTCTACTCCGCCATCTTGGCTCCGCCCCCCATGGTCATATTTCTCCATAAGAAAAATTATTCTGGCAGTGTTAGGAGCATTGGTTTGTCAGGGAGAGAGGATGAAGGTGGGAAGATTTGCAATAAAACTATCACTGTAATCCAGGCAGGGGGGTAATGAAGACCTATATTATAAAGATGGTAATAGGAATGGAGAAAGGTTGAAAGAGACTATTAATTTTGCCCATGGCACCTCCATTCACCATGTTTGTAATCTTGAGATTATCTTTGATTTTTCTCTCTGCTATTCAATCAGTTACCAAATATTGCTTGTTTCATCCCAAACAAATCTCCTATGACTGCCCTGTCCTTCCGGGGAAGAAATAATGAGCTTGGTTTTGAATTATTCAGTTTGAGGTGCCAGTGGTACCTCCAGGTAGAGATGTCCTGTAGGCAGGCAGAGATGGGAGCCTAGAACTCAGAAAAGAGGTCAGAATTAAAGATCTGATTTCAAGGTTTATAAAGTACCAAAATTATGTCTGTGAATGATTGGATTTGGCAACCTCATCTTGACCTTGTTTTAACAAAATTCCTCTGTTGTGAAAGAATTTAGATACCCTAAGGTATTTCTTATAATGGAATTTCATCTACCAGTGGGAAATGTTCCAGCAGCATATTTGTGCAAAGGTACAAAATTAGACAAAGGAGAGCAGACAATGAAGTAATTATATTAGTCTGTAATATAATAGCCTCCAATTCCCTTGCAATTCAAAAAAGGAATTGGAAAAAAAATCACTCATCTGAGTTCAAAATAAATTGGGCAGAAAACTTAAGAATGGACATACAATTGTGTCAGGTGGTGACAGACAAGGTGATTTACTAGGTCTTTTCTCCAGCGTAGAGATTACTGGGCAACCTACAAAGATGATACAAGTCCCTTTGAGCAATTTCTTTGCAAATATGTTCTTCAAATTCAGGAAGAATTTAAACTTAAAAGCTTGATGTTCTCTGAAAAACAGCCCATGTATAAGCCTGTCTACTGTAGTTACTTCTAGTCATTTTTATTTTGAGGAACTCAATTCTGGACCCACACCTCCAGCTACTTACTGGATATGTGCCTTTGGACATCCCATCAACACCTGAAACTTAATTTATCCAAGAATTAAGTCTGTTGTGTTTGCTAAAACAACTTCTTCAACCTCCTGGCTTCACTATTTATGTCTGTGACTTCATTAATCACAATATTTCCCATTTTCATAATCTTGGGATTTTTCTTTTACCACTTATTTTCCCTTACTTCATCACACATATTCAAGTGGCTCTGCTACTTACAAAACTCCTGCATCCAACCTCTCATCTCTATTCCAAATGACACAAAACTATGAGCTCTTAAATTGATACTAAGTCTTTTCCTAGTTCTATTCCACTCTGGTAAAAATTAAACTTTTTTTCCCCACTGATATGATAAATAGTTTATTTTAAAATTCATCACTTCATTTTTACTCATAAGATTTAAATCTTGTATCAAAATTCTACCAACTGGTTATGCTTTTCAAAACTTAAGTCTAAGTTTTGTTCAATTTCTAAGAACCTTTTGAATTTCATCTCCTAGCTATACAAGAAATAACTACAAAAGTAACGTTGACATAACACCCATTCCTAGCCAGGTAGAGAAGATTGTAAAGTGAACAAAAAGTTTTGATTGCCCAAAGAAACAAACCATAGTGGTTGACTTTATCATAACCACTAGTAATTTATTTCTCCTGCTCCATAAACTAGCTTTATTGTTTAGTTTTGCAAATATAAGGTAAAGGCATAGGCAGTAAGTTTTGTAAAGTCAACAAAAATAAATTGTACCACTGAATTAGAAATTTGCATACTAATCAGAGGGTTGTAAATCAGTTTACTGAAAGAAAAATATTTAGAGAAAATAGATATTTATACAAATTAAAAAATGCTTAAGAGAGATTACAATGGAGGCAAAAACTCATTTTAAATCGTAAGGCTAGATCTGGTAAATTTGGTAAATAAAAATTTAAAGCCTGCACAAATATAAAGATGTCCTACAGAAGTTACTTATTTTGTTCTCAAGTATTCTAAAGCTTTTGGTAAATAGAACTTTAAATCTGATAAATAGAAATTTGGGAAATTTGGGAAATAGAAATTTAAAGTGTGCACAAATAAATAGATGTTCTACAGAAGTTATTTATTTTATTCTAGAGTATCCTAAACCTGGGAAACACAAGGAATCACAGGGAAAGTTTTTCAGAACTACTCTCAAGGGTATTTCCTTTCTCTACATTGTTTTGCTCCTTCATATTTGTTTGGAAAGTCACATCTATTGAACGGTATAGTATAATAAGGAATAGAGAAAAAGAAACATACAAATATGATTTTTTTTACTTTCTTTAAAAATAAATTGTTAACTCTGAAAGAAACACTACACAAAGATAGAGCAAAGGCAAAAATAACAGAGGGTACTAAGTGGGAAAGATGCTCTCTGTCTCTTCATTACTTAATTGTGGTAGCTCAACTTTGGTCTACATCAAATGGACCCTGTATAACGACATTTTATGTTCCTAAGTTATTTCTAAATATTCCCCTCTACCATTCATAATTTGCTTCTGAAGGAGATAGCAAAAAAATTTTTAAAAAAAATTTAATGGTTCAAACTATTTTGAAACACAATCAACATATGTTAGAGTGAATATATATTACATACCATTACAACTCAGAAAGGTGACTTCATGGAGGTAATATGTGCCCAAAGGTTGTTGTGAAGATCAAATGAGATTATATATTACAGAAGGATATTCTTAGATCTGCATACTAGTTAACTAGCATTTGCTATTATCTCTTCCACATTGCTGGGGTTAAGGACGTGGTGTGCCTACAATCTGGAAAATTAGCATAACTTTTTTTTGGTCCTCTCGTGCCAGAAAAGAAGTCTGATTTTTTCTTTTTCTTTTATGGGGTGTTTCCCGTACCTTATTGTAAAATTTAGGTTAAGTATGTGGTCATAGGCTCTGTGTTGTCTGCTAGCCTTTGCATGTTGTCTGCAGCTTCCACAAAACTCCCCCCAAATTCCCAGCAGAGTGTAGGAAAAAGCCCCAAGTAGCTGAATAGCCAGTAATGGTCAGGGTCAAATAGCCAATAAACGTGCAACATGTATGTATGTATGTATGCATGCATGCAAGTATGTATGTAGCTAATTGACATGAAAGTTGTATGGTAGCCAATAGAGAACCATATAGACCTGGGATTCAGGAAGAAAACTTAAATTACTAGTTCCTGGGAATACTGAGAAGGCAAGACGCTGCCCTAGAAGAACTTGAGTATTAGGAAAGGGGTTAAGATAAGGGCTTATGCTCAGGGTTATTGGCCTGGTACAAAACATCAAAAGCTGGGCAAATTGCAGAGGAAAAAGGATTTATCAGGAAATAATAAGCCTTGTCTTCTTTTATGTATCTGCTTATGAACAAGATTAACTCTAGCATCAGAGGTTAAAATAGAGATAAAAGACCTTCAGAAGTAACAGAGATTCCAAAGTCCATCTAGTCCAACCTGTACTTGAACAGAAATCACATCTCTAACATCTCCAATAAGTTTTCTTATAGTATTTCCTTAAAGACCTCTAGTGATGGGAAGCAAGTTACCTCCTAAAACAGGTGTGAGGTCAGTGACCTCAGTTTTAAGGGATCAAAGGACCCAGGGAATGGGAAATTCAGTAGATCCTTATAACTCTAACCCAGCTCTGGTCTTGTCACTCTAGTACCTATGCCAAGATGTGGATCAGAACCTTTGATGCAAATCCATATCAGATTCGGATTTCAGGGGATTTGGCAGCCATAGAGACATAGAATGGCACGTGTCACCTAATGTCCTCTTTAGAGTTCCTTTCAGCACTGTCTAATGTGGAAATTTTCCTGTGATACTTTAGTCAGAAAATGATGTGTTGTGTCCCTCAAATGATAGTAATTCTATAGACTGTTCACTCTGATTTTTTTTCTCTTCAAAAATAATAACCCTCACTTTTATTCTGAGCCTTTATGGTGTGACCATAAGACTTTGAGATTACATAATACTGTGTACTTTTATTTGAAGATTACTCAGTAGAAGTATAGGTTTGGGGCTGGAATCAACAGAGACCTCTGATGCAACCCCTTTATTTTTCCTGTTGTTCAGACTTTTCAGTCATGTTTAACTCTTTGTGACTTATTTGGGGTCTTCTTGGCAAAAATACCGGAGTGGTTTGCTGTTTCCTTCTCCAGCTCATTTTACAGATGAGGAAACTGAGGTAAACAGGGTTAAGTGATTTGCCCAGAATCACACAGCTAGTAAGTGTCTGAGGCTAAACTTTAACTCACAAAGATGAACCTTCCTAACTTTGGGCTTATCATTCTATCCAGTGTGCTGCCTAGCTGTCCATATTTTACAAATGAAAAAATTAACACCCAGAAAGGTGTGGTTAAGGTCACCTAAGTGACCTTGTGGCAGAACCAGGATCTTTTCATTTCAAATCTATCATTCTTCCTACTTCAACATGTGACCTCCCCAAAAATACTGTCTTTTTCCATTTTTTTCTACCATATAGAATGCCATGGTTAATAATTAATACCAAGGAATAAAGCAAAGACACAAAAAGCAGAAGTGAAATTCTTTGAAAATTTGTACTCTATACTAATGTGTCACACTCAAAGTCAGTCAGTTGTTAAAATTCCAAGTTTGCTATTGATAGCCATACTCATATAGGAAAAAAAAATGGAAACAACCAATGTTCATCATCTGGGGGAAAGGAAAAATGTTGTAGTACATGAATGTAGCATAAAATTACTGTACAGCAGGCTGGCACAATTGGTGACCCGCAGGCCATTTACCGCCCTCAGGCTGCTTGCAGCACACCAAAGGATTTCGGGTGGCCAACGATAAATATCCTTTATATAGATAGAAAATCCTTTGGCAGGCTGCAGGTTATTCAAGCCAGATGTAGAGTAAGAAATTATTAATATGAAGAATACAAAGAAACCAGGGAAACAGAAGGCCTAAGGCAAAGTCAAGCAGAAGTAAAAAGTGATACATACAATGACATTGACAACTTAAATGGAAACAAAATGAATACTGTGTAACTATTTGAGCAGACTTGACACTAATGAAAGATGAGAACATGAACTCCATTCTCTTCTTTGAGGAAGGGAGTGTAGGTATAGAACAGCACAGGTATTATCAGACTTAGCAGACACATTGGTAGCTTTGCTAAACTGAGTTTTCTCTGTCTTATTTTGTTAAAGGGAATAACTATATGGGTAGGAAAGAGAGAAGAATATGTGTGTGTGTGCATGTATATATACATATGCACATGTATACAGAGTGTTCTGAAAGTCCTAATGCAGTTTTAAACTTTAACAAATGAACTATAAAAACTTAAAGTTGCACTAAGACTTTTTGGGACCCCCGTATTACCTTATGCAAATGAAGGTGATATACTCCTACTACTACTACTAATAATAATGATATTAAAAATGTCTACTCTGTGCTAGGCACTTTACAATCATTATATTTTTTGGTCTTCAAGACAACCCTGGGAGATAAGTGTTATTAATTATCCCCATTTTATTGATGAGGTAACTGAGGCAGGCAGAGGTTAAACGATTTTAACACAGCTAGTAATTACCTGAAGCTGGGTCTTCCTATGAAGACAAAAATAAAAAATGGTATTGGTTTTAAGCTGAGTTAGCATGAATGTTCCTCTAGAAAGAAAAAGTGCTTGCTATGTCTGCAAGGATCATGTTTGTGTGGTTATGGGAACCTGAGAAATACATATACATCCAGTACCTTTTCATCTAGATTGCATGCCTAAGCATGAATTACTTACCCCGCAAACCCTACGATTATCTGCAAGCCTCTTTATTCACTGTTTTGGAAATCACAGAAACAGGATAAAGATTTGAGACTTTAATAGATTTTGCAGGGGAGGCTTGATATTTTACATGCATATGATATGGATGTATGCACATATGGTGTATTTTAGACTACTTCCCAGGTGCCATTTCTTCCGTGGACTCTCCTTCTGAATGATGACAGCACAATGAGGCACCTTTTTTTTCTTTCTTTCTGGTAAACCTTCCACAGACCATAGGAGTGTTTCAAATGATAAGCTCTATTCTTTGGGGGGAAAAACAACCCCTGCTGCTTTCATTCTAATCTTGGTGAATCATGTGAGACAGTTGTTTTTTTTTTTTACAGCTGTGGTTGATTTCTCCACCCACCCACCCTTCATTTTTTTTTCTGAGGGATGTGGAGTGGAGGAGAATCAGATGGGCGGGAGAAGAAGCTATTGTGCCTTGATTCTCTTTTACTCCAAATTTCATTACAGACACTTTCACCATCAAATGCATTGTACAGACCCGAGTGTCACATGTTTCTTTCCAGATGTTATTTCAGATTAAACTACAGGCAGCCAAGAGTAAAAGTGGCATGCATTTTCCTCCTCACTTGGTAAAATTACATCTCCTAGCAGTCATTTGTAGAGCAACATTGCTTGCATGACAATTGGCTTGATCTGATATTTTAGGTTATGATGTCAAGATATATTATGCAGCAGCCTACTAACAAAAAAAAAGACACCTAAAGAAAGAGAGTGATTATGGCAGTTGGGGATTGGAAAGGACCTAAGGGAGTGTCATCTGTTATAAGAACCTTAAAAGCTTCTAATGACCTGTTATTCTCAAGAGGTTTGTTTTTTTTTTACTACTATCACTCTCCAATTTAGTTTTGCTAAACTGGATTTGAATTCTTATGTGATCTTTCTTTAAAAAAAAATAGCATCATTCATTTTACTTGTTTTTCTGAATAAAATTATTGGGCAATTTAAAATAATGGTTTAATTAACTCCAGTGCAAGATGTAGGACATTTTTGTTTTGTGTTCTTTTTAGGGGGAGTTGAAGGGAAGTGAGGGTGGACACTTTCAATAAATGTCTTTTACTAAACTTGCTCATGAATTTCTTCCACAGCATGTTATATCTGTTTGGGGATGATTCATAAGCCATGCATCGAAAGGCAAAGATCATCTTTTTTTCTTTAAATATACATGATCCTGGTAAATGGAAGCCTGTCTGCCTGAACATTTTCATGGCTGAGAATTTATTGATTAAAGCCCAGAATTAAATTAAGCATTTTAAAGAAGATAAAATTGATTGGTGGAAAGGTGTTTTTTTTTTTAAACCAAATAACAGATTTTCTTCAATGCCATCTTAGAGCAATAGAAAATTGAAAGTGTGGTTTCATGTTGTTTCTTTGAACCTAGGTTTAGGCCATACATTGGGTTGGTTGTTGTTTTATTTTTCATCTCTGAACATGCTGATGAAATAAGATTAAATTTATAAATTTAGTAATAACATCTGGCTCATAGTAGGTCCTTATAAATACTTGTTCCCTCCCTTTATCCTTCCATGGGAAAAATGGGAATTTCATAGAAAAATAAGCTGACCACACAACAATGTGACAGAAGGTACAGCTATCTAGGAAGAGTTAGGTGGCACAGTGGATAGGGCACTAAGCTTACAATCAAGAAAACTCATCTTCCTGAGTTCAACTCCAGCCATAGACCCATACTAGCTGTGTGACCTGAGCAAGTCACTTAACCCTGTTTTCCTCACTTCCTCATCTGTAAAATGATCTGGAGAAGGAAATGGCAAACCACTCCAGTATCTTTGCCAAGAGAACTCCAAATGGGGTCACAGAGTCAGACTTGACCAAAACAATTGAACAACAACAGCTACCTAACATTTGGACTGATGATTATATTGTCCACCATACCTTTTTTTTCCTTTTTGGAGGGCAATTGGGGTTAAGTAACTTGCCCAAGGTCACACGACTAGGTTTTTTGTTTGTTTGTTTGTGTGTGTGTCTTAAGTGTCTGAGGCTGTATCTAAACTCAGGTCCTTCTGACTCCATGGCCAGTGCTCTACTCACTGCGCCACCTAGCCACCGCCTTCCACCATACCTTTTGCCCTAATTTTCTTAGTTAAACTTTAAACTGTTCCCTATTCCACCTTCAATGGTAAAAAATATCTCTTTCAGGATACAGGCCTCTGAAGGGAACTATGACATCCTGGAAACCTTTATTTGAATTAAAATTTAGACAAGCCAGCAGAATCAGACCTTACACTTTTATGCTGATGTAAAAGTGTTCTTTTCTCTGATGACCAAGTTGAAAAGTGTGGATGACAGGCTCTTTTAAAAGAGAGACTCTTGAATACACTTTGTTGTAAAGTATTATTTCAGGTGTTTCCCAGAAAAGGAGATGAATTTTTTTTTTTTCCATAGCCTGGTCAGTTTCTCAACCAGGAGGGCTGGAGTAGTGCCAGGAAGAGGATATATATTGTTGTGTTGTCAGCTTATCAATGTTTCAATGACAAAGAGGCCATACATGGTTTAAACTTTACCCCCATTTTAACATATGCCATAAGGCATATTAGCTTTGAAAAAATTAAGGGAAATTAATGTAGCAGAGTATCTAGCCAGAGACTAACAAAAGCCATTTTCCTTCATATTTTCTTATAGCCCATTTCCCATGAGGGACCAGATGAGTATGTGATAGTAATACTGATGCCAGGGGTACGATGCCCATCTGATCTACAGGGAGAACGGGTAGATTCAAATCAATGTTATTCCATGCCTTCTAGGCAGCCGTCTTTAGTGTGGGATTTGCCACACTGATCAGAAAAACAGCTGGCAACCAGCAATATGTTATACAAAAGACCTTTTAAATGCTTTTGTTGTTTTCAGCCATGATGGAGTGTGACTCACTTCAAATATTAACTATTGAATTTGTGAACTTGTTCAACAGTCCAAAAATCCCATTGAGGAACTGGTCAATTCTAATGCCAGCCCCTGTAAGGTTTGAAGAAAGAAAAATACCTTGGAATAAACCTGGCCTTTCATCATTTTTATCCTATTTAAAAAGTTTTATCCAAGGAAAGCTTTGACTGGGAAGCCACTGCTGAGATTGCCTATAAAATATAAACATATGTTCAAGCAAACAAAGCTCGTGGGCTGTTCTGAATTCTTGGAAGGGAAAAATATATTGAGTTAGTTATTTTACTGGGTTGAGAAATGGAGTCATTTGCTTTTAGCATGTGTCATTTGAATATTTTAGACCAGAATTTTTGGAGCTGTATTCTTTGATTGTAATCCATATTTTTTTTTAAAGATGTAGAATGATAGAGATAAGCACACAAAGTGCTTTTGGACTTTTAGGAAATAATCAGTCACCTAGGCCCCAGAAGTTGTCATATTTTGACAATTCTTATTTTCTTTCCGTGGTGATTTGGGGCAGGAAGAGAGTAGAGGGATAGAGGAGAGAGAGTGGGGTTTTCTATTCCTACCCCCATATAACTGGATTCTGGCAGGAATTGGAACCATGAGTGCTAAAATAAATACATTGTGCATTCAAAAATGAGGTAGAGAAGAATATTAGCTCATTTTGGGGGTATTTTAAGCCTTAACTGAGACAGAAGGTATTGGAAATTTTGTGAGTGCTTGATAAATTTCAGTCTCGTTAAAAGATGATTTGGTATTTAAATGAATTTCAGATTAGTTTCCCAAACCTGCCATGCTAAGTACATAGATTTCTACTCTGAACATTCAGAGCCAACCTCACTAAGTATCTCAGGAACATCAGCACAATGGGTGTTTGTTTATATTTGGTACATTTTTTCCCATGCATTTTCTCAGGAAACCCATAATTTGGGATTGAGTTTTGTTGCTATAATCACTAATTGGCACACATTTGAGTGCATTTTTCAGTTTTATCCCTGAGATAAAATGGCCAAATGAATGCCACTCAATCGTTCTCTGTGTGCAAAGTACTCCATAGTCATTTATCTTGTGTAATTTGTGCATAGAGAGTATTTATGTTTTGGCTGGAGTTGGTGTAAGCAAGTCCTCTCCAGGCTTATTTGAAGGCAGATATAATTAACAGGTGGTGTCCAGTATAGGGAGAGTTTTCATGGATTGTTGGGTCTGGATATTAAGCTGTGCCTACATAGAACAAATATATCAAAGGCCTTGTAAAAACCACCCATGGTTGCTTTTATACCAAAACCCTATTTCCCAAAAGCCATCTTCAGGTCTCGTTGATCTGTCATTCAAAATGCAAAACACCAATTCTTTTGAGAAAGGTGAGGCCAGGGAAAGAAAATTCACCATAGATTTGGGTTGGAATTGCTTTGCAGTTGAGGAAACTGAGCCCTAGAGAAATTGCTGTTTACTTCCAGGCATAGAGTACCTCTATGTGATGGGAAATTAATAAGGACTCAGAAAATTAATGGAAACTAGTTAAGAACTACTAAGAATACAAACCAGCTTGTTCATGGAATAAATTAAATAATTGCTTCAGGATAAAATTGCTGACATTTTTATAATATTTTAAGGTTCTCAAGATACCATTGACCTCATTTTACAGATGAGAAAACAAGTTTTGAGAGGATAAATCACTTGTCCAGGGCCACATAACTAGTAAGGATCTGAAGGAGGCTGTGAACCTCACTCTTTCCTCTTGACTCCCAGTCTGACCCTTCATCCCCTTTGCTATACATCCTGTCGTTTCGTTTCTAAGAGCTAGAAAATATCCCAGAAAGGCAGCTAAAAGCAGATCTAAAATTCCCTGCTTCTTGGTAGGGCCAAAGGCTGACTATAACGACCATGAGGAGTGATGTTGAGGGAAACAGCCTGCAAGCAAAACATAAGAAAAAACTGAAGTTTGGGGGAAAAAGTGCATTGGAGCTGTCTAAAGCTGTAGAGACCTCTGTCATGTAGATTGGAACTCAAACTGTTTTTACATATAAAAGTAGTAGATGCCAAGTATCTACTTGATTCCTGAAAGCTCTCGCCTTTGGAAAATAGGTCCCTAACCATCTTACCATAGCACCTGAAACTCTTTACTTAGAGGTATATTGATTAGGTAAAACTAAGACATTGCATCTTGATGGGTATTAAAAGCAGTAAAATGGATTTGAAAACTCTTGTAAATCAAAGGAGTTGTTGTCCCATTGTGTTCAGTTGTGTCTGATTCTTTGTGACCCCATTTGGGGTTTTCTTGGCAAAGAAACTAGAGTGGATTTTCAATTCCTTCTCCAACTCATTTTGCAGATGAGGAAACTGAGGCCAACAGGGTTAAATGACCTACCTAGGGTCACACAGCAAGTAAGTGTCTGAGATCAGTTTTGAACTGAGGAAGATGAATCTTTCTGGCTCCAATACCAACTTTCTATCAACTATGCCACCTAGCTGCCCTGAAAAGGTAAACTAAAGGAGACTTGAATTCAAATTCTGCCCCAGATGAAACTTGGTATCTGGTTGACCTTGAACAATTCGCTTATTTTCTGCAGCTCAGTTTTCTCGTCTTGTAAAATGCAGATATTAATATTTTCACTGTGTTAAGGATAAAATGAGATGAGATACATAAATCCTTAGCTCAGTGAAAACACTCATGGTAGACTCAGGAGACCTGAATCCCAATGCCACTTCTAATACTAATTACATCTGTGACCTTGGGACTGTTAGAACTTTTCTGGAACTCGGGTTCCTAATCTCTTAAATAGGGGATTGGACTAGGTAGAATGACCCCAGCAACAATCTATCTGCCAGCCTGATCTCTTTAGATGCTTACTTTCATTCACCCCCAGAGAAACAAAGATCTTTTTAGGTGTTTCTTCTTTGGGCAGCTTTCTTACTACTTATCATTTAAAGGTAGTTTAAAGCTTGGCACATGGTTTAATTACCATGAGTTTTAAGGTTAAAGGACTTGCCCAAAGTCACATGGTCAATAAATAGCAGAGTTAGGATTTGAACATAGGTACTCTTTTTTTTTTCTCTTAAACAAATGCTTTATTAACTTCTGGTTTATATCATTCATTTCCGCCATATTTTGAGTTACAATTTTTTCCCCATTTTCCCCCTACCCATCACCCTAGAATAGCAGTCCCACAGGATATCCCCTCATCCAGTCTGCTCTCTCCCATATCTTCTCCCATACCCCCTTTGACTTTTCCAGTAGGGCAAGGTGAGTCTCTGTGCCCCAATGCCTGCATATATTATCTCCCAATTACATGCAAAATAGTATTAATAATAATATTTATATATATTTGAAACATTTCATTTTAAAACCTCAAATTTCAGATCCATTCCCTCCCTCCCTTGTCACCCATTCTCTCTGGGAAGATAAGTAATTCAGTATGTGTTGTACATATATAGCTATGCGAAACATTACCATAGTAGATATATTGTCAAAGGCTGCTTATAATTCCCTCCCACCCATCCCACTTCCCACCTTGTCCATTCCCTACTTTGATCCTGTCCCTCTTCTATAGTGGGTACTTCCAACCTCCCCTCCTCCCAGAATACCCTCCCCTCCATCATCCCTCCCCTCATCCCCCTTCCCCCTACCCTGCTGCAGGGTGAGATATCCCATTTAGGAGCATAGGTACTCTTACCCCAAATTTACTATATATATATAGGGTTCTATCCACTATAAAATCTAATGGAATCCAATATACCTATTGGGTACAGAGCACTTTGCTAGGTGATGGGGAAGTTAGACGTAATTTCTTGCTCTCTAGTAAGGGAATAAAGAAATGACTCAGATAAATATAAGATATATCATATTCTAAATGCCTTGGATAATTACATAATGAAATAAAATATGTAAATATTGAATTTATACTAGGTTGCCTAGTAGATAGAGTCCCAGGGCTGGAGTCAAGAAGACTCAACTTCCTGAGTTCAAATCTAACCTCAGATCCTTACTAGTTGTGTGACCCTTGGCAAGTCACTTAACTCTATTTGCCTCAGTTTCCTTCTCTGTAAAATGAACTAGAGAAGGAAATGGCAAAGTACTCCAGTATCTTTGCCAAGAAAACCCCAAAAGGGGTCACAGTCAGACATAACTGAAAACTACCTAAACAATAACAACATTACATATATGCAATATATACATATATCATATCTGCATATATATGTAGGAAGCAGCAGAATATATTATAGCACATGAGGAGGTGTTGGGTGGTATGTGATACTTGTGAAGGGAAGGTCATTAACTGAGGAGATCAAGAATGTTTCTGAAGTGAGATAGCATTTGAATCAAACTTTAATGCAGAGCTTAATTCAGCAGGCATCTAAGAAGAGGAAGGATGTTCCAGGCAAAGGGAACAAAGTGAGCAAAGGGCATCAGAATGTAGGCTGGCTGGACAGTAGGGCACAGGGAGTGAGCTTATATGAGCTACCAGATCATGGAGAGTTTACATGAACTACCAAATTTGCACAGAAAAGCAAGAAAAATTGGACATGTGCAATAGGTCTAAAGCAGATGGCATCCAGAATCTAGAAGTCAAAAGTTCAGTAAGAATGGCATAAATGAGAGTGTTTGTTCCCAGGGGAGAGGGCTTTTTGCCCTCTGCCCTGTTCTATATTCCTTACTGAACTTGGATGGTGCTGGACAAAGCTTTGCACATAATAGCAACTCTGTAAATATTTGCCAAGGTAAATGGAGATTTGGCCCCGGCTTTTATAATACTTAAGAGGGAAATAAACATTTCATAGAAAACAAACATTTCCACACATTACAGGTGGAAAGTTGGTCAAACCATTGTTAACCCAATGAAAGATGAGTTGAGCAAGCTTTCTCATGCTAAGCTGTACCTCCAAGACAACCAGAATAACTCTGAACTGAAAAAGTTATAACTTTAAAAGTGAGGTTTCTTGCCTAGCATTTTTGTGGCTTCTATAACCTAGTAGCTAAGAATAATAAAGACCTAGGAAACCCTATAATCAGATGAAATTGAGAGTCAGGCCTGATGAGTACTGTATTTACTTTTCTATAAAATATATTTATTTGAGGCTCAGTACCCTCTGGGGGGAAATGAAATTCCAACCAAAATTTTTATAGTCTTTACTTTTTATTGCTATCCCAACTTACCCTGCCTTTTTAACATCTTTAAAATCTGCATAGATATCAAATGAGCCAATGCTTTTTCTGATAAAGGAAACATTTCTAGATATCATACTTTTTGCCCCTTCTTTTGGGTTGTTGTCTGTGATTTCTGGTGAAGGATTTTGAAACCTAGGGTGAGTATAATTATTCTGTCCACATTGTAGGAGTGAGGAGTACGTCATCCCTACATTCTGGAAAATCCACTTAAAATATTTTGGCCCTCCCTTTGTACCAGAGAAAAAGTTTGAATTTTTTTCTATTTCCTTTATGGGGATTTTACTATACCTTGTGATTAAATTTGGATTGATATACAATACTATACATATATCTTATGTATTTCTGAGTTTTTAAATTTTTTCTGTGTCATCTGCTGGCCTTCATATGTCTGTGGCTTCCTAAAAACTCCCCCAAAATTCTTATTTAATTCTTTATGCCTACTCTTGATATATGGAAACTGTGACGGGGAAAGTTGCCATGTGGAAGAGATAATTGTAATTTGGATTTGATTCAGATTGATCTGTCCATTTCAGGAAAAACATTAGCTGGTCAAAATGAGAAGTAGTGATGATTGCTTTTGTCACTTTGAACTTTTAACAATTTAGAAAGTAGGTTTGCAACATAATTGAAAAGAAAATGGAAATAATGAAGACCTAGAATTCATCTACAATGACAAAGAAGAATATGAACCATCTTAGAGATCAGAAGAAGATAAGGAGGGAGAAGGGCATCCTGACTCTTCCAAGTTGGAGTGAGGTCTATGAGAAAACAGAAAGTGTTTCCAAATTCTGTGCATCTGAAATTTTCATCTGCTTCTACTAGTTCTGCCCATGTGGCCAAACAGAACAAGACTGATCCCATTATTGCATGGTCTCTAGATGATGCCACAAGATCAGTTTAGGGAAACCTTGCCTCCCAAAGAGTTTTAGGGTGTCACAAGCTCCATGAGTCAACAGCATGACATCACAGCCCCCCCCCCAAAAAAAAGCTGATTCAGGCTGATTTTTATCCAGACCTGTGATTTCATTGGTATAGGGAATTCCCAAGAAGGAAAACCCCCCTAACCAATGCCAATTGACTGATGCTCTGACATTGGTTATTATTAGAAGGTAGCTGGAGGAGACATAAATGACTTGACCAGTGTCTCACAGAGCCGTGACTTGAACCAAAATCTTCCTGACTACCCAGCATGCCTATTGCCTTTCAGTCTTAAGTTTCATTAAGAGCAGTAGCACATATAGAACACGGAATGTAATAGTCAGTCTCACTGTTTTCTCCCCTAGTCAGACTACATTCAGAATATCGTGTTTAGTTCTAGAGTGACTAAGGGGCAAGCCCTGAAGACCATACTATATAAGGATCAGTCAGAGAAAAGAGGTTGTTTAGCCTAGAGAATATGGGGGAATATGATAACTGGCTTCAAATTTCTGAAGGGCTTTTTATATAGAAGAAAGATTGTGCTTATTCTACATAGTAACATAGGCATAACTAGGAGCAATGGGTAGAATCTGCCTAAGTTTGAATTCTTCTTAACAATTAGAATTTTGCAAAAATTGGATTGCCTCTGCAAGGGGAAAGGGGAAAAGAAACAAATGCTTATTAACTACCTAGTATGTGCCAGGAACTGTGCTAAATGTTTTACAATTTTCTTATTTGATCCTCAAAGCAACCTTGTCAGCTAGGTGGTATTACTTCTACTTTAGAGATAGGGAAACTGAGGCAGACTGAGGCAGAGATGAAGTAACTTGCCTAAGGTCAAACATTTAGTGTAGGAGGATGGATGTGAATTCAGGTGTTCCTGACTCCAGGCTCAAACTGAGCCACCAAACTGCCTCAGGGGGTAATGGGTTCATCATTTCTAAAGGTATCAAAGCAGAGACATCGAAGTATTAATGTCTGCCTATCAAGCATATTATACAGATCTATAAACAGTCTCTGAGGTACTTTCAAACTCTAAGACTTTGAACATTTAACACAGTGGCACACAGTAGGCGTTTAATAAATGCTTATTGATTGATTATGAAATTTTATAATACTTTAAGCATGATGTAATGAGGAATTAGACTGGATAAGAGACTCAGGGGGGTAGCAGTGAAAATGGGAAAGGAAGGTGTCGGTGTCCTGCTTTGAGAGTACTTGATAACTGCATGGATGTGGTGGTCAGTGAGGCGGTCAGAGGCCAACCTCAAAGTATCAAGCATTGGTGACTGGGAAGATGATAGTAAGATTGGCAGCAGTAAGGGACAAAGGGGGATCAGCTGTTGCTGGGGGAAGACAGATGAGTCAGAAGTGGTTGCAAGACACCCAAGATATTGTCATTGGAATTGTATGTGTCAAGGCAATAACATGGTGTAGTGGGTAGAGTGCCAGGCTTGGAGCCTGCATTTTGAGTTCAAATATCTGAGTTCAAAGTTTACCCCAGATACTTAAATACTCATGTGATCCTAGGTAAGTCACTTATACATAGTTGCATGCCTGGAGCTCTAGGAAAAGGTCATGGCTAGAGCTTTAGCTATGAGAATTTTTCTAAGAGATGATTTTTAAAGCTATTCAAAGTGGATGGAATCTCTGAGGAACTAAGGCAGAGAACCAAGAAAAGTGGACTTAAAACTGGGATAAACCTCCATTGCAGAGATAGAGTCAGTGAAAAGTACAGAGATGGAGTGGTTTAAAGCGTAGGAGAAGAATGTGTAGATTGGCCATAATAGGTATTTAATAAATGTTTATTTACTGGCTGACCAGTAGAAGCCAAGGAATGAGAAAATGTCAAGAGGGTAGAGGTAAGCAACAGTGGCTGATACTATAGAGAGGTCAAGGAGAATGAGGGCTGGCAAAATGCCATTGAATTTGACTATTCACTTAACCTCCCTATCTGTCCGTGAGGTCTTTGCTTTCATCACATTCCCTCAAACATATCCAAGGAGGTCTTTCCTAAGTCATTGTGATAGTTTACACTTAATAGTCAGTGGGAGCAGTAGAGTTGGATCTCTGGACCAAAAGAGATTTGAACTGAAAACAATATTTTTCTAGGCCTCTCCAGATGACCTTGAGGCCAAAAGAAAGAGTCCTTTCCTATGTCACTCATGCTCCTGGGCCCCCGTTCCCTGCATTTTATCAGCAGAAATTGGTTCACTTCATGAGGTTTATAACCTCCTATAAAACTGCAGAACATTTTATTCTTTTTTCATTAAAGCCACCTTTGGAATCACTTTAGTCCCTTTATAGGCTCTTATTTAATCCATTTTTTCATAGACTTTAGGGAGGAAAATATTCCATCACTGGTCAAAATAGTAATTACATATTATAAGTCACAGCCTAATGACTTGCAAGCATGGGTACTAACTGGTTATCTTTCCCATCTTCCTTCATTAATGAAGTCTTTTAACCCCCAAAATCATCTCTCTTTCTACACTGAAACAATGGGGAGAAAAAATTTAACCTAAGTGTACATATTCTCATGTTTATAGGGGCCACTGTTTGTGTTTCCTTCTATTAAAGCCTTATTACCATGTAGCAAAACCTCTTTTAACAAACTCTAGGGAAATACTGTATTAATAAAACATCAAGAGATTTTGTTTCTGATATTAAAAAACACACAACACAACACAACCTCACATTTGCATAAAATCATCAGTTGAAATCTTCAGAAAGAGATTAAATCACAGGGAGCAGACCAAAAAGAAAGAAAAAAATACAACCCCCCCCCCAAAACCATATTCAGACTTAAAAAGAGAAATTCTTCTGCTCTAGGTATTCCTGAAGGACTTTAAAAAAATCTTTTAATTAATGACAGCCCTCAGGGCACCAAGCAGTTGTTAATTAAAGCAAGGGGGAAAGGGAAAGGAAGCAGGCAAGAATGTGGAGATGAAAACGTTTCCTTTTTCTCTGCAGGGGGAGAACATTAGAAAGTCAACTTATGAATAAATATGGATATGGGGGGGGGGATACATTCTAAAATGGAAGAAAAGTTCCAAGCCCTGCTCAGTACATGGGAGCCAAAAGAAAAATGTGGTGGGCAGGTGCTCTAAGGTACTGTCCTGGCCCTTCTCTCCATCTCCCTAGAATGTCCCCATAAGCAACCTTATTTAGTATTAAACTACAGATAGCACCTCTCAGCCCAGCTTTGTCTGGGAACTGCAGATCAGCATCACTTTTTCTGTCAATAGTATAACCATTTACCCAGTATACCAATGTTTTTCCTAATTGCTGCCTTTAAGTATCTGAATGGCTTTCGTGGCATCTGAGGATCATAGCCAGAGTGAACTTTAGAAGCCATCTTTTTCAACACCCACATGTTACAAGTGAGGAAATTGAAGCCAATGGAGTATAAATGACTTACTTGAGAAGTGAAGATTGAATCCAGGTCATGAGACTACAGGGGACCTTACAGATAATGTAGTCTAATACCCTCATTTTAGGTATGACCAAAGGGAGTCTAAAAACCTTCCTGAAGAGGAGGCAACAGTTCCATTTACTCATGTGGAAGAGGGATTAGATTTATTCTGTTTGGCCTTAGAGGGCTGAAATAGGAATAGTGGGTGAAGGAGGAATAGAAAGTTATTTAGCCTTAAAGTAAGGGGAGATGGTATAATATTTAGTGCTATGTCAAAGGTAGAATGGGAAGCCTTGAAAAGTAATTAATTGCTCAATCTTACTGGAGGGCTTTAAGCAAAGACTGGATAGCTATTTGTTGAGAAGGTCGTAGAGTCTTCCCCTCCCAGACTGATTCTTTTGTGAGGGCAAACTAGACTATCTTCTGCCTCAGTTCTCACATAGCCTTTCATTACTGAATGGATGTTGCTTCAGACAAACTGAGACCTGGGAAAGACTTTAGCTTAAAAAGGCCAAGGTGTCCCACTGCATCCAGGGCTATCTCCAGTCGGGCTAACCTATCTTGCCACTGGATCCAGATGACTGTGGAGGAGACAGTGAAACTGGTGACTTTGGTTTTTGGTTTTTTGGTTTGAGTATAAAGGACTAAATAGCACTTTACTTGTTATATATACAAAACAACAGGTTCATATTAAGTGTCTTCTACGAGTAGGACAGTGAGAATCACTGCAGGAAATTATAGTTTAGATAAAATGGGTCCCTGGCCTGCTAGTTAGTCCTGTATATAAAGGAAGTAGAACTCAGAGAATTTCACAATCTACCCAACTGAGATTCTTTCCTTAAAGTCACTCTGAGGAGGGAGGGGAGGGAAGGACAGAGAAAAATTTGGTTATCGAAATCCCACAAAAAATAAATGTTAAAGACTATCTTTACATGTAATTGGAAAAAAAATAAAATGCTATTTGAGGAAGCTTAAATGAACAAAATAAAATAAAATCACCCTGAGAATATTTTGTGTTTTATGAGGGGAAGATGTTAAACCTAGTCGACTCTGAATTATCTATGGGAGGACAACATTTTCAGCCTAAGAGAGTTTTCCTTGGCCACCTACCTATCTTCACAATTAGCAGATATGGGCTTCAACAACAATTCAATTAAAGAAATATTTATTAAGCTCCTATTGTATACAAAGAATGAATGAAGCTGATGATTTTGTACAGCTCTACCTTACTTGAGTTCAATTCCCTTGCATGTTCATGGCATTACCTCCCTGATGTTGTGGTCCTCTTCAAGAACAAAGGACAAATAACAATGGAGAGGGCCAACTGATGTGCCTTGATTCTGGACTCTGCACTTTGAAGAATGAGACCTTTTCCCCAGAGCCAACTGTGGTTCAGCCATTACTGGTAGTGTTGTGCACTTTGTTTCACAGATTTAACCTGTTTGGGGCAGAGGTCATGCTACTGACTGAAAGTGACTCAAATCAACAACCACCAATCTGGGAAACGTTGATGTAGTTGAACAAGGATTGGATTTAGCAGTAGATGAACTCGATTTGAATTCTGTCACTGGTATTTTGTGACTGAGCCAGTGACTTTATTTCTTTAGGTCTTAAGTTTCCTTATCTGTTAAACAAAGATTAAGCAGATAACCCCTTTTGTATCTAAAAGGTATGAAATTATTCAAGCATCCAGAACTTTCTAGGTGCTAAACCATCAGCCCCTACCACATGGTAACCTTGTCTTTTTCAGCTACTAAAGAGTTTCCTACAAAACCACATTCTCATTTAAGTTGGTTCAGGGAGACAGTGACATAATACTAAATGGGATATCTCAACCTACAGCAGAATAGGGGGAAGGGGGATGAGAGGAAGGATGATAGATGGGAGGGCATCCTTGGGGGGAGGGGAGGTTGGAAATACCCACTATAGAAGAGGGACAGGATCATGTAGGGAATGGACCAGGTGGGGGGTGGGATGAGTGGGAGGGAATTATAAGCAGCCTTGCACAATATATCTACTATGATAATGTTTTGCATAGCTAGACATGTACAACATATACTGAATTACTTATTTTCCCAGAGGGAATAGGTGACAAGGGAGGAAGGAAATGGATCTGAAATTCGAGGTCTTAACATTAAATGTTTCAAATATATGTAAATACTATTATTAATACTCTTTTGCTTGTAATTGGGAGATAAAATGTGCAGGCATTGGGACACAAAGATTCACCTTCCTCTAATGGAAAAGTCGAAGGGGTTATGGGAGAAGGTATGGGAGAGAGCAGATTGGAGGAAGCGATATCTTGTGGGACTGCTATTCTGGGAGGTTGGGTAGGGGAATAATGGGGGGAAATGATTGTAACTCAAAATCTGGCGGAAATGAATAATGTAAAACAGAAGTTAATAAAGCATTTGTTTAAATTTTAAAAAAAAGAGTTTCCTAGAAAACAATTGTCCATCTTTTCCCTTGTTCCTCTTTGGCCTCACATTAATTAAAAGGGGGAAGAGGAATTTTGCAATGATAAGATTTCCTCCTTTTTTCCCCTCACACCATGGAAAAAATAATAATAATTATTCTTATTATTTGCATTTTTATTTCTCTTGTGTTTGGAAATCTAAACTGAACAGTCAGGTATCAGTTAAACCCCAAAATATTAGAAGTTCCTATCTTCTTTTCATTTTGGAAATGACAGATGTTGTATAGAGTCCAGAGACTGTATGCTGGGTATGGATAAGGCAGTTCTTTGATATGACATTTGGGGGGTTTCTCAGACTTAACATGTACCTAATTTTTACAATGATTCAATTAGGTTTTTTAAAGTCTCAAGAAAATAACTCAGTTCCTTAGGATTTTATCTTTTGTTTGTGTGGGAATGTGGACTAATTTGTTATGGTGGGTTTTTTTTTCCTTCTTTTAATTTCTTTTGGTCTATGCACAGCTATCCCTTTTGTGTATTGCATGATGGGAATTCTGTGTAGGAACCAAGGGCAGCTCATTGGATTCAGAGCCTTTTTAAAACACCAGCCAAGATCAGTGGTGAAAAGAAAACTCTGAATTTTATTTTTGTTTCTAGTTAGATCATATGCTTCAGGTTTTCAGATTCTTTTTTTTTTTTTTGGTCCCCAAAAAAAGAACAGAGCAGAAGGTAATTAGAATGCTGCATACGGTAAAGCTGACACCAGCCGGCTGTGTATTACAGCCAATACCTACCCAAGTAGAAAGACCAAGGGAAGAAAAGTCATTTGTTTCTTCTTTTCATTGCTATAATAATATCAGACAGAACATTCCCAAAGTTTGTTCAATGCCCTAAAAATACTTTTTAACCCCAGACATGACATGTTTGTAAGGATTCAATCATTAGTTTTCTGAAACTCAGTGGAAAGAGACATTGGACTCTGGGCACAAACGCATAAAGTCTAAGACAGAGAGTGCATATCTGAGCCAGGATCCAAACCTAGCTGCCTCCTGGTCTCTTCACCTAGTATCATATTAAAAAGCAAGTTAATGGATGTCGTCATTTGTACAGTACCTAGAGTGGAAAAAAAAAACAACCTTTAAACTGAAATTAAAATCTTTTGTGTAACACATGGTTTTTTATAGTATAGAATGATTTTTTTATATCTACTATACTAAATTATTACATTTCCATTAAAATGTATTTATTTGCTGACTATATCCATTTTTGTTGTTTAGTAATTTTGGTCATGTACTACTCTTTATGACCCCATTTGGGGTTTTCTTGGCAGAGATACTATAGTGGTTTGCCATTTTCTTCTCTTAACTCATTTTGCAGATGAGGAAACTGAGGCAAATAGGGTTAAGTGACTTGCCCCAGGGTCACACAGCTAATAAGCCTCTGAGACTGGATTTTAACTCAGAAAGACCCTTCCTGACTCCAGGACCAGCACTCCATCTACTGTGCCACATAGCTGCCTGGTATAACATTATCAATTATATTATTACCTATCAAGATCACAATGAATGTCTGGGGTTCTTGTCAAAAACCTTATCCAAAAGTAGCTAAGCTGGAATCAAGGTCAGATTCTGAGCCAGGATGAAAAAATATAAAAATTGGGGCAGCTGGGTGGCGCAGTGAATAGAGCACTGACCCTGGAGTCAGGAGGACCTGAGTTCAAATCCAGGCTCAGAAACTTAACATTTACTAGCTGTGTGACCTTGGGCAAGTCACTTAAACCCAACTCCCCTGCCACTCCCCTCAAAAAAGAAAAAGAAAAAAATACAAAAATAAAGGAAGTTGAGGAGTAACAAAGTCATGTCAAGTAGCAAGAATGGAAACAGTAAGGCTAGTAAGACACAACATCCTCACTGAGAGGGCCACCAGGACACAGGTAGCAGGTCACCTTCTCTATTTTGAAGGAACTTGCAAGCCAACCCCTAAGCCTCACATATGTGGTTCTAGAAGCTCTTCACAGGGCTTTTAAATTATAAATTATATTCTACATAATTATAATCCTTTCCTAACCAAAGGGAAGAAAAAATGCAACAATTTCCACAAGCTGTGTTAGTCATGCCTTGGTTTCTTACAAGACACAAAATTTTTTTCATTCTCTTCCCCTTCCCCCACTTTCTTCCATCTCATCCACTCCCCATGTCCTCACAGACTGCTTGCAGGAGCATGGGGTCCACTTTTCATCCCACTTTGTTCATATGTGAATTAATTTCCTTCATCTTTAGAGACTCTTTTGACACTCCTTTTTCCTTCTCCTTTGTATCTTTTCTTTAATCATCTCATTACCACCCCTTTTCATTTTCCAGACTTATTTCCCATTATTTCTCTTCACACAGTTCTTGTTCCTTCTAATCTCACCTATCTCTTGTCACCCAAATTCAGCATTCCATCTCCCAGGCTTTGCATGGGCTGTCTCTTGTACACATTGCCTCCTCACTGTTATCTCTTCACAATCATAATTTTATTCAATTCAGGGTTTAGGTGCCACCTCCAATGGTAAGCCTTCCTGGCCTCCTTGTTAGTGCCCTCTCCCTCCTCAAATTATGCTACATGTATTCCTTTGTTTTATAGTATCTCTCCCCCTCCCCAGTAGAATGCAAACACCTTGAAGGCAAGTAGTATTTGTTTTGAATTTTGAGCTTGTTATTCCAGTATCTAGAATAGTACCTTGCACACATTGGATATAAAACCAAAGCTTGTTAAATCAAATTGAATGTTAACTCTTACTTATAATCATAGAACCACAGACTTTCAAAGATTCATCTAATCTAACCCCCTTGGTTTTTTAAGATGAGAAAGAAGAGTCCCAAAGAGATTAAGTGAACCTGCCTTTGATCACGAAGTTAGAATAGGATTTCCTAAATGGTTGTGTTAATATCATTAGCACTATAGGCCAGTTCTAATTTGCATGGCAGCTATAATCGCTCAAAATAATGTTGTATTGGTTTAGCCTACCTTACCACTCTTTCTTAAACAATGACTTCCTATAAAAAGCAAAAGTAATATTTGAGCTATCATGCAAAATGTATAATAATTTAAAGCATCTATGGAGTTTTGACTTAAGAAAATTCCTAAATTTTCTATTTTCAATGGTTATGAGATGATAGATCACCTCTGGCCTGATATCAAGCATAAAGAATTTTCATAGGTAGGTAACTCACGCTATAGATAGTAATTGCCTGCAGATCTTGACAAGAAATAGGTTCATAAGTTCAGATACTAAAGATAAATATTGGGTAAGTAATATAGATAATGTGTTTCAAAGTAGATAGTTTTCTGATAAGCATTGACATTTTGAGAAGGCATTTAATTATTGATGTGCAATAGATCAGGAAGGATTAATCAAAAGGGGATCATAATCCAGAACCACTATAAATTACATTTTTATACTTCCATTGTGCAGTTCACTAGGATTCACAGTTTAATAATCACATGGTATTCAACATTTATGTGACATATAATGAGAATATTAATTTTTATTCCCTGAATGACTTTAAAATGATAGCACATATCCTATCCTGTCAAGTCAGATGGTACAACTGATAGTGTTGACACTTGTTTATTGGTACAAGTGTGACAGAAAAAAGACATAATAATAGCTTCCATCTATATAATGTTTTACAGCTACAAAGTATAGAACATGCATCATCTCATTTGATCCTTTTGAGTTAGATAGTAAATAGCCTTTTGACAGTCTTTTGAGTTAGATAGTAAAATTAGTATGATTATGCCCATTTTATGTATAAGGATATTGAGGGTCAGGGAAGCTGGGTGACCTCAAATTAGACAGTCAAGATGTGATAGAGTAATGATAGTCATGATGTAGCCAGACCAATACAGATTTTTTGATTCGCAAGGCTAACCAACTTTGCATTGTACTACACAGCCTCTAAGGAGATGATCAGGAGTCTTCTCGACCACCATAGCCCTTATGGCAAAGAGCTAGAACCGTCCTTCTTGTGATTATTTTGTGCAGCTTCTACCCCCAAGGTTGCTTGCAATTTGCCAGAATCATCAATGGGCATCCATTCCTAGCTCTTGACATGTACAGGGAACCTTTTTACTTATTCTCTGGGATTACTTTCAGCATCTCTTCTTCCCTCTTGTTTCCTGGTTTCATTAGTCCCATTTAGGCTTACCTATGAGACTGTTGGAGTAACCAGTTTTCATTCACATATTTGTTTTACCTTTCTAAATCTAATAAAGCCGAGTTGAACAGAATTCACTTCAGCCATTCCATGGGTATATCTTTGACCTTATCTTGCCTTTTGATATTCAGAATAATGAGAGAACTGACTGAGAAATTGAAGATAATATAATAAAACCAATAGTAATAGGCAACATTTGAGGTGCTTTAAATTTTTAAATGTAAAGCATATGGATAGGATCACATATATACATATACATGTGCACAAATACATGCACATGTTTGTGTGTGCATCAGTATATATAGCTGGTTCCCATGTAAAATTTAATTAATGTAGAGATCTCCCCTTATGAAAATTTCTTCTACCAGAGCAGATCTTCAAATTGTCAGGTAGTCTAAGAGAGCTTCCTAGACCACTAAAAGATTAAATTACTTGCCTATGTTCACACTATGATATAACAATTCAACTCAGATCCTTGAGGCTTACCTTCTGTCTCTTATACTAAGTTGGGCCTAATACATGTAATGGATGAGAGAGAGAGAGACAGAGACAGAGATTCAGATGGATGGATAAATAGATGGATAATATAGATAGATATTGATATAGCTACAGATAAAGATGATAACGATGTAGATGGAGGAGGAGGTAGTGGTGGGCCAGCACCAATGTGGTCATCATTTAAGGCAGCATAATTAACTGTCTTCCTAGAACTCAGAAAAAGCCTTTGATGATATGTGAGTAACCTTGTGCTAGTTTGATAATCACATTACCTTAGGTGGCTTTAGACTGTTGATCATCAGTGCTCTGTCCAAAAAAGAAATTGTGTCCAGGTCCTAAAATGCATGGAGAGTAAGACATGAAGTTACATTAGGCTGATTTCTGTGGACTGTAGTAATCTGTTTAATTGGTCAAGATGTCCATTTTTGCCTTTTTGAAAAATATTCTTATGTTCTCAGATTAGAAGTATTAGGTGTTTCTTATTTTGCTTGCCAGTGTTATATGCTGAAGCAGCATGTAAGTTTTTATTTTATTTTTATTGCTATCTTTTGTTTTATATCACATTCATTTCTGAATATAGTCTTCACTTATTCCCTACCTATTGAGTAACCCATTATAAGAAAAAGTAAAGGAGAAAGGAAAAAGCAGTTTAACAAAATCAGTCAATACACCAATTAAGACATATGCAAAATCCCATACCTCTGCAAAGAAGGAATGGAGGTCCATTTTTCCAACTATTATTCAAGGCTAGTTTCTTGATCATTATAATTACACGTCGTTCAACTTCATCTTCATTCTTATTTTTTTCCATTTACATTATTGTAGTATATATTACACACATACATATATACATAGTCTACATGTATATGTGTGTATATATATAATATATTTCCTAGACTATATGTGTATGTTTTTCCTGATTCTGCTTACTTCATCAATTCCTCTACGTTTTCCCATGCTTCTTTGAATTTTTCACATTCAGCCTTTCATTCTAAAAGTACTGTAATATTCTACTACATTCAGATACTACAATTTGTCTAGCCATTACACAGTCAATGCAATGTACTTTGATTCTAGTTTTTTGTAACCACAAAACCCAGAAACAACAACTGGCCATTACTTCAGAAAACATGTCTGCCCTCCAAATGGGTAGGACAACATTGAAAATTTCCTGGCAGGACCAGCTTCGTACAGGAGAGGACTTTCTCAGTGAGGGGAAGGAATACTGACCCCAGGTACATGTACTTCCCCCTTTTAACTCCAAAATGCAAGACTGTCCTTTGTATATATATTCCTTATTGCCATATCAGATTGTAAAAAAAATTTAGGAATGGAGGTAACAGCATATAATCATTAAAAAAAAAACCCATTGGTATTAGAGTCAGGAAACTTGGCATCGAGCCTAAGATCTGCCTGTTACTTATTTTGTGACAGACACATTTAATCTTTCTGGGCCTCAGTCTTATCCATAAGATGAAAGTGTTGGATTAGATGATCCCTGAGACCCATTCCATCTCAAATCCTATGACTGCTGGAAAAAGTGACTATTTCTGCAATTTTCTGGTGAAATAAACTACAGTGTGCAAGGAGATTTCAATTCCATGTAGTCCAATCCTCAGATGATCTTAAAATCCCTAAAAAATGTGAGAGGATGACTAAATGAGCTCTATGCATTTAACCTCATCACTAAGGCTATCGGTATTTCTGTTCTCTAGATTTGTTAGTTATCCATTTAAGCAGAATATAAATCAGAAAACATTAGTGTAACTTCAAATGACTCTTCATTGACCAAAACAAACATCTTCAAGTTGCTTTAAGTGTTTACCAAGAGGAGGCTATCTGAAAAAAAAATGCACACATGGCAGATACATTGAATCTGTATTTTTTTTGACATTTTTTCCGTCACTTTCTTAAGTCCAGACAATCAGTGAAATAACAAATCAAGACCCGATTTGTATTGTTTGTCAATTTCCAAGTTATAAATGCTCACAATGAGAATTTAACAGTCAGTTCCCCTTCTTCCATCTAGCTTCAACACATCTCTGCTCTCGACCCATTTCTGATGACCTACTAAACTAAAAAAAAAAAAAAAAGTCCCTCAGGATAGGCACAAATCAGAGCATAGTAGAACCCATTGAAGTTCCTGCTTATTCACTTTTGAGCTAAATGACTGGCCAATCCTCAGTTTTCTCATTTGTGAAATGTCTCCCTCAAGGGGTTACTGGAAACTGTAAAGTGCTATATAAATATGAGCCATTACATTACTGCTGTTGCTATCACTATCATTTTGTTGCTGTTCATTTGGGTCCGACTCTTTGTAAGTCTTTTGGGGGGTTTTCTTGGCAAAGATGCTAGAATGCTTTTTCCATTTCCTTCTCCAACTCATTTTACAGAGGAGAAAATTGAGGCAAACAAGTTTAAGTGACTTGCCCAAGGTCACAAAACTAATAAGTGTCTGAGATTAGGTTTGAACTCAGGAAGATGAGTCTTCCTGACTCCAGGCCTGACCCTCTCTCCACAGCACCCCCTAGCAGCTATTATTTTTATTGTTGTTGTTATGGCTTCAGACAAGGTTCTCATCAGAAAAACTTTAGTACAAGGGATCTGTAACTGAAATATAAAGCAAACTTCCTGGAAATACTCTTGGCAACCCTTTTAAACTTTTTCCCCCTTTCCTGACTTAGGTTATGAGACTGGAGCCTGGGGCTGTATTTTAGATCTTAGTCTGAAGAGATTCAAAAATACAGTAAAAAATCTAATGTCCTAAGTTAATCCATTTGCATTAGCAAAAGGGCTTCCTTATTTGATGCCATTCAGTACAAATTCTACCTTAATGTTCCATGTTAAGGACAATGATGATGACTAATTCACTAACCAAATCGATGGCAGTATGCTAAGAGTTACCTCAGGGCATTTCTTTGGTAGGAAATATTAAAGATTCAACATTTAGATCTAGATCCGTGAGTCTGATTCATATTCCCAAGCCTATGGGCTTGGAGAGGCACTTGGAAGGATTTGGTAATTTTCTATGTTGATTTGTTCAAATGTTTAAGGAGAAGGATTATTACCTTTGTGATAAAAACCAGGAGCCTCTCTGTGTGCAGGGAGACTGAAATAGATGGCTAGAAAGTCATGTTGTCTTTTTTTTCTCCCATAAGTAGCTTCCAGAGCAGGACTGCAGAGATCTTGACAAGAGCCTTATTTAGAGTGGTCCTCTAAATATATATCATCAGCCAACAAAATCCTTTTTTTCCTAACAAAGATAATTGTAAATATGTTATTTCAGTCCAATTCATTCATCCATTGAACACCTAATGTGTGTGAAGAACTACTCTGCTAGAGACTAAAAGGATTGTATGGAAGAGTAAGACGTTTCTGGAGATCTCTACTTAGTAGAAGTTTAAAAAATAATGACCTCTCTGGCTGTAAGGACATTATATCATAATAGCCAGTATTTTATATCGCTTTAAGATTTGCAGAGAACTTTTACAAATATTATCCCATTTGATCTTCACAACAACCCTGGGAGATAGGCACTATTATTTTCACCTTTTTTACAGATGAGGAAGCTGAGGCTGATGGGGGTTAAATGACTTTCCTAGGGTCACACAGCTAGGAAATGTCTGAGGTTAGATTTGGGCTCATGTCTTCCTGATTCCAGGTCCAGCATTCTATTCACCATACTATCCAGATGTCAGCTCTTCACTAGCTATCCTGACAGGGGAATGGTGATATGGAAAATGGAAAGCAAGTCTTACTCCAGGTTAAGAACCTCTGTCCTAGAAATATGTTTTGGGATCTCGAGGGGGTCAAATGACCTGCCACAGGGTCTGACAGCCAGTATGTGTCAGAAATAGACTTTGAATACAGGTCTTCCTGATTCTGAGGCCAGTGCTATATCCACTGTACCATGGTGCCTGTCATTTTTATATTATCGTTTGTCTCTGTCTATGTGAGGAGTCATACCCTTATATGTGGGTGCTCTGTCTAAAAGGAATATGAATTTTGATTGCTTATACTTTGCATGGTATCTTAGGGTTTGAGAGCTAGACTATTCCCTCTACTTATTTAGTCTATCATTGTGGTATTTTTCCTTTAAAAAATTGGGACTCTTATCTTATGTAGTTTTCATTTATGATTTCTTGAAATATAGCTCTGAAAAACCAGGCTTTGATAAAGCCCATTGGAATTCAAATGTAGCTACTGGACCAAACTTTTAAATCCAAATCACTCTGGCTCTCACTGATTAGCCAATAATAGTAGATCCTAGCCCAAATCTCACTTGCTTATTGGGTTTTGATGACTCAGAGTGAGTGTAAATTGGAATAGTTTTTGTTCTGTCCAGAAACTCTGTAGATCTTTCCCTCCCTGACCGATTCTTCTGTGAAGGCAAAGTAGGCCATCTTCTGCCCCAATTCTTACCTAAACTTTCATTATTGAATGGGTGTTGCCTCAGGCAAACTGAGACTTGACAAAGACCTTAGCTTAACAAGACCAGGGTCTCCCACTGCACTGGGCCATCACTGACCTATGTCTTGTCACTGGACTCCTCTGACTCTGGAGAAAAGAGTGAGGCTGTTGACTTTGCACAGGCATGCCTCACTTAAATCCAGTTCACTTGAATGTCAAGACATCACCCTCCTGATGTAATTGGTCCTCTTCAAGAATGAAGGACAACAATTAAAGGCAAGAGATTTCAGTTTCTTGCATTGATTAGGTAACCTTGGGAAGTGTGTCATTTCTTTGGCTTTTAGACTGATCACCTTTAAAATGAGAGAGGTCAAGATGGATGACAAATCTCAGGTTCTTTCCAATTCTATTATCCTAAGTCTCTTAAAAGATAAATCCAAATCAATTCCACATGGCTCTGAGTATTTCATGAACACTAGTATTGTCTTAAAAAAACGAACTTGGGGGCGGCTAGGTGGCGCAGTGAGTAGAGTGCCGGCCCTGGAGTCAGAAGGACCTGAGTTCGGAGTCGGCCTCAGACACTTAACCCATACAAACAAAAACCTAGCCATGTGACCTTGGGCAAGTTACTTAACCCCAACTGCTAAAAAAAAAAAAAACCAATGAACTTGGCATAAAAAATCTGTTTTGTGTTCAAATAAAACTTTTTGTGGAAGTTATATGTTTAATATAATTTTAAGTGTACGACCTGTATCAGATTGCACACCATCTTAGGGAGGGGGGAAGGGAAGGAAGGGGAGAAAATTTAAAACTTAAAAGCTTATAAAAATGAATGTTAATAACTAAAAATAATTTTTCAAAAAGATGTCAATTTGACACACAAGATCAATATATTAGGTAACTTTGATTTAGGAATGTTCACTTTTAGCAGACATAAGTAAACACCATCACTAAGACCATGATAAATATATCTAGATAAGGGCAGCTAGGTGGCACAGTAGATGCTGGGATCAGGAGAATCTGAGTTCAGATTCAGCCTGAGACACTTGCTGGCTGTGTGACCCTGGGTAAGTCACTTGGCCCCTGAAGTAAGTCACTTGGCCGCAGTTCCTCATCTGGAAAATGGGGACACTCTGAAGTGGAAAATGCCAAACCATCCCAGTATCTTTGCCACTAAACCATCAAGCTGCCCCCTCATTTGCTACTGACTCCATTGCACGAAGTAAGATATTTATGACACTGTAAGAAATGTCAAAATGAAGAACTGAGGGAAACTTGGAAAGATTTATATTAATATAGAGTAAAATAAGTAAATCCCAAAGCAATGTACACAATAACCATAATACTATAAAAGAAAACTATATTCAAAGAAATTAGGACTCTGATCAAAGTAAAGGCCAATGTTGATTCCAGAGGACCGATGATGAAACATAACTCATTATTTTTGGTAAGGTATGGAATTAGGCATACATTGTCAGATATGGCTTAGGAGTTATATTATTTCAATTAACTCTTCTTTGTAGTAATGGGGTATGCTATTAGAGAAAGGAGGCAAGTCTAGGGAAGTGAGAATGAGGTTTAAAAAATTAAGTTGCAAAGGCTTTAATTGGAAGCTAGTTGTCTATCTCCCTTGGAGAATGATTAGCTTATTTAATATAGGAGAAATGCATCACCAATAGACTGGCCACCAAGTGATAAATTTTGTCAATTGGAGTAACTGAAAAAACTGTGTTCAAAAGCATGTAGAGCCCTAGAGCTACAGGTTGAAGAAATACCCACCCTGATGAAATTAATGATATTTAGCAGTATTGAGGGGGCAGATAGGTGGTACAGTGGATAGTGTGCCAGGCCTGGAGTCAAAAAGACTCATCTCCTGAGTTCAAATGTGGCCTCAGACACTTACTAGCTACGTTACCCTGGGCAAGTCACTTAACCCTCTTTGCCTCAATTTTTTCCTCTATAAAATGGGCTGGAAAAAGAAATAACAAACCACTCCAGTATCTTTGCCAAGAAAACCCCAAATGGAGTCACAAAGAGGGGTCATAACTCAAAAACAACAAATAGTATTGAAGACTTATCAGGAAAGCATATGCTTATTTATCAGATTGTTATTTATTGTAGGCAGATAATTAGTTAAGCCTGATCAGACTTGAAGGGTAATTTGTCAACCTAATGTAGGGCTTTTTTATTTCCACGCTAATTCCCATTACACATTATTAATAGGTTATTAATTCACTATATATAGCCTAGGGAAAAGACATGTAGTTAAACTTGTTTATTTTATAATATTTTAATGAGGCAAGAAGAAGAGTTCTTAAAAGGCTGAGCAATTTGAAAAGTAATCAGGTTTTAGAAGAGTGGAAAAGAACCCAGCAGGCCTCACAAGTTGACCAAAGTACATATCTATTTAAAGAACATGTGAGCCTTAAAGGGAAGGGCTCTACAAAAAATCAAGGTACTACAATCAAAATTAATCCAACTCATTCTCTTTCTTCTTTTGGAATTTGGGCTCAATTCATTATCCATCCACAATGTCTATCCAATACCTATGTATTGTCACAAGGAATGCTTAGTGGAAAGCCCAAGTAAAGGGATTCTTTAAGACTGAGAAGATCCACCAGAGTTTGTAAATGCACCAAGCCCTGAAACATGTCAATGGTACGTAATTGAGATCCACACTTACTTAAAGGAGTCCAGCTTAGCTATCCACTTCGCAAAAAGTAAGTGCTTATTTTTCAGAATGTGTTATGCAGTTGGTTGGAGAAACTGGAGTTGGTCCATCAGTATAAACCAAAAAATTTCCATCAAAATTCATATGTATATATGCGTGTGTGCATATATATATATACACACACATGCATGTATGCATACATACATATACCCACATGTGCATATATGTATATACATATATGTTTATGTTGTCTATATTTTTGTGTACATGTATGTATATAGCCATGCATAACCACCAGAATGGTGGTTATTTCCAGATGCTTCTAGAGGATCAAATGAGATAATATTGATAAAGCATTTAGCACAGTATCTGGCACATAGCTACTTAATACATGTGTACATGTGTATGCATGTACATGTGTTCTATTTTACTATGTATGTATATATACATATATACATACTTTAGAAAATTATCAAGAAATATACATGTATACAAGAAGTATAGCTGCATACAAATAAGCAGAATAGATTAATCTGGTATTATTTATGCTTCTGTAAATATTGATGTTAAAAAAGAATAAGTAAATGATATTCCATATTTACATACATAAACATATTCCATCTTGCTTATGGGTAGAAGGCAACTGGCATTCATATCATGGACTCCTTTGGGTAAAGATCATCAGAGCATTACCTTGAAAGGAAAACATTAAAGAAATTGCATCAAATTTGCAAGTTGAAATATTGTAGGAAAACATGGTAATCTTTCAGGAAGAGATCTTTAAATCCCTCTCAGTTATTATATAGTAGTTAGAGCATTACTCGTAACTTATGAAGAATGGAACAAACACCAGGATGTGACATAGATTCTCTAGGAATAATATGGATGCCTCACAGAAGTTGGAATTAGATATCCTGAGTTCCCATATTTGTCACTCCTAGTTTTTCAAATTCTGCTCTTTTCCATTCATAATGTACATGAACAGTCAAACTAGGCATTTAAGTTATTGACACTTAGCTAATTACCTCTTTCCAGAAATTTCTCTGCAGGAAAAATATATAGGCTAGGTTATTAATTAAAAGGGAGAATTTTACTCTTCCATTTTTTTTGCCCCGATTGTACAACAAACTTAGGAAAGAAACAATCATGCTTTCTCCAGTTTCTATTATATACCATATGATCAGTCCTTTCTCTATAGGTTAAAAATAAAAAAAAAAGATCAGCTGTAAAGGGATGAGCTAGAAATCCTATTTTCATGATTGACAAGTGAGACCAATGTGAAATGGGTAGAGATAACCGGGGAGGGGAAGAGGAACTGAAAGAAGTAGGTGTAGGATGCTTGTGTGATGGCTATTGAGAGACCCACTAACAGAACCATGAGTGAAGGTGGAAAGTTGGAAAGAGGGAAATTTAAATTTGGTATAAGAAAAATTTCCTAACAATTAGAACTTTCCAAAAGTGGAAAGATTCTGCCTGGCACCTAGCTAGGAAGTAATGAGTTCCCCTTGAAAGGTATGTTGTTGTGTGTGTTGATTCCTGTTCAGATATTAGAAAGAATGAGTATATAGTCTCGGAGGCCCCTTCCGAGTCTGAGATTGTGTGGTACCTTTGAATTTGATGCTAAGCAAAGTGAGCGGATTCAGAAGAACATTTGACATGATTGCCACAATAATGTAACAGAAAACAGAATTGCAGGACCTCAGGATTTAATCAATACTAATCATGATTTCAGTGAATTCTGGGCAAAGCATGCCACCTTCCAGCAAGCAGAATGGTGGTTATTTCCAGATGCTTCTAGAGGATCAAATGAGATAATATTGATAAAGCATTTACCATAGTATCTGGCACATAGCTACTTAATATATGCTTTTTCCCTTTCCTTCCCTTCTGTCCCTGGATACAAAATAAAGCTCATTTTCAGGCATGCACAATGTGTTAATTTGGCATAGCAGAGCACTGGGCCTGGAGTGAGGAAGACTCTTCTTCCTGAGTTCAAATCTGGCCTCAAATGCTTATTAGCTGTGTGACCCTGGGCAAGTCATTTAATCCTGCTTACCTCAGTTTCCTCATCTGTAAAATAAGCTTGAGAAGGAAATGGCAAACCACTCTAATATCTTTGCCAAGAAAAACATAAATGGGGTCACAGAGAGTCAGACATGCCTTAAAAATAACAAAAGAGCAAAAAATAAGCTATTCTGATTGTCACAGAAGCTTTATCTTGCTCTGTTTTTTGGTGTTGGTTTTTTTTAACTTGTCTGATTTGCCCCTCCTTAAGATGGCCTTTTACCTCTGAGGGCTCATCGTATTGGTTCCAGATTTAGTATGGACAACCAATGAACTTTAACCCTTACTACAACTCAGAGTTCCTGAGCTCAAGTGATCCACCAGCCTCAGTTTTCCCACATAGCAGAAATTGTATAGGCTTGCACCAGGACACCTGGATCTTAGATATTGTCATTTGTCCTTCATTTCAAAGAGGACCAATGATATAACTGGGTGATGTCTTAACTTGCATTAGAATTGGATTTAAGTGAGACAGAGTTGCACAGTCACCAGCCTCACTCTCTTCCTGAGTCATCGAAGTCCAGTGGCAAGCCAAAAGTCAGGATGATGGGCAATGGCCCAGGGACACAGTGGACGTCTGACCAAGCTCTAAGCACCTGCTTCATGGCCAGCAGAACGAATTGTTTCTCATCGACCCATTCCACTGGAGGAAGTCTTCACATACTTAGGGTAAACATTCCCCTAATTCATCACCCACCTGGTTTAGCCTGAATGCCTACATGGTTGCACTGGGGTGTGGCCATTGCACATGCTACAGCTTTTTGGCACCACAGGAGAGAGTTTTGTTAAAGGTAGACACCAGTGATGGTTGAGCAACCTTGAAAAAGACTCAGCCTCACCCCAGAGGTACTTTTCGTCCCTGAATATCCTATATACACCAGAGCTATGGTCATTAGTTGCAGTGGGAGACCAAGCCAGAGAATACCATTTGGGCTATTATTGTAAGCTGCCTGGAGACCCCTGTTTTCCTGGGCTCTGGAAGGTATCTCTCCCACTCTAAGTTCAATCTTTTCCAGATCCTTGGCTTGTATGATGCTTGTGTCTGACTATGGTGCCTCTGAGCCACTCAGCTCTCTCTCCTTGGCAGTACAGCTGATGTAACTGTCTGTGCCCTTATAAATACTTCTCTATTTGGATAGTTCCCCTGAGGAAGAGTCATTAAGTAGTGAAAGTGACATTTTTTAAAAGGCATCAATAACTTTTTAAAGAGTCCAAACCCACAAAAAGTAAAATACAAAAAAAAATGAAAGGTTTGGATTAGTCTCTCAAATTCTTGCAAATTATGATTTTGTGTTAATGTGATATTTCATTCATTCAACAAATTCTTTGTTGATACTTTGTTCAAGGTTTGTTCAGGCTTCATTCTGGAGCTGTGGGAAATACAAGAAAGTATAACATAAGGTCATTGCCCTTTAGGAACTTATAGTATGGAAGAAGGGATAAGACATGTGCATACATAATTTATATATAACTAGACTGGGACTTTGGCAGCTTAAAAACTACTCAGGACTTAACATGCTGTGTAAATACTACACTGATCCCTAATGGCAGAAATCCACAGAGTTGGAATAAAATACTAGAAATATCTCATGTAGAAATTTCATGTTGAAAGCTCTAGCAAAAAAAATCATAAAAATTCATAAGACTGAAAAGAAGAATTTCATTAAAATTAATTAGTTTCTTCCTTTTGTTAACATGCAGTTGTTACCTATTTGTCTATGTAAATACAATATAGCCCAGCATTAGATGTCACAGGGGGGCCACAAAGCCTTTGAGAGATTTACTGGCCTTTTCCTACAGAGTTCTTGATATCAAGCCATTAGCACTGCAGATGAGAAGTCTCTTTTGGAGAAAGAGCTCTCTGTGAACCTTCTTCTGAATTCATTGAGGTTTCTGATGGTGCTAGTCATTTCCTTCTGCAACCACATAAGAAAAAAGCATCTGAGACAGAAGGTGGAAAAATTTGTTGTGCTATATCTGGAAGTGTGTTTATTTTCCTTGATTCGAGATTTTAAATGGAAAAGTACTTTAAAAAGTCTCCTAGGCAGAGTGAACAGTTGGTTGCAAGTATTAACTGGTAGGCAAATAAACTCATTCCCCAGGTCTTTTCACCAGTCTCAAAGAATGAAATCATTAGATCCTGTTTGAGGATGTAGGGAACTGTCACTGAAAGTTGAATCAGAATTGATGCCCTCATTATAATGAAAATCATCTCCAATTACCCAGGACAAACTGGATTCTGGTTTTATAGCTCCCCCTTAATAGACAGAACAGATATTTCCTGGAAAACTGGATGTATAAAAAAATTCTGTGTATCAAGCCATGTTTTTTCCATTAATTTTATAATAAGAGACAGAGATGTATTCTCCCAGCCAAAAGCAAAAAATGAAGATGACCCAAGTCAAATCCCAGATAAAGCAAAAAAAAATACATTAATACAGAGCCAACATTTTGAAGTACCTCTTTAAGGGTGAAACTGTAATCATTTGATCAAATGTCATAATGCTCAATAAGTAATGAGATATAGCGAACACTTTGAAACACTAGAAACTGTGGGGATTCCATGTCAGGTACTAGGGGAGGGAGGGGGTGGCCCTTCACATCATCTTGCCCTTTGAATTACACACACATACACACACACATCATCATCATCATCATCATCATCATTGGTTCGAGAGACTTGCTGGAGGGGAGGATATAAGAGAGAACAGATTGGGGGAAGGGGTATTCAATAGGCTCACTATCTTGGGGTGGGGGTAGGGGAAATATGGGGGAAATTTGTAACTCAACATCTTGTAGAAATGAATGTTGAAAACTAAAGATAAATAATTTGGAAAATATAAAAGATATATTCATTTCAAATTATCAATTAATTTTTTTAAAAAGAGATGCTTGGGGTGGCTAGGTGGCGCAGTGAGTAGAGTGTCGGCCCTGGAGTCAGAAGGACCTGAGTTCGGATCCGGCCTCAGACACTTAACGTACACACAAACAAAAACCTAGCCGTGTGACCTTGGGCAGTTTACTTAACCCCAATTGCCCTCCAAAAAAAAAAAAAAAGAGATGCTTGCTGGATTGAATTGTTCATTTTGAGTTCTGTTACAAGTGATGAGAAGGAGACAGGGTCTTTTGGTCTTCAGATATCTTCCATCCTTATTTTTGCTTCTCACTGACCTTCCACTGTAGCACTTGTAGGTCCTTACATGAGCTTCTTATCCCTTCTTTTTCCTTGTTCGCTCTGAACTGGTAAATGTCATGGTACATGTCTCTTGATTTGTAGAATTTAAGAGCTGGAAGAGACCACAGAGGACATCTAACCCATTCTTTTTATTTTATATATGAAGAAATTGCACATAAGGAATTCAAAAGAATTGCTTGAGATCATACAAGTTAAAAATGGCAGAGCCAGGATCTGAACCAGGTCTTCTAACTTTAAATCTAATACCCCTTTATCCACTGTGCAAAACATTTCAGTGGATTGTTGTTGTCATTGTTCAGTCACATCCAACTCTTTGTGACCCCATTTGGGTTTTCTTGCCAAGGATACTGGAGTGGTTTGCCATTTCCTTCTCCAGCTCATTTTACAGATGAGGCAACTGAGGCAAATAGGGTTAAATGACTTCCCCAGGGTCATTCAGCTTGTAAGTGTCTAAGGCCAGATTTGAACTCAGGAAGATCAGTCTTCGTGACTGGAGGCCCAGTAGTCTATTTGCTGCACCACCTACCTGTCTAAATATTGTGTCCTAAATAAATTTTGTATTTACTTTACAATCATGAAATCCCCGCCTTACCCCCTTTGGAAAACAAATATTGGCACACCAAGTACAAGAGTGGGCCTCCTTCCTGGCCTGACAATGCTGATCAATATGTGGAAGAAAGCAAAGCTATGCGATGGCCAAGTCAGGATGAGAAGTAGGTCTCCATCCTAAATCCACCATTCTTTCCTCTAGGTTATATTGACTGCCTGGGACATTAGAATGTTTTTTAAATAGAATTCTTTTATGGCCCACTTAAGGTAATTCCAAACCTGATTTTAGTTTATCATCTAGTCACATGCCAGATACTATTATTTTACTTGTTAAGGGTACCTTTATTCTCATTTCCTGGGTTCTTTCTAGGCATACTATAGAAACTATTGCCCTCCACCACCTCAATCCTGATTTCACCTCCTGCAGCTGGTACTTCGAACAATCAGGAGAATAGCTTACATAGCCACTGGCAGTAGCTCAAGCCCATGCTCCATGGTGGCATGAAGAGGGCACCCTGCCATCTCTAGAGACCAATTGGCTCTACCCAATTGGCTGTCTGTGACCCAGTAAGAAAGTCCAACTGAGATGTCAGCTTTGAACATCAACAGAAAAACAGAAGTTATCCCTTCTGAGTGTTGTTGGGTTGTTTTGCGTTTTGTTTTTTTTAATATATGAGACAGTATTCAGAGAGGCATCATAGGTTAATGAAAAGAATTCTGGATTAGGAGCAAGTAGACCTGGACTTTATTCTGACTCTGCCATTTTCTCTTTGTGACCTTGATTAAGTCACTCTGGGCTTCCATTTCCTTATCTGCAAAATGAGCAAGATGGATGAGGGCACTGACTAGAGTTACAGGATGTGAGGACAAAATGTGTCTCTTCTGCCTATGTGACCTTAAATAATTCATTTAATCACCCTGTGCCTCAGTTTCCTCATCTGTAAAATAAGAGGGTTAAAATAGCTGATCTCTAGAATGATTTTCCTTTTAAGAACTATGATCCTATGTGCCTAGGATTGCTAAGATCCTTTCTAATACATAGTCTTGTGAACCTATTATTTCTAATGTCTCTTCCAATGCTTTAAGGTCTAAGGTGTTTTGCCATGTCATCTTAAGTAACACCAACCTGATTTAATTCAGTGCATGACTGCATTTATTTAGCTTTTTTATATGAAGGGAAGAGTTTTCCCTCCCAGATAGGAATCCTGACTCACCCATTCATTCCAATTGTGTGCTAGAACCAGTGTCTCTTTCAACACCATGAACAAAAGAAAATGTGGCATCAAGGATCAGTTTCAAAGTAATGCTCAAAGATGATCAATGATTTAGGAAATCAAAGTTGAAGAAGGAACATCAGCCCCTTGAAATGTCCCTTAAGGATCCTAGGGCTCTGACCCCCAGAGGGTTTTAACTAAATGGCTCCTTAGTTTATTGGATTTGTACATAGCAAATGTTTAACTGAAACTCCTCTGAGCCATCTGACAAAAAAAATGACAAAAAGCTTTTCAAGGTCAGAGAACTCAGTACAGTCACTTCAGACAAGTGAGAAAATGAGCAGTCTTCTCTAGGCCCATGTGAGCCCAATGGGAAGAAAACATCAGAAATGTTTTCAAGTTGATAGAGTGCATTAGAATAAGTGTATTACTGTACATATTAAGTTAATATATGCTGAATTATAATAGCATTGGGCATTCACTTGAGCACCTAAAGAATGAGTTCCTGCAAAATGGTAATGTCATTAAACACCAAAGGAAGTATTTATGACTGTGATTATATACTAAAAGGCATTGCCTCAGAAAATTCCTTACAAGAGCCAGCTTTTATTTCAATGATCATGTTTTAAAATAGGAGCAATCCTAGCAATGTTGAACTGAGGGAAAAGGTGACTGACTACTTTTAACCTCTGCCTTTGATTCTATCTGTACTTACGAGTAGCTAAATGGTACAATGGATAGAGCACTGAGCCTGAAGTCAGAAAGACACCTCTTCCTGAGTTCAAATCTGGCCTCAGACACCAGGTGTTTGACTCTGGGCAAGTCACTTAACCCTGTTTGCCTCAGTTTCATCATCTGTTAAATGGGCTAGAGAAAGAAATTATAAACCACTCCAGCATCTTTGTCAAGAAAACCCCAAAAGGAGTCACAAAGAGACTGAAATGACTGGGCAACACCAAGCATCCTCTATAGTTATATTGCATGCCTTTTTAATTTAGAGGAATGATTAGAAAGCATTTGTTCTGTAAAAGATCTGCTGGCTCCAGTGAACTGCAAGCTCTGCATGAATCAGGGGTGTGATGAGATAGCCGCAAAACTGCACCCAAAGGGGTCTTCCCAGAACAAAGAGGTGACGGTCTCCCTCTATTTTGCCTTCATCAGACCCCTTTCCAGAACAATTTGTCCAGTTCTGGAAACTACAGTTCAGGAAGGATATTGATAAGCTGATAGAAGAGTAACCAGAACGGTAAAGACCCTTGGGTCCATGTGATGATAAGTTGAAGGACCTGGGGATGTTCAGTCTGGAGAACAGAAGACCAAAGCAGGGGATGGGAGGGACAGTAGAGGGAGTAGCTATCTTCAAGTATTTGAAGCTCTGCTGTATAAGGGGGATGGATTAGATCTGTCCTCTTTAACTGCAGAGGACAGAATCAGAAGTAACAGTTGAAAGCTGTAAAAAGATCATTTTGGGCTTGATATCAGTAAAAATGTCCTAGTTGGATAACCAGTTGTCCAGAAGTAGAAGAGGTTATATCAAAAGGTAATCATTTCCCTTTCTTGGAAGTCTTCAAGCAGAGGTCCTGTATGTTATAGTGAGTATTACTTTCCTATATACCCACTGAGGGCCCTTCCAACTCTAAAATTTATGTTTCTATGAGATAAATGTCAAGTTCTAGATATTACTTGGAAAAAATTAGATTTAAAAATTCATCTTTTTTTTTACTGAAAAACTTCACTGCTTCGACTCATATTCTGGCAAGTTACGCTCCATTTATGTCATGCTTTAAGGTTTAAAGAAGTATAGATTTAAACACTATAAAGGAATTTGGAGGCCATATAATCCAATCATGATAGAGTAAGAATTTCTTTTAAATACCTTCTACAAACAGTCATTAAACGTCTACTTGAGGGGGATTCTACTACCTTCTTTGTCACGCCATCCAACTTTTGGACAGTTTTTGTTAGGAAGTTTTTAACATCAAGCTTACCTCTCTTACTTATGCCTTCTACTCTGATAAATCCATCCATTTCTCCTAGCTGTGCCTTCTAGGACCAAGCAAGCAATTTCTTATCCCTCTTCCAAATGACAACCTTTTAGATATTGAAGACATCTATCTTGTCCCTAAGTCTTCTCCAGGAGAAATAACCCTGAGCCTGAACCCTTATATGACATGGTCTAATTATCCCACGTGCCTTCTTCTGGAATACTCCAGAGTGCTTATGACCTTCCTGAAATGTGGTTCCCACCACTAGTTGTGGACACATTTTGTCTAACCAGGAGACCTTATTTCTCCTAATGCAGCCTAAGAACTTGAAAGCTTTTCTTAGCTGCTGTTTTAAAATGTTGGCACAAACTAAGCTTGTGGTCCATTAAAATCACAGATCTTTCTCAATGGAAATATTATGTAGTCATGCCATGTTTATGAAGTTATGCTTTCTTTTTTTAACTAAAATTCAGAACTAGAACAGCTAATTTCCTCACAGCTTTATGACGTCAGTAATATCAATGTTATTATCATTCCCTATTTTATAAGTGAATACTCCAAATGATCAAGCAATTTTCCCAGGGTCACACAGGTAGCAGGTACCAGAGCTAGGACCCAAATTAATCTCTTCTGACTGTAAGACCAGCAATATTACCACTATAGGACAGAACATATATATATATATATATATACATATATATATATATATATATATATATATATATATATATATATATATATATATATATACATATACACACACACACACACATACTGTATTTTCATTCAGCTATTTAACAAAATTGCCTAAGAGCTGAAAATAAAAATGCCAAATTTCAGAATGATTTAAGCTTTTGGTGGACCAACCTTACATGTATTTGAAACTTATCTTTAAAGGTATATGAAATTCAAGAAAGTAATGATCTCTGAATAACTTACACAGTAACTTACATGTATTTCAAATAATCATGCTAAAAACTTACAGTATTTCAAATCATTTAATCCTGACACCAAATATGAGATTAGTAAAAGTTCACAATTTTATAGCATTTTCTTTTTACAAGCTGTAATGTTAATGGGATTTAAATCTTCCCTACTCATTAATAGGCCTCATGCAGAGCCCATTAAGGGAAGCTTGCTTAGGTGTGGCTTGCTTGAAGAAAGGCTTTCACATCTTTTGCTAATTTCTAATTAGGCACTGAGTCTTAAGGGTTGTGATGCCTTCTGGCTCTGAAAAGTATACATATACTCTGAGTTGCTTTTTTGCTTTGGAGACTCACTTATGAGAAGGATCTTGTAATTCCCCGGTCAAGATTCTGAGGGGCCATATGTTCAGAGTTCCTCAAGTGCTTGGATGTAAAGGCTCTCTCCATCCAGGGATATATTTAAAGTATATAGCAATGCTGCTTTCATTCAGACAGTCAGAGCCCTGTCTGTTGGTCTTTATTTCTCTGCTTGTATTTTCATTGAAGTTCAGGGTGCTGACTTTCCACCTGAACAAGTGAATATAATTTTTAAAAACATTGTTGACCCATTGAACAGCTATCTTTCCTAGTAAAGCAGATCTAAGAACCTGTGCTAGCAGCCATCCTTAGGTATGCCAGTGTGGTTGCCATTACACAAGCTCATAATAAATATCCCTATTCACATTTTACAGATGAAGCTAATGAGGCTCAGAAGGCTAACCAGTTTATTAAAGGTAATGGCTAGGAAATTAAAGGACTTATATTTGAGTCTGCATCTCCTAACTCTCAAGTCTAATGCTTATTTTAATAAACTCTACCTTCTTAATACGATGTGCATATTCACACATATAATATATATTTACATATGTACAAATGTGCATACATACATGCATAGAAATAAGGTGTGTTGGTAGTAACTATCATTTATGTATTGTTTTAAGGTTTGCAAAGCACTTTAAAAATAATATTTCATATTATCCTCACAACAACCCTGGAAAGTAGGTGCTATTATTATCCCCATTTTACAGATGAAGAAACTAAGAAAGATAGTGGTTAAGTGACTTGCCTAGGGTCACACAGCTAGTAAATATCTGAGGCTATATTTGAATCCAGGCCCTACTTGACTCCAGGGCAAGTGTTGTATCCATTGTGGTACCTGTCTAGTGAGTTAATGTAAATAGGACCCACCTGTGTAGATTGAAATGTATCTTTTTCTGTATCTGTGGCATCATCCATGCTAGGAGAAATAGTTAATTTTCTCCCCAACTTCAAATGTATAAAATTGATACACAAAAAAAGTCTTGTGCCAAATAAACTTTGCAACAAAACCAACAATCAATTCAGAAAAGCTATAAAGGTAAATAGGAAAATAATTGAATAATCAGGCAAGATTAATTGTCTAAATGATTAGTCAAGCAGGAAAAATATAAATATGATTGAGTGAGTGCATAGAGGAAAGGGAAGAGAAACCAATCATTATATTGGTTTCCCTTTGGAGTAAATACTGTAGCATTTGTATGCCTTGTGAATTTTTATTAAGAAGTCAGAGTAATGTAGAGGAATAGTCATGCTAATCTCTTAATTTAAAAAAAATGTCCATCTGTTGTTTAGGAATTTCTTAGTGGAGCTCATCCATAAATGCCTATAGCTATTAAAAAAATATTAAATCCAGGAACTTAAATGCAACTTAGAAACCATCTAGTCATCCAATGGCTTTATTTTATACATAAGGAAACAGATGCCCAGAGAAAAGGGGAAAGAAGAAAGCAAACAAGTATTTATTAAAGTGCCTACTATGTTCCAGGCACTGTATCAAATGCTTCCCAAATATTTTCTTACTGGTTCCTTATAAGAGCACTGGGAGGTGGGTGTTATTATTATTTCCATTTACAGTTGAATAAACTGAGGCAGACAGATTGTAACTTGCCCAAACACATACAACAAGTTAGTGTCTTAGACTAGATTTGAACTTAGGTCTTCTTGATTCCAGATTCAGAGTTCTAGCCACTAGCTAGCACCTCATAGCTGCCTCAGAGAAGAAAAGTGATTTGTCTTATACTACATGGAAAGGTTATGGTAGCATTAGGAATAAAACATAAGTCTCCCACTCCCTGGCCAGTGATATTTCTACTCTACTTACCTGATTTTTGACACCAATCATTTAGTAATTTTCACATTTCAATATCTGTGATTTCATCCATATTTTACTTACAGTGGTTCAAATCATCACCCATCCAACCATTACTGAGCTAATTTCCCATAGCATCCTAGAAGTCCTCCATAGAGTATCTGAACAATATATTAAAGACTTTCCTCTTAGTGTTTTAATAGCCACAAAACACATGAGACACTTGGATAATCCATCTGTTATTCCTCCTTTAAGGTATATAGGTGAACCAACTTCTTTTCTGATTATACATTTTTGAAGGAATACTTTTACACCACTTGTTGAGTACATATCACCATTGACAATATTCTGCAGGCTTATCTAGTAAGCCCTCTACACATTGACATTGATATCACATTTTTTTTGGTCATTTTAGAGCTCCATACATTATTTCCTAGAATAAATTTATAATTTTTAAAATGGGTTGTTTTGTGTCAGAGAGCAAGTAGGAAGGAAGGAAGGAAGGGAGGAAGGAAGGAAGGAAGGGAGGGAGGAAGGAAGGAAGGAAGGAAGGAAGGAAGGAAGGAAGGAAGGAAGGAAGGAAGGAAGGAAGGAAGGAAATCAATATTTATTAACCATTTACAATGTGTGACTCATTGTTCTAAATACTTTACAAATATTATTGTATTTGATATTCACACCAACCCTGGGAGGACAGTTCTATTACTATTCTTATTTTACAGTTGAGAAAACTGAGGCAGAGGTTAAATGACTGATCTAAGGTCACAAAGGTACTATCTGAAGCTGTATATCAACTCAGATCTTCCTGTCTTCAGGATAAACTCCTTATCCACTGCACTTCTTACTCTGGGATACTTGAAAATGCTACAGTTTCCCAAATGCAATTGAGCTCACTAGCTTCTTTCTATTTATTAGCCTGGTTCTTTTTATTCTGGTCCCAGGTCATTCATTTTCATGTCACCTATTGTGAGAGTACAGTAATAAAAGATCCAAGATAAAATACTAAAGTCAGGATGGTTCTAAATTGCCAGTCTGGTTGTCAGTGGAAAAACCTGGATAAGATCTACAGATTGTAATCTGGGTTATTTGACTAGGTAGATGAAATTATAGTCAAATACTTTTTAACCTTTACTTCAATTAGTATGTTTTTTTCTGTTTTCTTTAATTTTTTCTCGATTACATATAAACAAAAATGTTAATATTCTTTTTAATAGAAATTAGTTCTAAATGTTCTTCCTCTCTTCCCCTCTCCCCCATCCTTGAGAAGGGAAGCAACTTTATATAGATTATGCATGTGCAACCATGCAAAACATTTTTATATTAGCCATGTTGCAAAAAAGACCCCCAAATCCCCAAGAATAATAAAGAAAATTGAAAAGTATGCTTCATTCTGCATTCAGACTTTATCAGTTCCTTCTTTGGAGGTGGGTAGCATTTTTTTATCATAAGTCCTTCAGAATTGTCTTGGATCATTGTATTGCTGATAATAACTAAGTCATTCACAGTTCATCATAGTACAATATTGCTGTGACAGTGTACAGTGTTCTTCTGGTTCTGGTCATTTCACTTTGCTTCAGTTCATGTAACTCTTCCCAGGTTATTCTGAACACCATACCACTTGTCATTTCTTATAGCACAATAGTATTCCAACACAATCATATACCACAAGTTGTTCAGCCATTCCCCAATCGATGGGCATCCCCTCAATTTCTAATTCTTTGTCACCACAAAAGAGCTCCTATAAATATTTTTGTACATATAGGTCTTTTTTCCATTTTTTTAGATCTCTTTGGGGTACCGACCTAGTAGTGGTATTTCTGGATCAAAGTGGTATGCAGTTTTAGGGCAATTTGGACATAGTTCCAAATTGCCCTCCAGAATGTTTAGATTAGTTTACAACTACACCAACTATGCATTTGTATCCCAATTTTTTTTTTCTTTTTGGAATATTAGTGAATCTGCTAGGTGTGAGGTGGCAAGCCAGAGTTGTTTTAATTTGCGTATCTCTAATCAATAAGGGCAGCAAGGTGGCACAGTGACTAGAATGCCCAGCCTGAAGTTGGGAAAACTCATCTTCCTGAGTTCAAATCTAGCCTCAGACACTTACTAACTGTGTGACCCTGGGCAAGTCACTTAACCTGTTAGCCTCAGTTTCCTCATCTGTAAAGTGAGATAGAGCAGGAAATGGCAAATCACTCCAGTATCTTTGCCAGGAAAACCACAAATGGGGTTATGAAGAGTCATAAATGACTGAAATGACTGAACAATAACAATAATCAATCAACAATGATTTAGATAATTTTTCATATGACTATAGATAGATTTGATTTCTTCTTCTGAAAACAATCCATTCATATCCTTTCATATTCTCGTAAATTTAACTCTGTTCTCTATATATTTGAGAAATAAGGCCTTTATCAGAGAATTTGCTATAAAATTATTTCCTAGTTTCCTGCTTTCCTTCTAATCTTGGCTACATTGATTTTGTTTGTACAAAAACTTTTCAATTTGATGCAATCAAAATTATCCATTTTATATCTCATAATAGTATGCTTTTTCAATATCTAACTCAAGTCACATTTGCTTGTTTCATTTTTTTCCTATTAAAACTTGGCTTCCTGACTGTTGCTAGATATCTTTAACCCAGTTTCAGCTGAACCAAGATTTACAAAATTGAAATATTGTCTGAGAGTAGTTCTTTTAATTTCTCACTTCTGTTTTTCTATGCCTGCATTTTGGAAGATTGGGCCATGGATTGTCTGTTTCTGGTCCCAGGCTCCCTCAAAGTGAACAAGTATGGAACAATCATTTTTTAACACATCTGACTCTACACGTTCTTTTTTTTAGCTCTTTTAGCTGTTGAATTACAAATCAGATGTGCTAAATCCCAGAGACCTGGGATTTGGGGGAGACAACCTGGTTTTAAATTCTGGCTCCATTAGTTCCTAGTTGTGTGATCTTGGGTGAATCCCTTCCCCTCTCTGGGACTGCTTTCCTTCATCTATAAAATGAAAACTCTAGGTGATCTTTAAAGTTCCTTCCAGCTCAAAAATGCTATGAGCCCAAGTTTCAGTGATTTGGAGAGCAGCCCTGGTTTTAATTAAGGCTCCCCTGAAATCTTATCTTCTAGTTGGACTGCCCAAAACTTTGTTATATTTTTCCCCTCTCTTGAGTTTGCAAACAACTTAATCAATCTTCTGCCCTTCATCTCTTTCCCATTCCAGGGCTGTGTTTGAAGATATAATTCTGGTGTGTTAACAGCAAGCCTACTTTCTTCCTTTGGACATAGAGCTGTTTTGAAGGCTTAACAGTATTTTTAGTGATGTGATTCCATTGTTGGAACTATTCTCTGATTAGATTACTGTGACTGGCCAGCAGGGCCCCCAGAGAACATTCTTGCCAGAGGCCTGACTTTTAAGAGAGTTTATTATTTCTTTATGGATGCTTAGTAGTCAGTCAACAATGTCTATTGAGTATGGATTCTGTACAAGACACCATAATGAACATTGTTGGGGCACAGAATAAGAAAAAGCATAGAAAATATGGGCCTTGGCTCTTGCCCTCAGGGAGTTTATATCTAGTTAGGGCTCCCACAAAAGACGACCATGTCTTTTCCCAAATAAAAATTATTCTAATGATTATCACTCCCTATCCAAATCTCATAGCCCTCTGTTCTGACTTCTTAATCATTTACCTGCCACACAATAAATTCTTTTGAGGTAATTGATTTTATTTTTATTGTAATTATTTGCAAACATGTTTTAGTGTCCCTACCAGAGTACAGGCTTCTTGAGTTCAGGAACCTTGATTTATTTATGATTCTCTCTGCTCTCAACCTTGCATATGACCTTGAACACAGGACCCCAGTAAATATTCATGGAATGAATGAATGAATGATTCTAAATTTTGATTAAAGCAGTTTGGGAACTATTTTATCATTTTTGTTTTTGGGTTTTCTTTTTTCTTTTTAGAAGGGGAAAGGCAGGGCAATTGGGTTTAAGTGACTTCCCAAGGTTATACGGCTAGTAAGTGTTAACTGTCTGAGGCTGTATTTGAAATCAGGTCCTCCTGACTTCAGGGCTGGTGCTCTGTTCTCTGTGCCACCTAGCTGCCCCTTGGGAACTGTTTTATAGTTTCCTTTGAAGAATTTTCACTTTAACTCAAGGCTTAGAAATAGCAATTTAATTGGAAACTCATAGGATGTATTCATAGTGATAAATGAATGGGTTTTCTGTTTTGTTTTGTCTTTACCTTGTGAGCACTTAGTTTACCTAGCCAGGCAAATAATTCCCTCCTCTCTTTGCTTCAGTATTTCTCATTTCCAATACTTGCCTTCACAAGTGCCTTGGAAAGTGTCAAGTGCCTAATAAAAATGGTGCAAATGTTACTCAATTTTTGGACAGTGTATACCTATCCTCCATTAGTAGATAGGTTTTTTTCCATTTCTAAAAATAATATATTAATGGAATTTAGTTGTTGTTAGACTGTTCTTCCGCTGACTCATTAAGAATATCAATCAACAAGAATTTCTTAAGCATTTCCTTTGGCTGCCTAAACTGGGTTATGGGGTTACAAAGGGATCTTTGTAACCCTCAGGGATCTTAATATTCTACCAACAGGAAACAATGTATTCATAGATAAGTAAATACAAGATACATATATATATGTACATATATATATGTACATATACATTCCTACATCTATGTGAGATAATGATTATAAATAATATTTATGAAACTGTGCTTACCACAGTGGCTGACAATAGTAGTTGCTATATAAATGCTTTGTCCAAATAGATGTGTGTGTGTGTGTATACAGAGAGAGAGAGAGAGAGAGAGAAACGATAAGATTTATTTTTGTTCTCTCAGATTGCCATCTCACAGGATATCCTATAACTTCACCTGTCTAAGCCTCAGTTTCTTTATTTGTGAAATGAAATGGTTAGATTAGAAGCCTTTTGGGGTCTCTTTCAGCTGTAAAAATATGATCTTTTGATACTATGATCTCATCAAAACCTTCATTTGCAAGTTTTTCTATTTCATCTAAAAATAACTGATAATGGCTTCATTTCAGACTGTCTTATTCATCAGGTCTTATGTTAAGCAGTCAGACCTGGGAGCAGAATTGGGTGTTATCATAAGAAAAGACACTCTTCTACTATGGAAGACAAATATGTCCTTCCTAATGGATTATATTTGATTGGCCTCTGTTCAGAGGGATGGTAATTATTCTTATCCAGAAAAAAGAGAGAAGGGATGATGCAGAAGCTTGAATGTCAGAGTAAGTCACAGCCAGACAATCTACTTATTAAGTTCAACCCCTCCTTCCTGCCATGCACTTTGCCACTTGCTACCTGCATGGCTTAGAGCAAGTCCCTTGCCTTCTGTTTCCCTTCTCCTGAGCTAAATAAAGGGGCTGAACTAGACTGCCTCAGTTTCCTCAGCTGTAAAAGGAGGAATACAGGCTAGATGGCACCCGAGGTCCAAATCTATGATTCTAAGTACAAATTGGTATCACAAAATATGTCATCTAACTAAAGCACATTTTTTTTATTTTTTCCAATGCTTTATAATAGCAGAACAATAACCAAATAGTTTACATGAGTACTTTGTAAGCTCATATGATGAGTATTCCTAAGAGGCAAATAAATCGACTCTGCCCTAGATAGGCTCACAAACTGTAAATGTGCTCCTGGAGGCATTCAATGAAGCATTACCCAGGACTGCTAAATGGCCTCCTGGCCTTCAGCCCCTGCATCTCCAGGACTGCAAAGCTTGTCGTTCATTATTTGTTCAGAATTTCTTCTGAGATGTTTTTATATGCAAAAAGAATTAAACCTCTGTTTAAAACCAATTCCTTTCCTATTCTTTCATTCTAGCAGAATAGTGGTTAAATGGTACATTCCTGGACCCACAACTACTTCTCATTTACATGGGGGAAAAAAATTAAAACTTGGTTGACCTTCAGTAATGGGGACAATCATTTTCTAGGACACATTGAAAGCAGTGCTAAATTCAATTTAATGTTCTGTAACAAACAAGGCGAAAAGATATAGAGATACCGATTTTGAGGAAAATGTTAATTATCTTAAGCTTAATTACAGATAGCATCATGATGAGAATACATAAAAGGCTTGAAATGCAGCCAACACATTTCCCTAAGAACATTAAAAAATGATTGTTGTTTACAATTCACAAATCGCTCAGACATAAAGCTGAGATGGGAAAAACAGAGGCAGCCTTGCCTTGAAATGAGAGTTAAAGCTGCTATTTTAGAAACCATTATAACATAGGAGCTCATGCAGGGGTCTAGAAGTAAATAGAGTCATATGAAGTTCCCCTCCCCCCACTTGAAAAATGTAATGATTATTCCTATATGAAGTATTGTTTTCAAGGGAACTTAATCCAATTTTTATAATTCACCAGAACTTAGATTGTTGGCGAGGGATTAAAATAGAATTCATAGATATGTAATGGAAATGCTATGGAAATAAACTTAGGGAAAATGAGAGTATTTTTTAAAATCATGTCCACTCACTGAAAATCCATCCACCATCATGGAAGCGATCATATTGTTCTCTTAACATCTCATGAATATAAGATGGGACTGGACATAGATGGATTTTACTCTACAAATGAAGGAGATAATACACTTACCAGTGAGATCAGGGATAACGGGAAAGGGACTTTGGAGGTCATTTAGTCCAACCCCCTCATTTTATGTTCAAGAAAATTGAGGTCCTGGAAACTGAGGAAAATATCCATCAAAAAACATTTTTTAAACACCTGATATACGCCTGGCACCATGGTAAGCGATAGGGATGGAAATCAAGTGACTTATCTAAGGTCAATAGAGTTCTAAGTGTCTGAGTCCAGACTTGAATCCCTGACCCCAAATATAGCATTTTTACACTGCTCCCCATATAAATCCTTTTGTGATTGAGTGCAATAATGTGAAATTCATAAACTCATAGAGCTGCAAAGAAACTAGTCCAACTCCTTTGTTCTGTATAAAGGGAAACTGAGCCCAAGGAAGGTGAATAACTTGGCCAAGGTCACACAGCTAGCTAGTAGTAGTGGTAATTCTGGGACTAGAACCTGACTCCTGGGTTCCTAGACTCCCTCTAGCTTTGGCTCACCAGAGTCCCAAACTCTGGTACTACTGGCGTCTCCTTCTGCACTGGACCTAACATTGTCATTATTTCTTTCCTTCTATACCTTGTTAACCTTTAAAGTTTGGTTAAAGGAGGCAACAGTCTAGGAGATATATTTTTATATTGTTTATTCCCATAAACCTAACAGAAACATTATCATGGGGTCAGAAGAAAATTCTAACCAACTAAACAAAAGAATCAGAGAGCTTAAATACATTTTAGAACAATCCCAATTGAGGGTCAAATGTGTGATTACAGAAAAGGAATTTTCTTAATAAGATAAGGGAATTGACAAGGTATCGATTGACTTTTACAACCTAGAACATCTGTGTTTTCTTTATCATTAACATGCCATAACATAATACATGCCCACTAAATATTTAGATAAGAAAAAGTACCATTATTCAAGATAGTGTCTTAGGTTGAGGGTCTCATCCTTGGCAGAAGAAAGAATGCGCTTATGTCCGCCCCACCTAGGGTTGTTGACATAACAAGAGGTATTCTCTGAGTTTACTCAGAGAACAAAGAAGCTGTTGGGTCCAGGCTCTTCTTCTAGTTAGTTATTTCAGGCTCTGGCCCTTATTGTAGTTATTAATGATTGTCATCCTGTACTTCATATTATATCATGTCACCGTACTAATATTTCACCATCCCATTTAATTGAACAGATAGTTATAAAATCAGTACTATGTGGAAATTTGTAAGTGAAAGGGATATAAAGATAAAATAAAACATGGTGCCTACCCTCATGTAACATAGAGTCCAGAACAATAACAAAAGCAGGATCACAAGGTAGAATAGATTAAGTGAACAGCAAAGAAACTTCTTTATATATATTTTTAAAAAAAAGAGGATTGAGGAAAAGCTTCATTAAGTAGTTGGTTTCTAATAATAATAATAATATTAATAGTAATTACTATTCTTTATATTGTGCTTTGATATATTTTCTTTACCTATATTCTCCCTACTGTTCCTCACAACAACCCTATAAGGTATGTATTACTATTATGTCCATTTTATATATAAGGAAACTGGGGTTGAAACTATTTAAATGATTTGCTTAGCCTCATTAAATGTGTAGGTGCCTGATGCAGCATTTGAACTCAGCCCTCTCTGACCCCAAGTCCAACATTTTATCCACTGCTTCAAAAAATAGACTCATTTTAATCGGTGAAATGGGGAAAAGACAGGGAGAAATAAATAGCTAGATTTGATCTGATTAACTATTTTGTGCTTGTGCTTTTTTTAAAAAGCCCCTCCCAATACACTGCATATTTCTTAATAATAATAGTGTTATAACAAAGCCTTACAACAACCCCCATAAAAGAGATAGTACAAGTAATAAATGTTATACCCATGTCTCAGATGAGGAAACTGAGACTAAGAGGGGTTAGGTGATTTTCCAACAGCCACCTGGCTACAATCAGAGCTGAGGTTTAAAACCAGGTCTTCTGATTTCAAGTCCAACACACTTTCCACTCCCATTCTGGGAAGGAATGCTGGGGAAAGGTGGTAGGATAGTTTGGGAAAAGCACAGAGGTTGGTAGGCAATGTTAAATTGCTTATGAGGGATCTTTATAGCTACTGTAAAGGTTTTGTCCAATTGTTTTGTCAGAGTTTTCACTAGAGATTGAGTACAGAGCTCTGCAAACATGCCCCAATTCATGGGCCCCACAGGCTGTGCACCAGATGGTGCTGCCTTAGCTGTTTCCAGAGACAGGTGGTGGAGTCTCTTACAGGCACTAATCGTGCTATAGCCAATGGCTTCAAAGCTCGAGATATGGTCAGAGGAGGAGGAAAAAATGGTGTGCACTCCAATGGGGAGGATTGAGCTCCACAGGCTTGAATCGATTTGAGTTTTCAGTTTGTGATTTCAAATTTCCCAGGACATTAATTAACTGAAGTATGGGCAAAAAGAAAAAGAAAAAAAAAAGACCAAAGTATTTTGATAAAATTCAACAAGTTGATATTTGTCAGGCAACCAGAATATTTTCTGTTTGATTCTAAAGGTAAGAAAGAACTGCTAGAATCTGATGGATGGGAGGGAGCAGTGAAAGGGTTAAATTCAAACTTTAGGAAGAACTCTTTGACAGCTGAGTGGAGGGTAGACTGGAGTTAGGAGGGAATAAAGGCAGGGAGACCAATCAGAAAGCTCTTACAGAAGTCCAGGTTTACAGTGTTTATTTATATTTATATATAAATTATATATATATAATATTTACAATTTATACAATTCGTGTTGAGTGCCTACTAGAGAAACCCCTGATTTTGTGCTAGCTAGACAGAATCCAGGTTAGATTTTTTTTTAAATGAGGAAAAAAAACAAATGTGCTAAGTCCTCAGTAACAGAGATGATGTTGATCCAGCACAGGGAGGCATCTTCCTTGTTTGCAACCGTACTGTCTGCTAGACCCTGCAACGAGACAAAATGCAGTCCAGTAACGTCAAACTCATGTTTAGATCATGCAATTTTGAAAAATTATAAAACATGCTACAAAGGCCTCCTTATTGGATCATTACAACAACCTTGTACATTTCTAAATCTTTATGACCCCATTTGGAGTTTTCTTGGCAGAGGTATTGGAATGGTTTGTCATTTCCATCTCCAACTCATTTTACAGATGAGGAAACTGAGTCCAACAGGGTAAAGTGACTTGCCCAGGGTCACACAGCTAGTAAGTTCTGAGGTCAGATTTAAACTCAGGAAGATGAGTCTTCTGGATTCCAGGCTTAAAATTCTGTCTGCTGCATCAACTAGCTTCACCTAGTACATATGCTCTTATCCCTGACTTATCATTAAGGAGTCGGGTGCTCAGAGACATTGTCACTTACCCAAGACTCTATAGCTATTAAGTGGGAAACCAGACCTTGAACCCTGATCTTCTAAACCATACCATATACAAAGGCAAAATAGATATCAAAGCCATTTCCTGTGATCCATGGACAAGGACCCTGTAATGGAAAAATAACTAATACATATTTTTTTATTCATATATCTTGGAAAGTCTTTCAGCATTTAAAAACAATAACAAGGAGTAAGAATATCCTGTTGTTCTTATGAGTTGAGCAAGATTGATGTCTCTGATATAATTGTTGTTGTTGTTGTTGTTCAGATCTGTGAATGTAGGTGGCTCAGTGAATAGAGCACCTGGCTTGAGTCAGGAAGAACTGAGTTCAAATCCTGCCTCAGATAACTTCTGAGCTGTATGATTCTGGTCAAGCCATTTAGCTTCTGTTTGCCTCAGTTTCCTCATCTGTAAAATAGGGAAAATAATAGCACCTATTTCCCAGGGTTGATGTGAAGATCAAATGAGATGATAATTATACAGCACAGTAGTGAGTACTACATAAATATTAGCTATTATTATTTTTATGAACATAAATATTAACATTTTATTAACGTTGTTGATGTTCAGACATATGAACCTAGGCAGCTACATAGCACAGTGAAGAGAACACCAGTCCCAGAGTCAGGAAAACCTGAGTTCAAATCTTGCCCCAGACAGTTACTGGCTACGTGACCCTGGGAAAATCATTTAACCTCTGTTTACCTCATCTGCAAAATAGGGATAATAGCACCTGCCTCATAGGGTTGTTGTGAGGACCAAATGAGATCATAATTGTAAGGTGCTTCACACAGTGCCCTGCACGTAGTATAAATGTGAGCTATTTTACATTCTCATCTGTGGTTTCATCTGCTTTGGGAGCCTGATCTGTAACTTATATAACATTGTAGAACATTGCCTGGGGCCTTGATATGTGACATGCCTGGCCCAGGGTCACACAGTCAGAAAGAGGGATGCACTAGATTCAATGTCAGTCCTTCCACTTCTCTCTAAAGCATTACTTTATGTTCCCTTTCCATTATTATTTAAGATGATCTTTTCAATTTTATATAATAGGTGCAGTTTGATTGGGGAATCCATAACTCTTCTTAGAGAAGCTGTCATTGCACGAGGCTCTACAGGACAGTTAGAAATCCAATGGACATTTTTAGCACAGAAAAAAGTATGAGCAAATGCATAGAGGTGGGAAATTACAGAGGAAGAGGAATCGTCCCAATTGCCTGGAGTGTTAGGAATGTGGAATGGAATAATACTAGATAGGACTAGAAAAGTACAATGGAACTAGACTGTGAATGGTCTTGAGTATCACTTTAAGGAATTTTAACCATATTGAAGAGTAATAGGGAGCCATGGTAGGGTTTTGATCACAGGACTGGCATGATATATACTTCAGGAAGATTGCACTATCAGTAGGTTGAAGAGTTGATTGGAGGGAGGAGAGAATGATGCCTGATAGGAAACTATATCCTTTCTCTAGGATGGTGGAAATTATAACACATAGAATATTAAGTAGCCCCTTGTGAACTGAAAATGCATATGACTTTGCATACTATTGTATAACACACCTTTATCTAAGGTGCCTTTGCTCTTTCAGTCTTGACTATTTTTGCAATGACTAGTTTCACTCTAGGGCATCTCAGTAATGCAGAGCTGTATTATTTGAGGTCCTTGTCATGTTGGATGCCCTGCATTCAGGAAATATTCATTAGTGATATGGTCTAGCCTTTATTTTGATCACTGACGAAGTCATGGGGAATGGCAAACAAAATGCTGTCCTTGATCTTAACATGTTTCCCAGAAGACCTTCTGCAACTGCAGCAGATATTTTGTGGGATGGAATGTTATCATCCAGAACCAGGCAGGAAAGGGATTTCAGCACTGAGCTTTAGTTTGTAGAAAAGGAAAGGCAAAGAGATGAGGCAGCCAGTGGAAAGAAGTACAGAAGAATCAGTCACCACATTGACAAATGTCTAGTCCAGGAAGAATCAGAAGCAAAGGGGTATGCCTGGAGGGTGATGGCAATAATGATCGCATGGCATTCCATTCAGTAAACAATAGATAACTATTAGTCCAGAGCACTGTGCTAGGCCTTAGGATAAAAACAAATGAAAAATAACATAATCTCTGCCCTAAAATGGCTTATGGTCTAATGTGGGCTTTTTAAATACAGTATGTACATGCACACAAATAAGAATAATATGAAGTAGAATTTAATAAAGGCAAAGCAGAGCCAGACAAATGACTGAGGGAAAGCTGTATAGAAGTGGCATCTGAGTAGGGCCTCGAAAACAGGGGCTTCCCAAGATAGAAGACTGGGACTAGAGCTCCTCCCAAAATGGAACATGGTGAAACAAAGGCACAGAGGAGGGAAGAGGGCAGCATGAGAAACAGGAAACGGGGAGAAATTCAGTTTTGTTAAAATGCACATGTTTAGGGAGATTTTATGAGATAAAGCTAGAGAGGTAGTTTAGAGCCAGCTTATGGAGGGCTTTGAATACCAGTACCAGGAGTTTAAACTCTATCCTATGGGTGAAATGGAACCATAGAAGTTTCTTGGTTTTAAAATAGAGAATATAAATTTCTTAAAGATAAAATCCTTTCTTTTACAAGAAGCCTTTCCCACTCCCTCTTGATTCTAGTGCCTTCCCTCTGTTGATTATTTTCTCTTTATCCTTTTCATAGGTTGTTTTTATATTGTTTTCATGCTGTCTCCCCATCAGATTGTAAAGCTCCTTGAGGGCAAGCATTGTCTTTTGCCTCTTTTTGTATTGCCAACACTTAGCACAGTTCCTGAAACACAGGAAGTGGTTAATCAATGTCTATTGATTGATTGTCTCATTTCATGTACCTTCTGGCACATAGTAGGCACTTAATGGACTGATTGATTTGTAGAGGAGTCACAGTTATGTTAGAAGGCATTGGAGAAGAGCTATATGGGAGGCAGGAAGATCCATTCATAGGCCAGAATCTATGAAATTTAATTGTTCACAAAGAGAAATTTTGCATAATAAGAGAAGAAAATTGACAGATATTCAAAGAAATAGGGCTGGGACTTAATCTAAATTATGAAGATTGGCTGTCCCTAGCCTCTCTATGGGTGCACGATTCTGGGCCTTCCCTTTCTGGTTCATTAGCCTCATGTTTCTTCCTCAAATGCCAAAGGCCTGTAATGCTCCACTAGGGCATGTCTTACCTTGTTGATGCCCCATGCTGACCCCTAGACAACTGTGTTCCACTTAATATGAAATAGATAGGTTCAGGTCTGGTTTCTCTCCTTTGTAAATGTCCAATTCAATCTAACAAGTATTTACTGCCTAGTAAGTTTCTGCCATTGTGTTGTAGAGATACAAAAAAAAAAAGAAGAATCCCTGATTGAACTTGGATTGTGTATATGTCTTTATGTGTGTATGTTTGTGTGCATTTACCTGTGTGGGGAGGGGTAGTAGTGGAGGATGTGATTATCAATAAGTAAATACAAAATCCAAAGTGATATTTTTAGCAAAATGCTAGGAATGTTGAAAAATTGTGAAAGTCCTCTTGTGGGAGGTAGTATTTGAGCTCAACCTTGAAGGGGACCTGGGAAAGCCAAGAGGCCAAGGTGAAGAGGAAGAACATTTCAATCCAGATGTAGAGGATAGATGGAATGACATAGTCGGGAAACAGCAAATAGACCGGTTTGGCTAGAACAAAATGTACATTATATGGATTCGTGTGTAATCAGCCTTGAAAGATAGATCAGAACCAGATTGTGAAAGACTTTAAATGCCCAAAAGAAATGTTTATATTTCATCGTGAATGCAGTAGGGAGTCACTAAAATTTCTTGAGAAGTGGAGTAAGGGGGTCAGAGAAATCCTTTAAGAATGTCATTTTGGCAGCTGTGTAGAAGAACAAAGCTGTGGAGAAGGGAGGGACTAGAGGTTGGTAGAACAATTAAGAGGTTACTGAAATAGTCCAGAAAGAAATGATGAAGACATAAATTAAGGTGGCTGCCATATTGAGTAGAGAAAAGAGGATAATATGTGAGAGAATTTGGGGAGTTGAAAGTGACAAAGAGCAATTAACTGGACAAAGTTTGAGCTGGGTAAAGACCAAGTAAGCAGAGCTAAGTCGACTTAACTTGTGCTAATGGGCAAACTTACAGGACTCCTATACACACTTGTGCATTTTGACATCAGATTTTTGTCATGGGTTTGTTTGGGTCTGGGGGAGGGTTTTATTTGGGTTTGAGGGGGGAGACAGTGCCTGTAGCCCCTATTACCTAACATGGAGAAATGACCATAATATTGGACTTTTCCACTGAGTGGAATGGAAGATTGGTGCCTTGACAGACTCATGAAAAAACGTATTTCAGAACAATTTAAATATAATGATGTCCCACAGATCACTCCAAAGTAGCCAACAACCATTGTTTGGGGACAAATTTGATAATAAGTTTTGCCCCTCAATTATTTAAATTAATCAGTAACCGTCTAATCAAAATAATGATAAAATTGAGAAAATTTTAAATCAATGTTTTATGTGGAAATGGACCTGTTGCTCTTCAAATAAGTGAACTCTCAGTTCTAGTGGTATAGTAACTTGGAGTTCAAATATTGAGAGATAAGTTAGCAAAAAATATTAGTTTAAGACAGTGACTTAAAGGTTTCTTTACTTATGGTTTTAGATTTGAGGCAAACTCATAACTTTAAACCATAGGGGGAAAATAAAAGACACATTCATGATGTTGAATGAGACATTTTTGTAGGTGGCTAATGAGGGAGTTTGTTTTGCTTTACTATGCATATGTGTTACAAGGATTTGTTTTAATTTTTTTTTTCAATGAATGGGGGAGGAGAGAAAACGTATTTTTGCTAGTTGAACGATTTAAATTAAATTAAATCATGAGGGAAGCTTGCTATTCACACAAATGATCTGAAAGTGGGAAGAGCAAACATTTTGGAAAAGGCATCACTGTAGGTGATAAAAGGCTTTATTTTTTCATATAGACAAACACACCACAACTATGAAGCATTTAAAATTATCACCATTGCCACTTCATCATGTTATGCCTTATTTCTCTGGGATTCTAGCCTATTGTTTTATTTTAACACCAAATAATATTGAGCTCTATTGTGAAAAAAATTTTGATGAAAAAATTTCAATTCTATTTTCATTTAGATTAATGAAAATATGTGCTACTTAATGTTTCCAAACTTAAAGGGTTTTTTCCCTCCATTTAATTCAATCAATTGAACTTTAAAACTTTTCACTTTCTTCTAAGTAGAGCTTTAAGGCTAATTGGCAAGCAAGTGAATGATTAGTTCAATTTTGAGAGTAGAGATCACTAATTTGGAATGTAACATTTAAAAACCTGCTTCAACATATCTATTGACTATGGATATTAAACTGAATTGAAGTACAACCTTTGACAAACAATCTTGACAGACCTCTCTTTCCCATCTCTAAAGTGGAAATAATATGACTTTTCCCTGGAAATCTCAAAGATTTGTTTGATGGGGTGGCTAGGTGGCACAGTGAGTAAGAATGCCGGCCTCGGAGTTGGGATGACCCTAGATCGAATCCGGCCTCAGAAAATGAGCACCCACACATAAATAATGACTAGCCGTGTAACCTTGAGCAAGTTACTTAACCCCAATTGCTTAAAAAAAAAAGATCTGTTTGATATAATTTGCAAAAAATTAAGGTTCTAATGCCTTCCTTGATGTAGGCTAGATCTATGATACTATATTTTAAGCAAATCACAAATAATGTACTTTATGATTTAATAAAACATACTAGTCATACATTTTTCTAGTTATTTTTCTAATTAGGTAATCTACAGTAAGAGTGGTATACACGATTTTGAAAGGGAATAAGGTGAAGACTATCACACTTATTTTCAGCTCATGCTGACAGATAAGGTGAAGATTATTTTATTAAGCAGTAAATGCTATTTATTTTTCATAATAATTTCTTTTACCTCACAGCTATACTTGTATTTTTCCTTGTATTCCCAAGGAAAAGAGAAAGTAAAAATATGATATAATACTTGAATGATGCCAGTATTTTAAGCTCAAATGGCATGCTGTAAGATGTTTTTGCCAAGATGTATTCTTTTTTTTTCTTTTCTTGTGATATTTTGAAATTGACAGCTTCCAGCTGGCTGCACCAGACTGTCCATTTCAAATGCCATTAAAACCTCTTGGAGTTGGCAAAAATATATCAAAGTCATTGCACGTTTTATAAATGTAGGTTGATAACCAGGGATATTACAAAAGGAATACAATGCTTGTGATAAAATAATTATTATTATTATAAAGTTAAATTCGAGTTAAGAAAAGTTTACACCATCAATTTCCAGCTTTACCTATCTTTAAGTGCCTGGTATAGTTTTTGTTGTCGTTTTTTTTTAACATAGTAAGCATTCAGTAATTTTTTTTTTTTTTTTTGGAAAATGAAGGAATCTTCCCTCCCCGCCCCATCTCTGTCTCTCTCTGTCTCTCTCTGTCTCTCTGTCTCTGTCTCTGTCTCTGTCTCTCTCTGTCTCTCTCTCTGTCTCTCTCTGTCTCTCTCTCTCTGTCTCTCTCTCTGTCTCTCTCTCTCTGTCTCTCTCTCTCTCTCTCTCTGTCTCTCTCTCTGTCTCTCTCTGTCTCTCTCTGTCTCTCTCTCTCTCTCTCTGTGTGTCTCTCTCTCTCTCTCTTTCCCCACAAATGTATGCCATTCATGATGATGGCTATAAATACAAACCAGACATTGCAGGCAGCCAGAATCATAAGGAACTAACACAGAGGGAAAGAAAAAAAGAACATCAATCCATCTTCCAGTTTTTCAGATCAGACAAGACCCTTGTCTTGATGAAGAAAAGCTGTTCCCACATGCATCAGGATGGTTCCATTGATCTAATTCTTTCATCATCAAAAGGGAGTTGGCTTTTTTTTTTACAAAGCATTAAAAACAGCAGAGCAGTAGTAAAATTGCAACAACACTATCTGATTCTCTATATTGTGTAGTTTTTTACAACTAAAACCCAGGGCTGTGGACTAAAAAAGCCAGGAGAACTCATTTACATTGTGCTTTGTTCATGGTAAACTTGTGAGGAAAGTGGTGCAAGTATTATTATATTCATATTATAGACAAGAAAACTGGCACTCAGACTGATTAAATGACTTGCCTAGATTTCAGAATCTGGGACTTGAATCCATGTCTTCCAATACATGCCCAGTGATCTTTCTATAATATTGTACAACAGATTTAATACTTAATTTTTTTGTATAGGCAATTCTCATAAGAATAAAAATTATTTTATCAATAACTACTTGAAAAGTTATTCAAGCTCTCCAGTAATCAGGGAAATACCAGTGTGTAAGTGCTTCAAAAACTTTAAAGTGATATATGAAATAATTTCCTATTATTTTTTAGAAAGCCATATGTCATTATATAATAAGCACTACCAAACCATGCCTACCCTTTGATTCTGGGAGCATACTCTAAAGATGTTAATGACAGAAAAAAAAAATCTATATCTCCTTGTTAGGTAGGCAGCAGAAGAATTTGGAACAGAAAGGAAAGAAGGAAGGAAGGAAAAAAGGAAGGAAGGAAAGAAGGAAGGAGGGAGGGAAGGAAGGAAGGAAGGAAGAAAGAAGGAAGGAGATAAGGAAAGGAGGGAGGGAAGAAGGGAAGAAGGTTAGGTGGTTTAGCTAGACAAAAATATTCATACATAATTGCACACTTTTTTTCCTATCTTTGACTGGACCTGGATTTCTGTGGTATAAGGAACTTCCACTGAAGGACTTCTTCCCCAAATAAAAATTTCAACTTTTGGTCTTAGAGAGTTGTCTCTGGCAGTGTGAAGTTGTGATTTCTCCAGGGTGACATAGCCAGTATATTTCAGAGTTGGAACTTCAACCTGTGTCTTCCCAGTACCAAGGTCAGCTCTCTATCCACCACACTACACTTCCTTTCATGTAATATATATGGACAAAATAAATTTAAGGCTATTTCTAGGTGGAGACTTGAGGAGTTGGGTGGATCAGGGAAGGCAAGGTGATGCAAGCTTAAACTTTAAAGAAAACTAGAAATTCTCTAAAGCAGAGATGAAGAGAGTGCATTCCAGGCACAGGAGACAGCCAGTGAAAAGGGGAAGAAATGGGGGATAGAGTGTGTGTGTGAAAAATAGCAAAAAAAAAACCAGTTTGGGAGTTTCCTGTTACCTGGAGCCAGGAGAGATTACCTTGGGCAGCTTGAGGTCTCCTTGCCCCCCGACTTCCTCAAGCACCCCCCTTGCTATCCTCCCCCAACTGATGGATGTGTTTGGTAAATGTGTGCATTGTGTGATACCTGGGGACTTCTCACCTCCAGGAAGGGGGAGCAAAAACAAATGCCAGCTCCACTACATAACACTCACAAGACAAGATATTTGGGACTGGATTCACTGTCTCTGAGAACATTCCTGTTACTATGGACCACTTGGTTTCTAGCAGTTTCTATCAAGCCCCTATACATATACCTCTAGGACCAGCTAGAGCCTTTGCTCCCAGAATTCCTGCCATTCAGTTCACTGGTGCTAGATGAGCTTCTCTTAGGAAATATGTTGGAACTTAAATTTCCCCTGAAAATGTTGGAACTGAAATTGCATTTTTCTATAGAAAGAATATGTAAGAGATGCACAAGTATAGCTGAAATATGCCAATCCATTCTCTATTTCAGGTGCCTGATGGGTTGGATGGGATTTTGTGGGTCATCCTAGGAACCTCTTGACTACCATTTTAAACATTCTTTCTTTTTGAAAATGTCTTAAGAGTTCCAAATAAATGACTTATGAATAAAATTTTGGAATACCAGCAGTTTGTAATTTAGGAACTTCGGTTTTCTAAAAAGTTTTCAACAGCAATATTGTTCCATAAGAAGAAAAAAAATTATGATTGCTGGGCCATGTACATTTTCCTACTTACTCCTTACAACAACTTTATATGGTATAAGTGGTATAGTATTAGATTATAAATTCCTTGAGAGCAGAGTCTGTGACAACTCTATCTGTATCCACAGTACATAGCAAAGTATCTTGTAAACCATAGATGTTTAACAAATGTTTGTTCAATGCATAGATAAAAGAGAAGTTGAAGGAAAGTAAATGGGTAAATGGGTGGATAGATGGATGGATGGATGGATGGATGGGTGGATGGATGTATGGATGGAGGGATGGATGGATATATTAGTATTACCAAATTGCCAGCAATGAAACTATAATTTGATCACTAAATTATACATTTTCAATCTTGATTAAGAATATTATTTATGTTTAATTCAGTTATGTGTATGAGAGGCTAGGGAGAGGAGAATTGCAGGTATGGTGGCTGTCTTTCACTATACTAAGCAGAACCAGAGAACTGATGCTCATTTCTTTGTACACATTACTTCAATACATATTATTAATGGACCTGAAATATGATGCCTGAACACTGACCAGAATGATTTCATTCTGCCAGTCAAAACTGTTTTGTAATTCTGAGGACCTAAGGGTTGATATAAAGATAGTTCTGGACGCAGCAAAGAAGGGCTCTAGAGTAAGGATTCATCCATTGTATTCAAGCTCCATTCATAATATAAAGTACTGTGTGGTTAGAAGAAAGGAGAAGTGGGTTGTACCATGGAGTAAATCAGGACACCACCATGGGGAAGAGTAAAACTGTGGCTTTCCACACACAAGAGTTTCAGTGATTCTACAACATTCTAGAGCATTGCATAGGGAGAAAGATGTCTGGAGCAAAAGAAGTCAGAGAGAGGGACACATTTGCAGAGCAGGGTCACAAAAGGACCTAGTTTCTCCAATAATTAAAACATTAGCACATTGATTTCATAACCAATTCTATAGCATCTGGATTTCCCAAATACATTTTTACTTTGTGGAGTATGGTTTACTTTTTTTCACCTGAACATTTTTGTGTCGATTTTAAGCATTGCACCAACAGAAATGACAAAGTTTAATAATAAAAACTAAAGATTTTTGGAAAACTTTAAAAGGATTTGTATAATGTTATAGTATTAGATTAAGCCAAATGGTGATCAGTTCTTTAGAAAATAACATCAAGACCACCATATTGAAGATTGGGACAGGAGGCTTTAATAGTAATTCTTGGTAATAAATCACTAAGTATAAAGTCCAAAGAAGTAAGTGGCATTTACTAGGAAGAAATACTTCACAACTGGGAGCTTTAGTTTATTAAAACATATTTTCACTGAATGGTGAGATCTTGCATGAATCTTTTTTTTTTTGCCACCCATTGTGTGCTATGCTGTCTTTTGTAACAGGAAGGGAACTTTCTATTTTTTCATTATAAAATCTAATCCAGAATATGATCTTACTTTGCCATTTGTATTACTTTGCCCACATTTAAGAGCAACCAATCTTACTTTACTTTTTTAAAATGGAGAGGAAGGGGACGGCTAGGTGGCGCAGTGAATAGAGCGCCGGCCCTGGAATCAGAAGGACCTGAGTTCTGAGCCGGCCTCAGACACTTAATCCACACAAACAAAAACCTAGCCCTGTAACCTTGGGCAAGTTACTTAACCCCAAGGGGTGGCTAGGTGGCACAGTGAGTAAGAGTACGGGCCTCGGAGTTGGGATGACCCGAGATCAAATCCGGCCTCAGAAAATGAGCACCCACACATAAATAATGACTAGCCGTGTAACCTTGAGCAAGTTACTAAACCCCAATTGCTTTAAAAAAAAATGGAGAGGAAGTCAGAGATTTAAGGTCACATGCTACCCTGAAAGATAAAAAAAAAGGAAGATGTAGAAAATACACCAAATTCTTGACCCCCTTTTTATTTAGAAAGTAACAAATCTAGCATTGCCTATGGAAGATAAGCATAGATTCACAGATTTTCAGATGAAAGGGCCTTTAGATGCCATCCAATCTAGCCCCTCATCTTATAGTTAATGAAAACTGGGACCAAAGAAGTTAAATAATTTGCCCAAGATCATACAGGCATTAGACACATAACAAGGCTTTAGGTTTATGCACATCTGTTCTTCTAGTAGTGAAAATAAAATATTTTTTAAGACTTTGGAAATGGAGTGGGCAGCTAAGTGGCACAGTAAATAGAGCACCAGCCCTGGAATAAGGAGGACCTGAGTTCAAATTCATCCTCAGACACTTAACACTTACTGGCCATGTGACCTTAAGCAAGTTACTTAACCCTAATTGCCCTGCCTTCCCCCCTCCAAAAAAGAAAAAAAAGGACTATGTAAATGGGAGGTTTTTAGGGGAGGTTCAGATCAGTAATTTAATTCTTTTGAGGAACCCCAGATGTGGAAATTTCCTTCATTGAAGATTTGTACCTGGCTTGTAATTTGTAGTCTTAGAAAATTGCCTGGAAGATTAAGAGGTTAATTAACTTGCTTATGGTCACATAGCTAGTATGTATCAATGGAGGGACTGGAACGAAGTCTTCCTGACTCCAATGCCATTTCTCTACCATATACTACTCCCTTCCATGTATTTATATACATACTTATACATGTATATAAAGAGATTCAATTATATCAATATGTATACTATCTATATATGTACATACATATATATTCAAGTAGAATCAGTAGGTTGTACCATGTTACCATCAATGATTTTCCATATGAGAAGTGTCATGAGTAACATTAAGTGATGTTTGAGAAAAAAGAAAAGGAACCAATGTAGCAAAACTGAAAATGACAGATTTATACCTTGAGAGCTATCCCAGGTGCAGTTTTTGTTATTGTTTGGACCTGTAGTTTCACTGATGGATTTAAGTGGTGCCAGACTCAAATGGAAATGGGGGCCCCATAATTGTACATAAGAATCTAGGGGGTGTGGGAGTATCACGTATTGACTTAGAAAATCATACATTAATATCTATGTTTTATTACATTTTTATTTAATTCATCATTTCACAATTATATTTTAATCTGTTTCAAGTAGTAATTGGAAATGTAGTGGGTCACAAGCAGCTTAATATTTGACACCTCTGGTGTAAAGAACTTCTGGAAAGGAATTTCCTTCTGCCAATGTAGATAGGTAACTGCTCTGAAATTTATGATCTTCCAGGCTTATCTAGGAGCATTGAGTTGTTAAGTGGACTGAAATTATATAACTAGTAAGTATAAGAGATTGGACTTGAACTCAGGGCTTCTGGATTCCTAGGTTGGTTCTCTATATCCTGTACCACCCTGTCTCCCAGGTGTAAGGGGAATGGGAATGGGAAGATCTTCCCTGTCCCTTAGTAGACTTGGGGGTGAGTTTGAAGCTTCCCTGCTGTGAAGATAAATTTTGCCCCCTGATAGGCTGAATGTAGTCACATGGAGCTTTTGGTGGGGGGAGTTCACTGAGGAGAAGCAGAGACCACAGAGAAACTGGTAGAGAGCCAGCCGGAGCCAGTTGGAGACAGTTAGGGACAGAGGAGCTTAGGCAAGGAGATAGAGAGTTTTGTGAATAAATATTGATCTTTTATAGGTTTCTGGGAAGGCTAAAGGATGGCATGGCTCTTAGCATTATTATGGCTTCCGAATATCTTTGGTGTTATGATGGAATCAGATTACTGGTTTGGGGATTAGGTTTTCTGGTATCTCAATAAATCCTTCAGTTCTATCATCTATCTGGAGAGTTTGGCATATTTTGCGATCAAACGCCATGTGATACTTATAGTCACAATCTTTATCATGATTGTGGGCACTGTAAATATTGTATTGGCACTACACCACGCTGCACTGGTTCCCATCAGATATTTAATAGCAAAAGATGTCCTCAAGAGCATTGGCTAACTGCTCTCTGCTAGATTCATAGAAAACCACAGACAATAATTAACAGCAGAATGAGACTAATAATAAGGCCTTTGATAGAGAGCAGGGTCATTAGAAGGACAGTTCCCTTATTTGACAGATGATGAAACGGAGGCCCAGGGATCTCAGTGACTTGCCTAAGGTCACATGCATAATAAGCTTTAGAGGAGAGATTCGAAACCAGTCCCTCTGACTCCAGAGACGGTATGCAGCAGGGGTGCAATGGTAAATGTTTAGCAACAAGCTCTTCAAAAATGAAAGACACACTTTTAAGTTTAGTCTGAATTATTAACATTTTGTCCCTCACATTCTCAAGTCTAAACAATAAGCAAAACAATAAATCAAGTCCTGATTTGTAGTTTTCTGGTTTCCAAGGTGTAAATGCCCACCCATGTTATAAAGGTTACAAACTCTGCCAAACCTGCAAGCCAGTAGGTATCAGTAGGTTTGCAAAATACTGTTTTCTCATCATATTAGGGCCTCACAACAATCCTGGAAAGCAGGCCTTATTGTTATCGCCTTTACAGAGGAAAAAACTGAGGTCCAGAGGCTAAGTGAATTGTCCAGTACCACAAAGCTGGTAAATGTTTGAGACAGAGTGCTAACTCAGGTCTTCTTGAATCTCCTTATTGAACCACCTAGCTTCCTTTAATTGTGTCAGTTAATAGAACTTGTAAGGGCACTAGGAATGGAATCAGGAACTTGATGAATTCTAAGGGCCATTCCAACTCTAAATATTATTCTAATATTAAATATAAAACAGTGTGGACTAGAAAATCTGCTCTCTGTATCTTCTGGCTGCTAACTGGGTTGGCTAAATGAGAGCTACATCTATTGGAGTGCTGGTGAAAAGTGATAACAAGTTAAGGTCTTCCTTACTGGCCATTTGAAAGGACAAAGATGGATTGATCAGTATATTAGACTTGGATTACAATGCCGTGGGATTCTTGAAGTCACTTGCTTTTTGGCAATGGCTGCTCTGTGATGGATAGCAAAGATGACTCATTTGTTTGGCAGTTGTGTAAATACAAGAATACAAAGGGATGGATGAATGGACAAACAGATACACTGTATGCCTTTGCATAGTCTCCTTCCTGTGCATGTTTCAATCTTGGTTGTGGGGTTTATATCCTCCCTAAGAAGGGCAAGAGAGAGGCCAGGAAGAAGGAGGAAATGATTGACTAAATAATGGCCATCTGGGAAGTTTGTTTTAATCAAGAGAAACCAGATCTCCTGGCCCTGCTCCCTCCCACCCCCATCTTCTTCCTTCAGCATGATGGACTCTGAAGACACTATTGGCCATGATGTGTGCCAGTTAAATTCAGCAATTTTATTTCTAGAATAGGAAAAGACAAAAAGTAACACCTGGCCAGACCAACATTAGAGCTTTTGCTCCCTGATCAAAACAGTAGATTTCAGCTGATTTCCTATTCAGAGGCAATCAGTGAAGAGGAGGGAAGAAAGATATTAGCACTGTGTCCTGTTAACCTTCAGATCAAATATTGTACACACACACACACACACACACACACAAACAGGTGTGTAACCAGAGCTATCTAGCAGAGAAATATAATTGATTGGAGCAGTGGTACCCTTAATTTGACAGCTGCTGCTGTAGTTCTGGCCTTTTGTATCACGGAAGAAAATACTGCCATGTAAGCAAACAAATATTTTCTTGTCAATAAATATATACTGATTGTAGCTTGAAACTAAATTTTGGTTTCATTTTTCAACATTGCAAAAAAATTTTGGAAGATGCAAGTTAATTTGGTTTGGCATTTTAATACTCCTCCTGGCACTAAGTTTCCATGTGCAAATAATAGAGTACAACTACATGGCATTTCAAAAATTATATTCCTTTTTAATTCCTAGAAATGTAAAGCCTAATAGATTGGGTTTTTACTAATTTCATTGGGAAGCTTTTATTAGGTACCAACTAGTACCTAAGGATGCAAAAATGAGGAATCAGTACTGGGTGACTTCCTCAGGGTTGAAAACTCACTCTACTAATACAGATTGCCACCTTGTTTGCAATTTATAATCTTAGAGAATTGTATAGAGCACTGGGTGGTTAAGGGATGTGCCCAGTTTGGGGGCAGCTAGGTAGCTCAGTAGAGTGCCAGGTTCATCTTCCTGAATTCAAATCTGGCACTTATGAGCTTTATGATCCTGGGCATGTCACTTAAACCTGTTTGCCTCAGTTTCCTCATCTGTAAAATGAGCTGGAGAAAAAAATGGCAAATTATTCTAGTATCTTTGCCAAGTACACCCCAAAGGGGTATTACAAAGAGTTGAACATGACTGAAAAAACAACTAAACATAGACAATATGTGTCAAAGGCAGGATATAAAGACAAAATGAAAGAGTCTTTAGTTTCAAAGAACTTTATATGGAGGTTATGAAGAGGGAGGAACAAAATGAAAATAGATACGTATGAACATGATAATTTGAGGAGCAGGGAGATAGCTTCAACTTGGGGAATAGGGAGTTGTTAGAAGAGAGGACTAGCAAATATGTCACGAAAGCCTTTCCATACAAAGTGGGGCACAGACTAACCCTTGAAGGAAGCCGGGACTTCTGAAAGATGGGGGTGAAGAAGGAGGGTGTTTCAGACATGGAGGAAAGCCTATATAAAGGCAATGGGGTTGAAAATGCTGGGATGCTTAAGTTTAGGGAGCAGCAGGTAGGCCTGGTTTAGTGGAATTTGAGTATAGGAAGGGTGATATTTAGTAGACCTCAGAAGGTAGACTGAATGGCATGCCCATCAATTGGGAAATAACAAAACAAATAATGACACACAACCATGTAATGGAACATCATCACATCTTTAGAAATCACAAAAGGGATGGATTCAGAGCAATCTAAGACAACTTGTGTGAGTTGCTACAGAGCAGAGTCAAGAAAATAATTTGCAGTGATGTAAACACCATTTAAAAAAATAAAAAAGCAGGGGCGGAGCCAAGATGGCAGAGTAGAAACAGCATGTCCAAGCCACTCTGCCCCCAGATTTCCTCCAAACTATGTAAAAGGGGTCTCTGAACAACTTGTGGAGCCCCAGCACCCACAGAACAACACAGAGAAGCTAGCCTCCCGCTGAGGACAGCCCAGCAGCCCTGCAGGAAGGACCAGCGCAGTGGTCCGGGAGCCGGCATCGCGCACTGCACAGAGAACAGGGAGCTGAGCACAGGTCCAGTCTGCCTGAGTAGCGGTTTTAGCCCCAGGGCAGCAGGGCCAGCTGCCAGCTGGAGGGACCCCAGAACACCAGCAGCTGTGGCAATTCCAGAATTATCAACATAGCCACGCCTAGGACAAAGTAAGAGGTTAGTGCCCTATGGACTTTGGGACCAGTATTTGGGGAACGCGTCAGCTTCCTCCCCTGGGGGCTAGAAGCTGCTGAGGAGACATGCCATTTTGTAGTTTTCAGAAGCAGCTCCAGCTCCTGGCCTGCGAACTGTAGGGAGATCCAGCAATCAGTCTTGGGGGGTAATTGCTCTTGCTTTAACCTCCCTGGATCTGGATTGTGATCTGGGGTGGAGGTTGTGGGTGGGTTTCCACCTTGCCAGAAACGGAAGTTGCCCCCCCACGCGTTCAGGACGAAAATTCCCCTATCTGGCCACAAAGCCATAGTGTGGCAACAAGCCCAAAAGTCAAGTAATTAAGTGGCAGCATGCCAAGGCAAAGGAAACAAATTAAACAGAAAAATGCAATCCTAGACTCCTACTTTGGGGGCAAAGAGGGTCGAAGCATAGGGGAAGAGGACTGTGAGGTCAGAAGTCCTGCTCCAAAAGCCCCAGGGGAAAACATGAGCGGGTTGCAGGACATAGAGGACCTTAAGAAGGACTTTAAAAATCAAATAAGAGAAGTGGAGGAAAAATTGGGAAGAGAAATGAGAAGGATGCAGGAAAAGTGTGAAATGAGGGTCAACAGCCTGACTGAGGAAAACAACACCTTAAAAAATAGACTAACTCAAATGGCAAAGGAGGCCCAAAAGGGCAATGAGGAGAAGAATGCCTTAAAAAGTCGAATTTGCCAGATGAAAAAGAATCTCAAAAGTTCACTGAGGAGATTCATTCCTTCAGAGTTAGACTGGAGCAAATGGAAGCTAATGACTTTATGAGAAATCAAGATGCTGTTAAGCAGATCCAAACAAATGAAAGATTAGAAGGCAATGTGAAATACCTCATGGGAAAAACCACTGACCTGGAAAATAGATCCAGGAGAGTCAATTCAAAAATTATTGGACTACCTGAAAGCCATGATCAAAGAAAGAACCTAGAAATCACCCTTCAAGAAATTCTCAAGGAAAATTGCCCTAATGTTTTAGATCCAGAGGGCAAAATAGAGGTTGAAAGAATCCACAAATCACCTCCTAAAAAAGATCCCAAAAAGAAAACTCCCAGGAATATTATAGCCAGGTTCCAGAATCCCCAGATCAAGGAGAAAATACTACGAGCAGCCAGGAAGAAACAATTTCAATATTGTGGAAACACAATCAGAATAGCACAGGACCTGGCAGCTTCTACACTGAGGGACTGAAGGGCATGGAATATGATATTCCAGAGGGCAAAAGAGCTGGGAATGAACCCAAGAGTCACCTACCCAGCAAAACTGAGTATTTTGTTTCAGGGGAAAATATGGTCATTCAGTGGAATAGAGGACTTTCAAGCACTCTTGAGGAAAAAACCAGAATTGAATAGAAAATTTGACATCCAGATGCAAGAGGCAAGAGATGCCTGAGAAGGTAATCAGGGAAAGGAAATCAAAAGGAACTTATTACAGTTGAACTATTTACATTCCTATATGGAAAAACAATAACTGTGACTGAGGAAATCTTTCTCACTATGAAAATAATGGAAGAAGGGTATATGGTCATGTGAATATATATGTGAATGTGTGTGTATATGGTTACAGTTATATATGGATAGAGGGCATAAGTTGAATTTGTTGGGAAGGGAGGATACTCAAGGGGTGAAGTTGTGAGGTAAGAGAGGAAAGTGGCAAGAGGAGATGGGGAGAGACAGGGTGGGGTAAACTATCTCATGTAGAGGAAGCAGGGGAAGTGGTTGCAGGGGAGGGGAAAAATAGGAAGGCAAAAACACAACACATTCTCATTGAATTTGGTTCAGGGAGAGAATGACATACATACTAGGTGGGACATCTCAACCTACAGCAGAATGGGGGGAAGGGGGATTAGAGGAGGGATGATGGATAGGTGGGCATCCTTGGGGGGAGGGGAGGTTGGAGTTACCCACTATGGAAGAGGGACAGGATCAAGTGGGGAATGAACCAGGTGGGGGTTGGGATGAGGGGGGGGAATTATAAGAAGCCTTGTACAATATATCTACTATGATAATGTTCTGCATAGCTAGACATATACAACATATACTGAATTACTTATCTCCCCAGAGGGAATGGGTGACAAGGGAGGACGGAAATGGATCTGAAATTCAAGGTCTTAAGCTTAAATGTTTCAAATATATATAAATACTATTATTAATACTCTTTTGCTTGTAATTGGGAGATAAGATGTGCAGGCATTGGGACACAAAGATTCACCTTCCTCTAATTGAGAGGTCAAAGGGGGTGTGGGAGAGGATATGGGAGAGAGCAGATTGGAGGAAGCGATGTCTTACAGGACTGCTGTTCTGGGAGGGTGGGTAGGGGAAAAACATAACTCAAAATCTGGCAGAAATGAATGATATAAAACAGAAGTTAATAAAGCATCTGTTTAAACAGAAAAAAAAAAAGAAAAAAGCAGCTTTGAAAGATATAAGAACTCTGAGCAATGCAATGGCAAAGCATGACTCCAGAGGACCAACCACCTATTAACAGTCAGACATGGCTGATGCATGATTTGTTTTTCTTGACTGTGACTGTAGGTGAGTCTATCAGATCACCACACCACATTTAAAGCAAGAGATGCCTTAACTAAGTGAGAATATCTCAAAGACTTCAGATTAGGTTTGAATAGCCATTGATCAAACTAAAGTGATGTCCCAACAGAAAAAAAAATGTTCAGATTGTCTGAAAAGACTTGATCAAACCCTGTGGATCTTCTAGAAGATAGAAAACTGTTCAGAAACTGAAATTTTAAGCAAGCAGAGATCGACCAAGCCTAGAGAGAACACTTCAATAAAACCTCTGAGGCATGGCCACTTGAAAGGCTGTGAAGGAAAAGAGCACCTTGGCCTTGGTTTCCTTCTTTCTCTTCTTTAGGTAGGGGAGGGCTTTATGAGCTTTGAAGGGTCTGACCTTCACAGTAACATCCTAGAATTATCCTCTAGACCAGGGGTGGGGAACCTGCTACCTCGAGGCCACATGTGACCTCTAGGCCTCAGCTGCAACCCTTTGATTGAATCCAGACTTCACAGAAGGGAAAAAAAAAAACTTCTATTAAGTTTGGATTCAGTCAGAGGCCACACTTGGGGACTTAGAGGCCATGTGTGGCCTAGAAGCTGCTGGTTCCCTATCCCTGCTCTAGAGCAACAGTTAGTGACAGAAGTATCTATATTGGGAGACAAGGACAGACAATATGTGAGAGAGAAAGGCAGAGCCACAGCTCCCCAAGAAACCTAGCAAAGACACTACCCCTTCTCTAAGGGGAATTTCTTGTGGTTGTTCAGTTGTTCATTTGTGTTACATAGTGTCTTGTGCTCTGTTATGGACACACCATGTTATGTGATGAACATTCTATGCTCTGTGATGGACTACTATGTCATATGATGACATGGCATGCAAATGGCATGTGTGCTGTGCCATGTGGTGACATATCACATCATGCAATTGTTGTTATGCCATGTGACTGGCAACTGTGTCATATGAATGACATGTTGGATCATGTGATGGGCTGGTGTGTCATGTGAATGACATGATACATAATATACATCATGTGGTCACTTGATACCTTATATGGCAGACATGCTGTGTCACATGATGGCATATAATGTCATGTGACAGACATATCATATCATGTAGTGGACACAATCATTGAATTTTGCCTCAGTTTTCTCACATGCAAATGGGAATAATAAACTCCTCTTTCAGGGTTGTTTCAAAAATTTAAAAAAATACTATTTGCAAAGAACTTCGCAAACCTTAAAGAACTCTCTAGTTAGCTATGATTAATAATAATAATAATCCAACGAAGCATATGAAATTGAGCAGAAGAGGAAAGAAGGATGTTCAGAGGGAGATACCAAAAAATAGAGCTGCTTTGAAATTAGCATTCATATATCTGTTTAAAAGCCATATAAAATAGAGATTTATGTTTCCTATACAATTCTCTTTTTCCATTCTTCTTGGTCCAATTCAGAATAATAAGAAGTGAAAATGTGTTGGGGGTTTTTTAAATAAAATTAATGCACAATCATTCAGGACTTTAAATACCAAATGCAGATTTTATATTTTTATACTAAGGGCACTGAAGGCTCTTGAACACAAAGAGAAATATTTAGACTTGTGCCTTCAGCAGATTACATTGGCAGCTCTGGGGAAGATGGAAGACGGAGACTAGAAATTAGTGTCCAGTGAGGAAGCTGTAACTGTAGTCTAGAGGGCTGAGCTAAGGGTATGACTGTGTGAGGAAATGTAGATCCAAACTATTGAGAGTTACATTCAGTGATATTCCATTTTGAGTGTCTATGAGGGGATCCTCAAGAGAACAAGTAAATGCAGTTTGAAACTTGGGGGAAAGTAAGAGCATTACTTTCCAAATAATTAGTGTTGAAAATAAAACTCCTGACAATTACAGTCATTTGGGAAGATTAGAGACTCTCTTGCTATAAAATGTGAAGATCTTGTAGCATTTGGGAAAATTTGAACAGAGCTTTTTAGTATAACTCTATAAGATGATTTACCCCTGATAGTATCAGAAACATATGATTGCATAGGAGTTCAGGGGGAGTAGTCAGGAGGCAATATTACTATCAATGCCATACTAAAATAGTTTAGATGAATGAGCACTTAGATTAAAGCTAAAATCTTCAAGAATTCTTGGCAAGAGAAACCAAACTTACAGTTTTGACAAAAAATATAAAGTAAGGTGTTAATTATATTTTCTAATTGATAGGAAAAGAAAATCAAAGTTCTGTTTTTCATATTTTTTCTTCATATTGGAAATCAATTTAGTTAAATCCATTGGATTATCATCAATGAGAAGTCAGGGCTAAATTATATTCATTAAGAACCCACATTCCATATTCCTACATACACCCATATTTCTGAGGTTTGGGGCGTCATGGGCATTTACTATGCAAATGACACTAACTTCTGGTCATACTTGGGCCCCAGGTAAATATCCTTTTCACCAATACTCACTATCCTCCCATTATTCCCATTTTTAAATGGTATTTAGCCCAAATCATCGAGCATTTTTGAATGCCTATTTTGTGCAAGGCATGGAAAGCAATAAGGATGAATAATCTGTTAATTAGAAAAGGAATCATTCTACCTGTCTATATACCCATAATACAAAATAGAATGGGGAAATGCTATAAGAGTTCAAAGAAAGCTGTGAATACTGATGGCTGATTTCATAGAGTCAGTTGCATTTGAGTTAGACCTTAACAGATTGACAGGACTTTTCTTACCACCAGAGTTGGGGGTAAGGAGATGGGGAGAAAGAACAGTGTAACCCCATGTAATGATAATGTAATTTGAATTTGAAGATCCATTTGTGTTGGCAAAGGTAGCAGGTATTTAGCACTTAGTAACTGATCAAGCCTCTGTTGGGAAAACAGAAGGTATGAACTCCTGTCTCCTGTTGCTGACATAACAGGAAGGGGTTGGCTGAAACAGAAAGCTAATGCTGTGTGTAAATAAGGAAAGCCTCAGAGAGGAAGAGTTAGATCTTGGAGCAGGCTTCCTGGAGGCAGAAGCTGCTGCCACTGGGGAGGCTGAAGAGAAAAGCACCCCCCCCCCGCCCCCAAACACACTCCCCCAGGATGGAGAGAATGATTTTGATTTTAATAACCTAGATTGAGTGATTTTGATTTTGGGAACCAGCTGAAACTTCTACTGAATCCGAGGGCCAGCCAGAGTTGCTGAGGTTCCTGAGGATTTCTGGGGGCTAGCCAGAGCTGCTGAAGACTGAGGAAGCATGACTGTGATGCTGGTACTTTTCAAGAACCTGTTTGTGGCTTTGTTAAGCCTTGTCTTCCCAGGAACAGACTGTGAAGGATTTAAGATGGACTGGACACTGTGGGCTCCAATGTGGAGCAGGAACTGCACAGAGAGCTGGACAAGGACCTGGGAGCTGTCTGCCTTTGAACCCAGGTGACAGTTTGGTGAATGGATCTGGGACCATGGAAGGGGATCCAGGGAATCTGAAACCACCCCAAGTCAAGCTGAAAGAAGACTTTACTTGGATACTGTGTACTGACTGAGAAATTGTAAATTTACTAGTGACCTAGGGGTGGAGGGTCTGTGTATTTTCTAATGATTGAATAATGAATAATGAAGGATGATTGGTTGACTAAATTATTGTACTTAGTGATTGATGACTGAATAAGTAATTTATTTGTAACCTAGTATGCCCCATGAGTGGAAAACTTTGACTATTCTACTTTGTGATTGAATTAAGGATTTTGTGAATGTTTGAGTTACTAAATGATTGTTCTTTGTTTAAAACTTTGTGACCACTGTAGTGGAAACTATGTGTCCGTTTTTCTGTGATAAGTTGTTATGAATCCTATATTTTGAATTTCTGTGATAAGTTGTAATAGTGTGAATGCTGTACTTTGATTTACTGTGAATGTTTTGCTTTGATTTGTTATGGAATAAATAGAGTGTTCACTATACTGTGTAATCAGAATCTTAAAAGCTGTCCACAGTAGCATTCTTCTGGAAAGTTGCTCATGCATGGCATTACACCCCACAATCATTAAGTAGATACCTACTTTATAAAAGGCACTGCCTTAGGTTCTGAGGACAAAAAAAATTTAAAGGGAAAATAATTTCTGCCCTCAAGCAGCTTACATTTTGTGGAAGGAAATAAAATATATAAACATAAGTATGGGTACATATTATATATGTGTGTGTATAATAGATGTATATTTACATATATAATGTATAGTCACAGAAATATAAACATATACAAATGCATGTGATATTAATGTGTCTGTAGACATGTCTATGGACAGTTGAGAGAGAGAGAAAAGTTGATTGATTGATTTCAGGGGATCAAGAAGACTAAGAGATGGAAGTGAGAAAGTGAATTTCAGTCATGGAGGACAATCCATACAAAAACATGGAAATGGGAGATTAAATCCAAGTTCACGGGACAGCAAGAAGACCTGTTTGGCTGAAAGGCTGAATATGCAAATGAGGGTATTGTGCTATAAGCCTAAAAGTTTGACTGGATACAGTCTGTGAAGGATATTAAATACCAACTTGAGGAGCTTCTGTTTTATGTCAGAGGCAATAGGGACCACTGAAACTTCTTGAGTTTATTTTAGTAGTTATTTTACACATTATTTACACATATTTACATATGTATAAATTTTATTTTCCAAGAATCCCAGTTCTCTCTTAATTGCTAAGTGACATAGGGGATAGATGATGACATGATCAAAATTATGTATGAGGAAGACTGTTTTGTCAGCTGTGTGGAAGATGGATTGGAAAGGGGCAAGAACACAAGTTCATTTAGAAGACTGTTGCAATATTTGAGGCAGGGATATGCTGGAACCATTTTGTATAGCTCAGGAGAGCTGATTGTTAAAAATTTTTGTTTGTGAACATTTACACCTTAGAAATTGAGTAAAGGCTACAAATCAGGACTTGATTTATTGTTTTATTGATTTCTAGTCTTAAAAGAACAATCAATAAAATGTTAATAATACAGATTAAACTTAAAAGGTTGTCCTGCCAGTTGTTAAATGTTTCCCAGCATACTATTTCTTTGAAGTGAGAAGTAGTAAGATCCTGGACTAGAGTAATACTGATTTGAATAAAGAAAGGAAGATTGAGACTGAGATATCTGGAGAGATAGAAATAAGCAAAACACATAACAAACATGATAAACAAAGGCAAAGAAGCTAAAGAAAGAGCAGGGCTTTTCATGGGGAATGATGGATGGTCCAGGTTAGCTACAGCTTTGACATATGAGGAGAAGAGTGAAAGGTAAGGTTATAAAGGTTGGTTGGGACCAACTTGTGGAAGACCTTATATTCTAGGCTAGGATTTTGGACGTAATTCTGTAGGCAATGGAGAGTCTTTTAAGATATTTGAGTAAAGATGTTACATGACCAACCTTATGCATTAGGTATTTGGGGAAAGGCTTGAAGTTAAGGGGTGTTATACTAGGGATTCCTTTAGGGTACAGATTAGACAAGATGGTTCCTGAAAACCTTTTTCAACTCTAAAATTTTGTTATTTCATGATTCTCCCGTAATAGCAGTTTATAAAACAAAGCCCCAGAAAGCACATGAATTAGGATTGCCAGTAAGTTAAAAGCCAGGGAAAGATAATGAGAACTTGAATTAGGGTTGAAATAGTGAGAATGGGAAGGATGGGTACAAGTAATATTATGTAAGATGAATCAACAGGATTTTACCATAAGTCAGAAATAAAGGATGGGGGGAGGAGATTTCAAAGAAGTCAGTCTTGGGTGACTAACAGAAATTCAATGCTTTTGATAATAATAGAAAAGTCAGTAGGAGAAACAGGTTTTAGGGCAAAGCTATTAAGTTCAATTTTAAACAGGAGTTTGAAATGCTAGTGGGATATTTAGATGGAAATTTGGTTCTGGAACTCAGAAAAGAGGTCAGGGACTTCATTCAGATTTGGGAATCTTGTACATAGGCAATAGTTCAGTTAGTGAGATTATCTGAAATTGCCAATGGGGAGATGAGTAAAAAAAATACGGAAAGAGAAGAAGCATAAGGGAAAAGGTTTCGCTATGGACCTATAGAGCAAAGACACCTCATTATGGACTGCTAACAACTTGGTCTCTTATTTTCCCAGTAATTGACCATGGTTCTAAAATATTGTTCCTACAGCCTCAATTTAAGTATAATGAAAATCTCCATGAAAGTCAATTTATAAGTAATGAAAAAGAAATTAAGATTCTTTTCTAAACTTTTATTGATCTCATAATGGAAAAAGAATACATCAGTATTATATGTGTATATGTTTGTGTTTAGACTCACATGTCACCACTCAGTCTCTTGACAGCCTTAATATTAATCTCAGATTTAATCCTTATGTAATTTTAGGATGAATCAACTTTGCCAGACTCATTAAGTCTCTATTATCTGTATAGGACACCTTCTGAGAGAAGATTTGAGTCCTCAATTGGGTGAAAAGAAATTTCCCTGTTTCTCACTCCTAACTTTTTCTTTTTCTACCTACACTTCTTCCCTACTTCCTGCAAGGTTACTTATACTTCAAATTGTTCTCCAATGCCTCTCTTCCCTTTCACTGACAAAATTCCAAAGAAAGTTGTCTGTGTCTGTTGTCTCCACATCCCATGGCATCTCATACCCGTTTCTCACTCTGGCTTCATAACACTTTATTCTACTGAAATTTTCTTTTCCAAGTATCCCAATTCTCTTTTAATTGCCAAGTGAGCCCCAGCTCTAAACCTAACTCTAATTCTAACCTTAAATTTTATAGAATCAGCATCTACCCTGATTAGCTTCCTACCAGGCAAACTCATCCTTGGTCTTTGCTGGATTGCCTTCTATATCCCAAACCCTAAGTATGTGTAAGCCCCCAAGACTTAGTCTGAGTTTTCTTTTCCCTTCTTCCAATTTCTCAATGATCTCATCAATTTACACTGAACTGTCCTCTAAATGCTGATGACTATTTAATCCATATATACAATCCTAATCTCACTTCACAACTCTAATCTCATATAGCAAATTCCCTGATGCATATCACTTGGCTACCTTGGATATCTCATACTCAGCACATCTGATATGATATTCATCACCTTCCCTTAGACCTACTCATCCTCCAAATTCCACATTTTGGTTGAAAGCATTACAATCCTCCCAATCACCTATGTTTATAACCTCAAAGTCATACTAGACACTTTCCCTTCTTTAGTTCCTCATATCCAGTCAGCTATTGATTCCAGTAGACTTTACCCTTACAATATCTTTCATATTTTTCCACTTCACTAACAAAGCCGCCATCTTTTAGGACTTCATTTCCTCTCACCAAATCTATTGTAATAGCCTTCCAAATGGTCTTCTTTCTAATCCGTTCTTTATCCACTTGTCAAAATGACTCTCAAAGTTTAGGTTCTAGGGGCGGCTAGGTGGTGCAGTGAATAAAGCACTGGCCCTGGAGTCAGGAGAACCTGAGTTCAAATCTGGCCTCAAACACTTAACACTTACTAGCCGTGTGACCTTGGGCAAGTCACTTAACCATAATTGCCCTGCCCTCCGCCCTCCAAAAAGCAAAAAACAAAAAACAAAAAAAGTTTAGGTTCAATCATATTCTTCTCAAAAAAAATCCAATTGGCTTCTTTTTTCCACTAAAACAAAATATGAATCCCTAGTATTTATAGCCCTCCACAGTATGTCTCTCATCTATTTTCCAGCCTTAATTTACATTACTCTCCTCTAAAATATTAACATTCTAGTCAAACTCTAGTACCAGCTGGTACCCAAATTGTACCTCCTGTCCCCAAGCATCTGTGCAAACCATCTTAATATCTGGAATGTACTATCTTGTCAAGTCTGTATCCTTATCTTAATTCAAGACTCAACTGTGGTGCCTGCCACTTCCTCCATGGAGTCTTCCTTAATTACCTCCAGTCATTAATAGTCAAACCTTATATTTATCTATGTCCATGTTATAGTAGCTCCTCCCAAGTTGAATATGACTCCTTGAGGGTAAAGACTATTTTGTTTCTGTCTTTGTATCACTAACATTTAATAGAGGACCCTGCACACAGTAGGCCCTTAATAAATATCGCTGAATTGAGTTTTGCTTGTTTAAAGAAATGCCAATAATAATAACAATACACAGTCATGTAATACATGTACTGTTTTCAGTTTTCCTCATGACAACCATATGTGTGCAAGTATACCAATTTCACAGATGATCAAGTCCTACTATAATGCTTTCTTATGTTATAACTTTTGCCCTGGGTTTTTAAAGGATATTTAAGTATAACACAAACTCTGACATGTCCAACCAAACTTAAAAGCCTCTGCATACATGTTCTACATCTGTTGTCTGATGACTACCTTAGCTAATTTTGTACAGAGGCTCATCACCAGAGTGATTGATTTTTAGGCACCTAACTTCTTAAAGGTTACCTCCTGAGTTCAAAGGATCATAGATTTAGAGCAAGAAGATACTTAATTTTGACCTGGTCCAACCCATTCTCTCATTTTAAAGATAATGGCACTGAGACCTAGAAAAGCTAAATAACTTCCTCTAAGGTAACAAAAGTACTAATTTACAGAGGCTGAATTTAAACCCATGTCTTCTAACTCTATATACTAGAACTTGGGCCACTTTTCCTTGATGTCTTTCTCAAACCCAGGATCATAAAAAAGGTTACAGCCTGCATGGAGAAGAAAGAACAGGTGATAAAAGCACAGGTCCTAGGAATATGGAAGTAAGTCAAAATAACTGAATCTCCGAGAGGTTGAATGACTTGCCTGTAGTAGCACAGCTAATTCCTGGTACAACCAGAACTTGGAGCTAGATATTCTGAATCCAAGGTCAATGTCATTTCTACTAAGTGCTATTCTGTTGACTTTAAAATTATTACTCTTATGTATTAAGAAACTAATGACACACCACAGGGTGTAGCCAAGAAGTCACAGTTCTTGTTTAGAGCACTTTGTAGCATTTTATATATTACATTTTTCTCTACATCACTCAGAACTTGGCACATAAATCTTTAGTACTTCAGACACTATGATTTTTATCACTATGAGTGGCTTCTCCTCTAAGAACATAAACCCTCCATGACTTAGGACACTGTCTTTGAGAGTTGCAATGGCTGAAAAAAAATAACCACTCTCTGGTTAGTCAAAATAATGATAAGCTTCTGTGAACTTGACTAGATTGGTCCTTGAACCATAGATTATATGGTCCTTAATGGAACCTGTGTCCAAAACCCTTCTAGTTTGCTGGAACCTGCTGGAGCTTGCTTTCTGCCAGGATAGGGCCAGCACCATCTCCATCTTAAGGCAAGATGTCATAGGAGGACTCTAGCACTCAATCACTCAGTCAACGAACATTTTTGTACCTACTATGTGCCAGGACACGGAGATAAAAATAATAATTTGTAGCACTTTAAAGTTTTGCAAAGTGCATTACAAATATCGCATTTTATTCTCACAAAACCTTGGGAAGTAAGTACTATTATTATCCTCATTGTACTGATGAAGAAACTAAGGCAGGGAGTGATTAAATGACTTGCCTAAGGTCACAAATCTAGTAAATATTTAAAGCTGCATTTGAACACAGATCTTCCTAGTTTCACACCCAGAGGCTAATCTATGTGCCACACAAAGACAAGATGAAATCATCTTTTCTTTTGAGAAGTTTACTTTCTATAAGGAGGTAGTGAACTTCCCATAAATTAGATGCTTAATCAATGGTTGATGAATGAATAAAGGTCTCCAAATACTTCAGTCAAAGAAAAATGTCACTGAGAGGAAGTTAGAAAACATAAGACTTCCAATGGTGATTTTGTTTTTTACCCAAACACTGGATAAAACTGTGTCTTCCAATATGATTGTTAAGAAGGTATCTGTGGATATTTTCAGTACACAGACAGTGATTCAGCAAGGTGTTTAAATCTGCTAGAAACTTTGGGTTTCCCAGTCCAATAATGTTTAATGTTTTCTACAAATATCTGCCCAAATTTCATCTTTCTCATACTCTTAAAAATAATTAAGGGGGTTTGCTAGGTGGTGCAGTGAATAAAGCACTGGCCCTGGAGTCAGGAGGACCTGAGTTCAAATGTGGCTTAGACACTTAACACTTACTACCCTGTGACCCTGGGCAAGTCACTTAACTCCAATTGCCCTGCCTTCCCCCTCCAAAAAAGCAAATAAATAAATAAATAGAAATTCTAAAAAAATAATAATAGTAATTCAGGGATAGAGCAAAGTTGTTATTATCACATAAATAAGATCAGCACACACAACTTTCTAACCTAATGAAAATAAGTCATTTCTCAGCTTCTCTTTAATAACCTAGTGATTCTTAAAATTTTGATTGGCCTATGTAGTAAGAGAAAGTGGAGTGAGAAAATGGAAATGTGAGCCTTAAATGAATAACATCTATTAGTCTGACGGATGATTGATGGATATATTTGAGAAAATGAGGCTCTGTTAGGGTGAAACAATCTGAAGGCTGGCCATAATCTAAACATATTAGCACCAAGGGCCCAATAGATAAAACCTTGCAACTGACATTACACTGATGGTTGTGCTGAGAAAGTACGGAAGATAAATGTGCAAAAAGAGTGATCTACAAGCCCTGCCCTGGAAAAAGAAGAGCCCATAGTGCCATCATTTTGTTCTCTCACTGATGAGTTCAGAAATGAATATGAAGCAGTTGGGTTTCTGGGAGACAAGATGGCAGAGTAAGCAGTAAATCACCATAACTCTCCCATATTCAACCCCAACCAACCATAAAATAGTACCCCAAAATAAATCCTGCAACAGCAGAACTAGCAAAAAGACAAGGTGAAACAATCTTTTAGTCCAAGAAATTTGGAAGATTGGCAAGAAAGATCTGTCTCGCTTGGGTAAAAATGGAATACAGTTCAGGGTAGGAAGCATCCCAGGAAGTCAGCAACAAGCCCCACCTCAGCAAACTAGCAGGGGATCTTGAGCCCCCATGCATTGGAGCAGGCACACACCAACAACAGGACCCCTCATGTGCTTCAGCATAGCCAGGGAAACCAGCAGACTCCAGGCCCAAGAACCAACACATGCTTCAGCATAGTTCCAGGCAAATAGCCAGCCACCTATGGCCAGTCTGCCAAATACTTCAGTATAGCCCTGGGGAAATGCAGAAATACCTCACAGGCCTCAGCACAAGCCAAACACCAGCACTAGGACTCTGACTTAGCACCAAGTAAACTGCCAGACCCCTATGGCCTTCAGCAATGCCAGTCACCCCCACCCAACCCCTCAGTGCAGCACCAGACGTGAGATTGGCTAATATGACAAAAAAGGAAAATTATAAATATTGGAGAGGACATGGAAAAACTGGGACACTAATTGACTGTTGGTGGACTTGTGAACTGCTGTAATGGAAATGCAAATTTAAAGATCTTCCCTGCCCCTAGCTTAAGTGCACCTGGAGCCTGTAGTGGGAGGCTTGTTTTTCAGGAAAGCCCACACCTTGATACTTTGTGATTGGGCAGTGGGTCCAGAAGGTTGTTACATTCTCTGAGCCAGGAGAAGGCTATATAAACCCTGAGGAGAGGCTTTGCTTTGGGGCTCACTTTGAGAAGTGTTGTGTGATTTGACCAGATGAGACTCTGGGAAGCCGTTGTTGAGAGCCCCCCGGCTTTGAAAACCCAGATGTTGATGCTTCCCTCTCTGGTAACTGTGATTTGGTATTGATGTAATGGTTGGACAGTTTGGAAGCCTGTCTGTTTGATCTGTAAGTTCTGTAACTCTGAAGTTCGGGGTGCTGACCTTTACCCCTGAACTAGGTAATACATGTTTGATTAAAGTAAGCTTGTTAACCCATTTTGAGTTGCTTTCCTTTTGAGAAGCAGATCTAAGAACCTATATTGGCAGCTACCCTGGGGATATTGGGGTGCTTGCTGCTACAACTGCTCCAACCATTTTGGAGAGCAATTTTGAATTATACTTAAAGGGCAATCAAACCGTGCATACATTTTGATCCAGCAATACCAGTAGTTTATATCCCAAAGCAATCATAAAATAGGGAAAAGGACCTATATGTACAAAAAATATTTGAAGCAGCCCTGTTTTCATGGTGGCAAAATATTGGAAGTTGAGGGGATGTCCATTAGTTGGGGAATGGCTGAATAAGCTGTGGTATGTGTGGAATACTGTTGTGCAATAAGAAATGATGAACAGGGAGATTTCAAAAAAACCCTGAAAAGATTTGTATGAACTAATGCAAAATGAAATGAGAAGAAAACTTAGTCCGCAGTACCTGCAACATTGTGTGTATCAGCTCTGTTCAGCAACACAAAGATCCAAGGCAAGTACAAAGGCCTCAGATGGAAAATGCTACATGATAGCTACATGATAGCAAAGTATAACCTAGATCAAACTGCCTACCATTTTAGGAAGAGGGGAGGGGAGAAAAATTTGGAAGTCAAAATCTTGTAAAAATGAATGTTAAAAATTGTCTGGACATGTAATTGGGAGGAAAAAAAGTAAAATACTGAAAGAAAAAAAAGAAATGAATATGAAACATCAGAAGGATCCCAGAAAGTATTCCTGCACTGAAATTCAACATAATTCTCCCAGTGTTGAGCAAGTCTGCTGATAGGTCACACATAGCTTTGGAAATTCTTAACAACTATACCTATGTCTTCCTTTCAGTCAATCAACAATCATGTGCTAAGCACTGAAGGTACAATTCACCAGGAATTCACCAGGCTCAAGCAAGTTAAATAAATGGTTCATTTATTAAGCACCTACATTTTGATGACATGGGAACAGCTCAGGAGTTTCTTAGCAATGGGTAGTTATCCAGGATTATGAATTGAAGTCTTTAGGGTACATTGGCACAATATGTGCTTTGTAGTTTGGTGCAGCAACTCCTATGGTCTCTCTGCTGTTTCTCTCCTTTCTCCTCCTCTCTTCTCTTTTACTCTCTTCCTTTCAGTCAATCAACAATCATGTGCTAAGCACTGAAAATACAAAAAGAAAACCATAAGTATTCCTTGCTCACAAGGGCTTCCATGTCCATAAAAAAGGTATATTTGAGATACTTACAGAGTAGAGTAGTTACAAAGTCATCTTAGAGGAAAAGGCCTTAGCAGTTGTGATGGGGGGATGGCAATAGGTTTTAGAGGGACTCTAATCAAGATCAATGACCAGAGTCCCTGTGTCTGGAAGGAATTCACCAGGCTCAAGCAAACTTTGAAGTCGAGGTTGTAAAAGTTTATTGTTATGCTTTACAGTGGGCAGGGGTTCTTAGGGAACCTGAAAACTTAAAGAAGACATAGGTATAGTTGTTAAGGAGTCCTAGTAGTAAATCAGGTATCAATTATGCTAACTAGGTGATTAAGGGTGGAATTAGGGAGGAGTTAAGGAGTGGTCAGTGCTTAAAGGAACATGCACTTTTATTATCAACTGCACAGGCGTATTACCCATAATTCACTGGTAAATAGCTCAAGGTGGGGTTGGAGGTGTGGTTTTAGGCCTGAAACCTCACTAGGTCAGCTAGCCCTCAGGGCTAACTGAGAAGTGTCGAGTCTGCCACCCATCCCTGTCATGTTTGACAAGATAGATGTTGGGAACCAAAAAAAACAGAGACTTAGTATGTGTATAATTGGCTAAGGAGTTAACCTATAGATAGTGCATTGAAGGATTCATGGATACAGCTGGCCACTCTACTAGCGGAGATAACATTTACCCAAGCTAAAATGTTTATAGATGGTTTCGTGAAGGACTCATAGGTGTAGCTTGTTATTGTTCCAAGCAGAGATAAACAATTCATGAGTTGTTGCTGGGCAGAGTGCTGGCAGGGGGAAGGGGCAGAGTTAATGCTCTGAGGCTGGGGAGGGGGAAATGTGATTTTACAGAGTGGTTTTACAAATTGATTTTATAAACTGATGTTACAAACTAATGTTACAAACATAGATCCCAAGCACCCCATCAGATAGAGTAGTAGAAGAGATTGGGAAAGGCCTTTTGTAGAAGGTGCCATCTTAGTTGAGCCTTGAAGGAAATCCCTGGCTTCCTTGTGTCCCAGAATATGTCTCTCCTAAAGTATCATTTGTATTATGAATGCATAGTAATCTCTAACTAACTTCTCTATACCCCCTTCCCTACACAAACCTTTATAATACCATTTCCATTAGAGAATGGGATACAGTTAATCCAGTGTTCATATTTCAAGTCAATGGTTTTGTAGATATTCCCTGAAGAATTAAGGAATTGAGTTTCCTGGTCTTAGTATTTCTGACTTCGCCCAAAGGATGCTAGATATTTGGATCATGAGATCACAGATTTAGAGTTAGAATGAATCATAGAATCATAACTTCAGAGATGGAAGGGGCCTCAGACACCATCTAGTCCAACTCTTTCATTTTACAAATGAGGAAACTGAGACCCAAGAAGGTTAAATGATTTGCATAATGTCACACAGGAAATAAACATCAAAAGCAAGAATCTGAGAGCTAGAAAGGAATGTAGTGGTCATCTGGTCCAAGCCATATGTGAAGGCAATTTCCACTATAACATACCCAGCAAGTGATATACCATGTCTTCTGTCTCCAAATCCAGAACACTTTTCGCTACATTAACTAGGGGAAACATATGTCCATCCACTTCCAACAGATTCCTCATCAGTCTTTTTTTCCAAGAGGGGGAAAAATCATCTTCATTTTGATTCTGTTAGGAAATTGAAAGTTATAGTAGATAGTTTGGGGGATGAAATAAATAGATTTGGTTGGGAAAGGGCTAGTAAATGGATTCATTTAACTTTGATTGGTAAGTGATTTGTTTATGTTTTGAGATGCTGCTGTTATTGACACCCTCCTTGCCATTAATATCACCTTTTCTCAGCTTCCATTTTTAATTCAAACTCTGTTCCTTCAAGATTTCCATATGTCTTCTGAAAAGAGGTTAATATTTTCCAATGTAAGTTGAGTGAATTGCTCTCCATTAATACTCATTTCTCACCCATGGCCCACCCCCACCACCCCCAGCTTTCCCTGTTGTAATTGCCCATTAATCATTCTGGAGAATGCCAGTAGGGAAATTTATCCACAGGGCTATGAACTTGATGGGATTAGAACAAATTAGCTCAGTGACATACAGTGACAGGTTCAGATTGTATGACAAGTTTAGAATACCCAATTACTTCAACAGAAGCAACATCAGTTAGAAGAAATACTGCTTCCAGAGAGCAGTTGATTTAAAATGTCAGTTTGTCTTGTTCAGGTATAAGATGAATATATAAGCCCCATCATCAATGAAAGGTAAAGCAAAATTGAAATTATTTTTATATTTGGAATTCTGAAATCATAGAATCAGAAACTTTTAGATAGAAAAAAACATAGATCTTTTTCCCCAAAAATTCTTCACCTGGACTTTGTTTCTGCAGATGAGGATCCTAGGGGTAAGGGCAAATGAATTGCCCAAGGTCATCTATATGGTAATAGATTGTTTTTAAGTGATTCATTTGACTAAGTATTAAAACTGCTTTACAGATAAATTACTTATTTAAACTCCTAACAAAACCCTTAGTACTTAATAAAGGTAAGAGTGGCTTCAAAATTGAGGAAGCCAAAGTTAGACACTCTTTTTCCTTCTCCTATATTTCCCAAGCGTTTTAGTGACTAAGTACTCACAGTAAACAAAATAAAGGGGGTAGGGGGTAGAAGGGAAGGATTAGAATCAAAGCCATTGGAGACCTCCATCATTCATAGGAAAGTTTGAAGTGCAGATTCCAGGTCAAGGTCAACAAACAGCATAGTCATAACTAGCCAAACTCTCTCCCTGTGCAAATTCTCACTCCCACCCCAAGCAGGGGCCAGTTCTCAAATAGCAGAGAAACCTTAAAGAGGCATGAGATACGTCCTCTTTCTGGCCTGCGTGTCCCAGGTTGAGCTTCCCCTATTTCCAATGCCTTCCCCAAGTGCAAAAATATACCTAGTTAGGGGTGGCTAGGTGGTGCAGTGAGTAGAGCGTCAGCCCTGGAGTCAGAAGGACCTGAGTTCAGATCCGACCTCAGACACTTAATGCACACAGGGCAGATTACTTAACCCCAATTGCCCTCCAATATATATATATATATATATATATATACACCTAGTTAGTTCTCTATGCTACTGCCAAAATAGTCATGGTCTGTCATACAAGAAATCTAACAAAAATTACAGTGAGGAACAATGAATTGGAATTGTGAACTTAACAGTAATTGCTTGCTAGGACGGTGAGAAAGTTTAGGCTTTATAGAGTACTTTATCCATACCTATACCGAGTCTCTGCCAATACAGGGGTATACATTTACAGGATTACTTCCTGTAGAGCAGAGCAAATCTTGACCAGTCACTTCCCCTTCCCCTTCCTCCTCCTGAAGAAATTAATGGATTTACATTTTGGGATTCCTGCAGGTGATCTAGCCAACTGCAGAGCCTAAATTCTCCCCTTCGACAAGCTAAATAATGGGTTTTATATGTTTTTTAATGTATTAATTGGATTGATAATTGAAAGGTTGTTATTATCCCCTCAATATGAGATCATTTAGAATACTTACCCAGTGATTATACCCAGTACTTATAAGTAGAGGTGTTCGAATGGAATAAAGCACTTTGCAAACCTAAAAGCGCTAAATAAATACCAGCTATTTATTGTTATTAATTACTATTATTAATTATCATTACCATCATCATCATTAACCTATAGTCACCAGACATCCAGGCTGGTGATTACTTCATCCCCAGAGCCTTTTACTCTTGTCAAGCTTAGGCAATTTATAGAGCAATATAGGAGGGTTTTAGTAAATATTTAACAAGATATTCTCTAGTATGGTGCAGCTGGCATATAAACACTTTTAAGTTTAATCTGCATTATTAATACTTTCACAAGTCTAGAAAATCAACAGAACAAAAAAACCAAGTCCTGATTTCTGATATATACATGCTTACACTAAAAATTTAACAATCAGCTCTCCCAAACAAACTTCCAGCCCACTGATTTATAAGGAATGTGAAGAACTTAGGAAGCTATCACGGGGGATTGATGGTAATATTTAATGGACAAAAGGAATAGTAAAGGTCAAAGTAATTGAGATTCATTAGTTTGATGAGAAGATTGAGGTAAAATCTAAATGATAGTCAATGAATGAATTGAACAATAAATGATATTCAAGAATATAATTATTAGTATCATAAACTGTAAGATGAAAGCTTTTTGAGAATGACAATATCTATCAACCCTAATTTGTCATGGGATAGTCCTTCCTCCAAGGAGGAAGGTGGGTCAGATGACCTCATAATGTTTCTTTCAACTCTATGACTCAATTTAATTCTTAGTTTTTGTTTTTTTTAAACCACAGTACTTCAACAAATCTGCAGTCTCATTGATGGAGGCCCTCTCTCCATTAAGGCAGATCATGACTCAACTATGCCTTAATATCCTATGCAGGTCTTGCCTGTGTCTTCCCACAAATCCACCGTGAAGATCCAATCAACTGGGCATCCTTTAACATTTGGAGAATACATGTGTGTGCGCGCATGTGTCTGTATACACACACCTATACACACACTTATACATATATATACACATACATATATAGATACATACACATATATACATACATATATACATATATACACATACATATATATACACATACATATATAGATACATACACATATATACATATATATAGCACTTGCTCCATCCATCCTTTACCCTTTGCGCTCATCATGCCTCCCTTTTAGATTCTACATTTCTTGAATATTTTCATGACTTCTTGCCTACAAATCATCTCTGGTAAGATGCCTTCTCACTCTCACCACTGCCCTTTGACTCATTCCAAATGGTGATCTTTGATTGATTATGCTACCTCATGATTCACAGCCTCACAACATCACCTGGAAGTTAGAGATGTTTAACATGATGAACAGAAAATTTCTTCTTTTAGACTTTGCCTGATATTGTTTGAGGATCACTAAACAAAGTTAAGTAATCTCTATATATCAAGGAATCTTATATGATCTCCACATATGCATAATAGACATGTTACTAGAAGGGAGAATTTAAAGTTATGGTTTGCTCTATGCAGTCAAATACTTTTGGTTCCAATGTGATCCCACAAGAATAAGTTGCTAAAGAAACTCTGCAAAGCAATTCCATCTTCCATCTTGTGTCTTGTGCCTAGCTTTCCAAAGACATATTTCACGTTCACTACTTTCTGAAGTTTTGTCAATGAGCATTTATTAATTGCCTACTATGTTACAGGCATTGTGTTAAGCAATGATGCTTTTTTTTTTAAAGTGAAGGATAGTTCCTGTCCTCGAGTAATTCACAATCCAATGATTTGGGGAGATTTGTCCTTTGTTACAATGGAAATGAATAATGACTACCTGTATGACTCTAGGTAAATCACCTAACCTCCCTAGACCTGTTTCTTCATCTATAAAATAGGAAGTTCCATTAGATGTCATTTGAGTTCCCATCCAACACTAAATTGGTGATCCTAATGCTCCATGATATCTTTCTATAATTAGTTGTAATTTGGTTATACTCTAAAACAGGAACCTATAGCCTTAAGGCCACATGTGGGCCTTCTAGGTCCTTGAATATGTCTTTTAACTGAGTCCAAGTTTTACAGAATAAATCCTTTTATTAAGGGGATTTGTTATGTGAAGTTTGGATTCGAAGGACCACCCCTGGGGACCTAGAGGGTCATATATGGTCTTGAGGCCGCAGGTTCCCTCCCCCTACTCTAAACTGATATTACCCTTGATTGCCATATCTCTCCATGGCAAGATGATCAGGTATTTGCTGGCATGAGGCTGTTTTGGCCTCCTCATTGTGGACATTTCTTTACATTGATTAAGCTTCTCTCGATAAAGCAATATGTTCAATAGTTGATAGGTACTTTTATCCATTTCTCATTTTTTAAGATCAGAACTATATTTCTTTTTTTTTTTTTTTTTTTAATAATAGTATTTATATATATATTTGAAACATTTAATGTTATGACCTTGAATTTCAGATCCATTTCCTTCCTCCCTTGTCACCCATTCCTTCTTGGGATATAAGTAATTCAGTATATGTTGTACATGTCTAGCTATGCAAAACATTATCATAGTAGATATATTGTACAAGGCTGCTTATAATTCCCTCCCACTCATCCCACCCCCCACCTGGTCCATTCCCTACATGATCCTGTCCCTCTTCTATAGTGGGTACTTCCAACCTCCCCTCCCCCAAGGATGCCCTCCCATCCATCATCCCTCCTCTCATCCCCCTTCCCCTATCCTGCTGCAGGTTGAGATATCCCATTTAGTATGTATGTCATTTTCTCCCTGAACCAAATTCAATGTGAATGTGGTTTTGCCTTTTTAGCCTTCCTTATTCTCCCCCTCCTTTGCACCCACTTCCCCTACATGAGATAGTTTACCCTACCATGTCTCTCCCCATCTCCTCTTGCCACTTTCCTCTCTCACCTCATAATTTCATCCCTTGAGTACTCTCCCTTCCCAACAAAATCAACCTATGCCCTCTATCCATATATAACTGTAACCATATACACACACATTCACATATGTATTCATATGACCACACCCCTTCTTCCATTATTTTCATAGTGAGAAAGATATCATCAGTCACAGATATTGCTTTTCCATATAGGAATGTAAATAGTTCAACTTTGATAAGTTCCTTTTGATTTCTTTTCCCTGATTACCTTCTCAGGCATCTCTTACTTCTTGCATCTGGATGTCAAATTTTCTATTCAACTCTGGTTTTTTCCTCAAGAATGCTTGAAAGTCCTCTATTCCACTGAATGACCACATTTTCCCCTGAAACAAAATACTCAGTTTTGCTGGGTAGGTGACCCTTGGGTTCATTCCCAGTCTTTTGCCCTCTGGAATATCATATTCCATGCCCTTCAATCCCTCAGTGTAGAAGCTGCCAGGTCCTGGGCTATTCTGATTGTGTTTCCACAATATTGAAATTGTTTCTTCCTGGCTGCTTGTAGTATTTTCTCCTTGATCTGGGGATTCTGGAACCTGGCTATAATATTCCTGGGAGTTTTCTTTTTGGGATCTTTTTCAGGAGGTGATCGTGGATTCTTTCAACCTCTATTTTGCCCTCTGGATCTAAAACATCAGGGCAATTTTCCTTGAGAATTTCTTGAAGGGTGATTTCTAGGTTCTTTCTTTGATCATGGCTTTCAGGTAGTCCAATAATTTTTTAAATTGTCTCTCCTGGATCTATTTTCCAGGTCAGTGGTTTTTCCCATGAGATATTTCACATTGCCTTCTAATCTTTCATTTGTTTGGATCTGCTTAACAGCATCTTGATTTCTCATAAAGTCATTAGCTTCCATTTGCTCCAGTCTAACTCTGAAGGAATGAATCTCCTCAGTGAACTTTTGAGATTCTTTTTCCATCTGGCAAATTCGACTTTTTAAGGCATTCTTCTCCTCATTGCCCTTTTGGGCCTCCTTTGCCATTTGAGCTAATCTATTTTTTAAGGTGTTGTTTTCCTCAGTCAGGCTGTTGACCCTCATTTCATACTTTTCCTGCATCCTTCTCATTTCTCTTTCTAATTTTCCTCCACTTCTCTTATTTGATTTTTAAAGTCCTTCTTAAGGTCCTCTATGGCCTGCAACCCACTCATGTTTTCCCCTGGGGCTTTTGGAGCAGGACTTCTGACCTCACAGTCCTTTTCCTGCTCTATGCCCCAAAATAGGAGTCTAGGGTTGCATTTTTCTGTTTCCTTTGCCTTGGCATGTTGCCACTTAATTGCTTGACTTTTGGGCTTGTTGCCACACTATGGCTTTAAGGCCAGCTAGAGGAATTTTCGTCCCGAACGTGTGGGGGGCAACTTCCGTTTCTGGCAAGCTGTAAACCCACCCACAACTTCCACCCTAGATCACAATCCAGATCCAGGGAGGTTAAAGCAAGAGCGATTACCCCCCAAGACTGATCGCTGGATCTCACCACGATTTGTAGGCTGGGAGCCGGAAATGCCTCTGAAAACTACAAAATGGCGTGTCTCCTCAGCGGCTTCTAGCCCCCAGGGGAGGGAGCTGACGCATTCCCCAAATACAGGTCCCAAAGTCCATAGGACACTAACCTCTTACTTTGTCCTAGGCAAGTCTATGTTGATAATTCTGGAATCTCCACAGTTCCTGGTGTTCTGGGGTTCCTCCAGCCGGCTGCTGGCCCTGCCGCCCTGGGGCTAAAACCTCGGCTCAAGTGGACCTGGGCTCGGCTCGGCTCCTGCGCTCTGCGCGCTGCCGGCTCCCAGACCACTGCGCTGGTCCTTCCTGCAGGGTGCTGGGCTGTCCTCAGCGGGAGGTTAGCTTCTCTGTGTCGTTCTGTGGGTGCTGGGGCTCTAGAAGATTTTCAGAGTCCTTTTCTACATAGTTTGTGGAGAGTCTGGGGGCAGAGAGGCTTGGACGAGCTGTTTCTACTCCGCCATCTTGGCTCCGCCCCCCAGAACTATATTTCAATAAGTCAGGGTGTAACAGTGTCTTCTCATCTTCATCCTTTTCTCCAATTTGATTATGATTTTGACATTTGTGCTTTTGGTCTGACTGCATACACAAACTCATTCAGCAATGACTCTTAAATGATCTATTGTTCCTATCTATTAAGATATAATCAATTTTGTTTTCTCTGAAATTATTTGATCTTTATCATTCCCAGTTCCTTCTAGCTCTCTCTTTTTTTTTTTTTTTTGGAGGGGAGAAGGCAAGGAAATTGGGGTTAAGTGACTTCTCCAAGATCACATAGCTAGTAAGTGTGTCAAGTGTCTGAGGATGGATTTGAACTCAGGTCCTCTTAGTTCTAGGGCTGGTGCTCTATTCACTGCCATGTAACTGCCCTCATAACTCTCTTCTCTCTTTTTTTTTTGCTTTTTTTTGGAAGGCAGTTGGGGTTAAGTGATTTGCCCAAGGTCACACAGCTAGTTTTTGTGTTAAGTGTCTGAGGCCAGATTTGAACTCAGGTCCTCCAGACTCCAGGGCCAGTGTTCTATTCGCTGCCCCACCTAGCCATCCCTGTAACTCTCTTCTTAAAGAGAACATTCATGACATGCAAATTTGAGAGGTGTTAGTGATCTCCAAGCCATTTGACCTTTTCAGATTTCGTTATCCTAAACCATATTTTCCCTTTTTAGATATCTTACATGTACCCCTTTTGCAGTGAAGTCACCAAATACCAAAGTACATGTTGATTTTGTTTAAAGGCCCTGTCAATTTTTCCAGAGAATTTCAAGATATAAGAGCAGTGCTTCTATGGAGCATGAATCTCCTGTTGTCTTTTTGGATTGACCTAAAGATGTTCTTATGAGTCTAGTAAAATCGAAGAGGACAGGGGACGTTGCTATGCTGGTTATAAAATGCCAACACTTGGATCCAACACCTCATTTGGTAACCCCTGCCATACTGACATAGTTGGACCCTGCTGCCTGTGGATTTAAGAAATTACATGTGTGGGAACAGTATGTTCTTAAGTAAATGGAGTTGGACGACATGCTTTATCATAAAACACATCTGTCATTCACAGTTTTTAGGGCCTGTTTTACTGGTCTTCTGGAACCCCAAATTCAGAATTGCATTCCTACTGTGAAAGTTTTAGAGACAGTAATTTCACATAATGCAATCCTGACTCTGCCTTCTTGTGTGAGATTTCAATAGCCCTGGAAGCAGAGAGAAATGCAATTCTTACATTTTAAGGATTTGAAAGGTAATTAAAGAATCTTTTTAGACACTTGGGTCTTAAAATATTTTATTGTAATTTATTTTATAACTGAAGATAAAACAGTAGGCCAGATGCTGCGGGAAATAAATTATATGGTAGCATGGAATTGAGGACAAGACAGGTCTGCCTTCAGCCTCATCCAAGGCAGTTTATTACAGCCTTGTTTTTAGTAGTTTAACTGTTTCATAGGTTTGGACTTAAAGAAGAATGCTATAGCAAGTGATAAGTCTGAAAGTTCATGTAAGCCTTCTCAGAAGGCTTTATTTTGTACCATCATACCTACTCACATCCTATAAATCAAAATTTCAATATTTTCTTTAAAATAAATATTATTTTAAGATAAATATATCGGGGCGGCTAGGTGGCACAGTGAGTAGAGCGTTGGCCCTGGAGTCAGAAGGACCTAAGTTCGGTTCTGGCCTCAGACACTTAACACACACACACACACAAACAAAAAAACCTAGCCGTGTGACCTTGGGCAAGTTAACCCCAACTGCCCTCCAAAAAAGATAAATATATCAACCTTCAGAATCTTATCACACACACACACACACACACACACACACACACACACACACACACACACAAGAAAAGGAATTCTTTCTTTAACAGGCAACTAGGTGGCACAGGGCAAAGCTTAATATCAAGTGGCCTGAGTTTGAAATTATGGCCTTAGATACTTATTAGCTGTATGTCTCTGAGCAAATCACTTTTACTCTTTACCTTTAAGCCTTAATTCCTTCACCTGTAAAATGGGAACAATAATATATCCCACTCCATAGGACTGTTGTAAAGATCAAATGAAATAACCTTGGATAAACCACTTAAATTCTCTGAATCTCAGTTTCTTCATTGACAAAACAAAAGAGCTGAACTCAATGACTCCTAAGGGCCCTTCCAGCTCCAAATTTATGATCATTCAGTGCATTGAGTTTGCATTGTTGTTGCTTAGTTGTGTTCCACTCTTTGTGACCCCATTGACCATCACATGCTAGGCCCCTCTATCCTCCACTATCTCTCAAAGTCTGTCCAAGTTCATGTTAATTGTTTCCATGACACTGTCTATCCATCTCACTCTCTGCCATCCCCTTTTTCTTTTGCCTTCAATCTTTCCCAATATCAGCATCTTTTCCAATGAATCCTGTCTTCTCATTATGTGGCCAAAGTATTTAAACTTCAGCTTCAGTATTTCACCTTCCAGTGAATAGCCTGAATTAATTTCTTGAATTAACTATTTAATTTCTTTAATATCAACTGATTTGCTCTCTCTTAAAAGTCTTCTGCAACACCCCAATTTGGAAGTGTCAATTCTGTGGTGCTCAGCTTTCAACTCTTTCCCAACTTTCATGCCCATACATCACTACTGGGAAAACCATAGCTTTGACTACATGGACCTTTATTGGCAAAGTGATATCTCTGCTTTTTAGTATGCTGTATTAAGCACTTACCATTTGCCAAGTGTTAGACCAAATGCTGGAGATACACAAGCAAAAATAAAAGTACCAGCTCTTTAAGGATCTTATTACATTCTCCCTTGGTAGAGCTGTATTTATTTGGACTTGGTCTACAGTGATTGAATTGCTTGTTTTTAAATGGCTTCTGCAGTGTTTTTAAGTGTTAACTAATATGAATTCCAATGTGCTCTAAATATATTTTAATTAAAAATGAAAAATTTGTGTTGCTTTCGAAGATTAAAGAAAAGACAGAAACACATACTTGATGTGAGGACGGCAGTGTACAATAGGAAGAGGGTAAATGTCATAGTTTTCAACTTTAGCATCAATATGTTGAAAGAATCATTTGTATGTTAAAAGTGCAAGGTTCTACTAATTGCATTTCATTATCTATATTTTCTTGAAGAAATTAAGGACATCATTCCATAGCGTCCTTCTCACGTCTTAGGATCCTACTCTTTATAGAGAGTGATCAGGAAAAGAATAGCATGAACTTCTCTTAACATTTTTATTCTGTTTTGAAGAAACTTTGTGAAAGATAATGAATATATAGGATATTTGATATCCTTACATTTCATTTCCTCTCCCCCTTTTTCACTCTTGTTTTCTTTTTTTTTTTTTTAATTAATTTATTAGTTTAGTTTCAGTTGACAAGATTCAATTCCATAGTTCCTTGATTTTCAAATTTCCTTTACTTCCCTCCCCCCTCCCCTCATGACATCATATAGTACAGTATAGGGTCTGCAAATGCATTCATACTAAACATTATTCCAATTACAAAGGCATATAGTACTAGGTGGGATGAAAGATGGTAAGGAAGAAGTACAACCAAACAATGAGAAGAACAAGATCATTTAGTTTGCTTCCATCAGGATTCAGGCTCAGTTCTTTCTAGTTATATCTCTGGATGGCACATTTCTCACTTTCTTGAGTCATTCGGGATTAACTTATATCACTGCATTGCTGAAAAGAGTCCAGTCTGTCATAGTTGGTCGTCACAGATATGGTATGTCTGTGATTGTATACAAATTTCTTCTGATTCTACTCTTCTCGCTCAGCATCAGTTTGTATAAGTCTCTCCAGGTAATTATGAAATCCGTCACCTCCTCGTTTCTTATAGCACAATAAAATTCCATTACATTCATATACCACAACTTGTTTAGCCATTCCCCAATTGATGGGCACTCCTTTAGTTTCCAATTCTTTGCAACCACAAAAAGGGCTGCTAAAAATATTTTTGTACATATGGTTCTTCCTCCCACTACTATGATCTCTTTGGGATATAACCCTAGGAGTGGTATGGCTGGGTCAAAGGGTATGAAATTATTTATAATCCTTTGGGCATAATTCCAGATTGCTCTCCAGAATGGTTGGATAAATTCACAACTCCACCAGCAATGTATTAGCGTTCCAATTTGCCCACAACCTCTCCAGCATTTGTCACTTTCTTGTTTTGTCATCTTAGCCAATCTGACTGGAGAGATGTGGTATCTCAGAGTTGTTTTGATTTGCATTTCTCTAATTAATAGTGATTTAGAGCATTTCTTCATATGCTTATAGATATCTTTAATTTCTTTCTCTGAAAACTTCCTATTCATATCCTTTGACCATTTCTCAATTGGGGAATGACTTGTATTCATATAGATTTGGCTCAATTCTCTATAAATTTTAGAAATGAGTCCTTTATCAGAGACACAGGTTGTAAAAATTCTTTCCCAATTTCCCACCTCCCTCTTGATCTTGGTTACATTGGCTTTGTTTGTGCAGAAGCTTTTCAATTTAATGTAATCAAAATTATCCATTTTGCATTTTATAACGCTCTCTAATTCTTGTTTGGTCCTAAAGTCTTCTCCTCTCCACAGATCTGTCAGGTAAACTATTCCTTGCTTTTCCAAATTGCTTACAGTATCATCCTTTACACCTAGATCATGCACCCATTTAGACTTGATTTTGGTATATGGTGTTAGATAGTGATCTATGCCCAGTTTCTGCCATACTGTATTCCAGTTTTCCCAGCAGTTTTTGTCAAATAGCGCATTCTTATCCCAAAAACTGGGGTCTTTGGGTTTATCGAACAATAGATTGCTATATTCATTAACTGCTGGGTCTCCTGCACCTAATCTATTCCATTGATCCACTACTCGACACCTCTGCCAGTACCAAGCAGTTTTGATGACTGCTGCTGTATAATACAGATGAAGATCTGGCATAGCTAGTCCACCTTCCCTAGCATTTCTTTTCATTAATTCCCTTGATATTCTAGACCTTTTGTTTTTCCAAATAAATTTTGTTATTATTTTGTCTAACTTTACAAAGTAGTTTTTTGGTAAATTGATTGGAATGGCACTAAATATATAATTTAGTTTGGGTAAAATTGTCATTTTTATTATATTAGCTCGACCCAGCCACGAGCAATTGATATTTTTCCAACTATTTAGATCTGATTTTATTTGTGTGAGAAGTGTTTTGTAGTTGTGATCATATAGATTCTGGGTTTGTTTTGGCAAGTAGATTTCCAAATATTTTATAATGTCTACAGTGACTTTAAATGGGATTTCTCTTTCTATCTCTTGCTGTTGAGTTTCATTAGAGATGTACAGGAATGCTGAGGATTTATGTGGGTTTATTTTATATCCTGCAACTTTGCCAAATTTATTTGTTGTCTCTAGTAGTTTTTTACTTGATTCTCTAGGATTCTCTAAGTATATCATCACTATTACCCAAAGAGTGATAGCTTGGTCTCTTCTTTGCCTAATTTGATTCCTTTGATTTCTTTTTCTTCTCTAATTGCTACTGCTAGTGTTTCTAGTACCAGATTGAATAAGAGGGGTGATAGTGGACATCCTTGTTTCACTCCTGATCTTATTGGAAAGGCTTCTAGTTTATCCCCATTGCATATAAGACTTGCTGATGGTTTTAGATAGATGCTAGCAACTATTTTAAGGAAGGCTCCATTTATTCCTATACTTTCTAGTGTTTTTAATAGGAATGGATGTTGTACTTTGTCAAAAGCCTTTTCTGCATCTATTGAGAGGATCATGTGGTTTTTGCTAGTGTTGTTGTTGATATGCTCAATTATATTGATGGTTTTCCTAATATTAAACCATCCTTGCATTCCTGGAATGAATCCTACCTGATCAAGGTGTATTATTTTTGTGATAAGTTGTTGGAGTCTTTTGGCTAATATTTTATTTAGAATTTTTGCATCTAAATTCATGAGGGAGATTGGTCTATAATTTCCTCTCTGCTTTACCTCTTCTGATTTGATCTGTCCAGATTGCTGTTTAGAGAGAGTTTGGTAGGATCTCTTCATGAATTTTCCCAAATAGTTTGTAGAGTATTGGAATCAATTGTTCTTTAAATGTTTGATAGAATTCACTAGTAAACCCATCTGGCCCTGGAGATTTTTTCCTAGGGAGTTCATTGATGGCTTGTTTGATTTCTTTTTCTGAGATGGGGTTATTTAGGTAATTCACTTCCTCTTTAGTTAATCTGGGCAACTTGTGATTTTGTAAATATTCATCCATTTCACTAAGATTGTCATATTTATGTGCATACAATTGGGAAAATAATTCCTCATTATTTTTTTTTATTTCCTCTTCATTGGAGGTAGATTCACCCTTTTTATTTTTGATACTCATAATTTGGTTTTCTTCTTTCTTTTTTTTTATCATATTGACTAAGGGTCTATCAATTTTGTTGATTTTTTCATAAAACCAGCTCTTGGTTTTATTTATCAATTCAATGGTTTTCTTAATTTCAATTTTATTAATCTCACCTTTGGTTTTCAGTATTTCTAATTTAGTACTTAATTGGGGATTTTCAATTTGTTCTTTTTCTAGCTTTTTCAATTGCATGTCCAATTCATTGACCTCCTTTCTCTCTGCTTTAATTAAGTATGCACTCAGGGATATAAAACTTCCCCTGAGAACTGCCTTTAGTGCATCCCACAAATTTTGGTGTGTTGTTTCATTATTATCATTCCCTTGAATGAAATTATTGATTGTTTCTATAATTTCTTCTTTGACCCACCAATTTTTTAGGATTAAATTGTTTAGTTTCCAATTAGTTTTTAGTCTATCTTTCCATGGCCCTTTATTGCATATAATTTTTATTGCATCATGATCTGAGAATGATGCGCTCACTATTTCTGCCTTTCTGCACTGGATTGTGAGGTTTTTATGCCCTAGTACATGGTCTATTTTGAGTATGTACCATGCACTGCTGAGAAGAAAGTAAATTCCTTTTTATCCCCATTCAGTTTTCTCCAGAGATCCATCATATCTAGTCTCTCTAAGATTCTATTCACCTCCTTAACTTCTTTCTTGTTTATTTTGAGGTTAGATTTATCGAGTTCAGAGAGGGGGAGATTAAGGTCCCCACTAGTATAGTTTTGCTATCTATTTCTTCCTCTAATTCCTTTAACTTCTCCTCTAGGAATTTGGATGCTATACCACTTGGTGCATATATATTAAGTAGTGATATTGTTTCATTCTCAATGGTGCCTTTTAGTAGGATATAGTTTCCTTCCTTATCTCTTTTAATTAGATCTATTTTTGCTTTTGCTTTATCTGAGATAAGTATTGCTACCCCTGCTTTTTTTACTTTAACTGAGGCATAATAAATTTTACTCCAACCTTTTACCTTTACCCTGTGGGTATCCCTTTGTTTCAAATGTGTTTCTTGCAGACAGCATATTGTAGGATTATGGTTTTTAATCCATTCTGCTATCCGCCTCTGTTTTATGGAGAGTTCATCCCATTCACATTCACAGTAATGATGACTATCTGTCTCTTCCCTTCCATCCTATTCCCTCCCCTGTTTATGTTTTTGTTTATTCCTTCTCCCTTCCCCTCCTTGACATTTTCCCTTTTGACCGCCCCCTCCCTCAGTGTTCCCACCCAGTGACCCCCCCTTCTTAACCTACCCTCTCCCCTTACTACTATTTCCCTCCCCTTATAATCCCTCCCTTTAGTCTCCTCCTTTTCACAGCCCCCTTACCCTCCCACTATCTATAGGACACAATAAATTTTTATACTTATCAGAGTAAATTACTCCCCGTTTGATTCCAAACCAATGAGAGTAAATTTCAAACAATGCTCCTCTCCCTCCCTCCAATTCCTCTATTTAATGAATTTATGTGTCTATTCACGTTAGATTCTTAAACTTCACTGATTAATTTGATCCTTCTTTGAACCAGAACCAGTGAGAATAGTGTTTAAATGATGTTCCTCTCCCTCTTACTTTCCTTCTTCTATAGTGTGTTTTGATGCCTCTTCAGATGGCATATTTTACCTTTTCCTAGCTCATCCTTTCCTTTTTCCCATTACAGTACCATTGATACCCTTAATAGTCTTTTTTTTTTTTAGACTCCATGTTAGTGCATTCATACCCACACCCTCTAAGCATAACCCTTTTGCAGGTCATGATAATCATAGAGATTTCAAATATTGACAGTTATCAGCTCCACATATAGGGATGTGAACATTTTGCTCTTGTTGCATCCCAAGTAATGAACTTGTGTTTGTGGGTGTGAGTCTGTGCACTTCTGCATGTGTGAGTCTATGTTACCCTTGTTTACCTTTTTATGTTCTTCTGGAGTCTTGTAATTGGAGATCAAATTTTTCATTGAGCTCTGGCTTTTTCATTAGGAAAGTCTGGAAGTCCCTTACTTCATTAAACGTCCATCTCCTTGCCTGAAAGATTATGCTCAGTTTTGCCGGGTAGTTAATCCTTGGTTGTAGTCCTAGCTCTCTTGCCCTACAAAATATCAAATTCCAGTCCCTCCGCTCTTTTAATGTAGAAGCTTCTAGGTCCTGTGTGCCTGACTTGGTAATTCTTCTTCGAACATTTGAATCTGTTTCTTTTTGGCTGCTTGTAGAATTTTTCTTCAACCTCATAATTCTGGAATTTGGCTACTATATTTCTTGGAGTTTTCAGTTTGGGATCTCTTTCAGAGCAGTCTGTGAATCCCATCACAGTGATTTAATTTCTGATTTTAGACCTCAGGACAGTTTTCTTTGACAATCTCTTGGAGGATGTTGTCTGAGACTTGTCCATCATGGCTTTCTGTAGACCAATAATTCTTAAGTTGTCTCTCCTGGATCTGTTCTCTAGGTCAGTTATTTTTCCAGTGAGATATTTTACATTTTCTTCCAATTTTTCGATCATTTTGTTTGTTTGTTTTTTTGATTGACTCTTGCTGCATCATAGAGTTCTGAGATTCAGTTTGATTGTATCTAATTTTTAGCGAATTATGGTCTTCAGTTAGTTTTTGAAGTTCCTTTTTTAGGAGGTATTTTCTTTTTCCAAGTTGGTCACTGCCTTCCTGATTTGGTCTTTAAAATTTTTCTTAAGGTCCTCCAGGAATGCTATTTGGGCTTGAGACCAGATCATGTTTCCTTCTGTGGTCTCTGGTGTGGGCAGAGAGTCTATATTGTCCTGTGTGTTTTGTTGTTCTTGCCCTGCATAGCATGCTCGAATAGACTTTCTTGCCTTCCCCTTCTCCTTTTCAGCTTCCTTCCTTCCCATTGTGACTTCCTGTTTCTTAGTGTTTCAGGCTATGAGTTTGGG